>ML781467.1:136993-176127 GCA_009831015.1 Picea engelmannii | reverse complement strand
AACAGAAGTTCAAGAACCTCCTCAAATGACCTTCTCCCATAAAAGAAAGCCTGCTTGGGCAAGAGAGCTTATTCAAGATGGAGAGAAGTATGGTGTTCCAGAAGGAACCACGAGACAGGTGAAGAGACCAAAGCCATTCTCCATTTACACGTCTTTGATGTGCAATCTACTTGATGAAGAACCCACATGTTTTGAAGAGGCCATCTAGAAGAAGGAATGGGCAGATGCCATGACAGAGGAATACCAATCCATAATAAAGAATGATATATGGGAAATAGTTCCCAGACCAAAAAGTAAGGATGTGGTATCATCAAAATGGCTCTTCAAGATAAAACATGTTGTTGATGGAAGTATTGAGAAATATAAAGCAAGATTTGTCGCTCATGGATTTTCCCAGAAGGAAGGAATCGACTATGAAGAGACATTCGCTCCTATGGCCAGATACACTTCAATCAGAACCATTCTAGCTCTTGCTGCCAAGATGAAATGGAAGCTGCACTAGATGGATGTGAAGACATCTTTTCTGAATGGTGTCATTGAAGAGGAAGTGTATATAGAGAAACCCCAAGGATTTGAGGTTGAAAACAGGAAGTCTCATGTCTATCGATTGAAGAAATCCTTATACGGATTGAAGCAAGCTCCCAGATCTTGGTATGGCCATATAGACAGTTTCTTGACGAGCTTGGGCTTTACCAAGAGTAAAGCAGATTCAAATCTCTACTTCAAGATCATGGAGAATGAACCAGTAATAATATTACTCTATGTGGATGACTTATTCTTAACTGGAGAAGAAAATCTCATCGTTGAATGTAAACAGAGACTTTCCATAGAATTTGAAATGAAAGACCTTGGCCTAATGCATTACTTCTTAGGTCTTGAGGTATGGCAGAGTTCGGAAAGAATCTTCCTTAACCAGGGGAAGTACACAGTTGAAATCTTAAAGAGATTCGACATGCTATAATGCAAGTCCATGAATACTCCCATGGAAGCAAAGCTGAAGCTGTTGGTCAATACTTCGTCAGATTTGATAGATGCCACTTTGTACAGACAGATTATTGGATCGTTGACGTACCTGACGAACACCAGACCAAACATCTATTTTGCAGTGAACACCTTGAGTCAGTTTCTGGTAGAGCCCAGATGTGTTCATTTAGTGGTTGCAAAACATGTGATGAGGTACCTTAAAGTTACAATGGACTATGGTCTCAGCTATGATGGATATCATGACTTCACACTGAGTGGATATACTGATGCAAATTGGGCAGGAAGCGTTGCTAACATAAAAAGCACTTTCGGATGTTGTTTCAGTTTGGGATCAGCTATGATCTCATGGCAGAGTAGGAAGTAATCCAGTATTGCTCTCAGCACAGCGGAAGCAAAGTATATTGCTGCATGTTCTGCTAGTTGCAAATTAATATGGCTTCGAAAGTTGTTGACGGGCCTATTTGATTTGGAGATGAGAGCAACTGTGATTCTATGTGACAATCAAAGTTGTATTAAAATGACAGAGAATCATGTGTTCCACGACATGTCGAAGCACATAGAGATCCACTATCACTTCATCTGCGACATGGTACAGAGAGGAGCCTTGAAGCTCCAGTACATTAGCACGGATGAGCAGGTTGTTGATGTGTTGACTAAGCCTCTATCTCGTGTAAAGTTTGAACACTTTCGAGATAAGCTTGGTATTGTCCGAAAGGACCCTCCCTGAAAGGGGGAGTAGATGTATTCCTTGATTCTGACCTCGCTGTTAGACGTAAAGCAAGATGAGTCATGCTTTTGACCTCGTTGTTAGACGTAAATCATGACGTCGTGTATTCCTTGCTTCTAACCTCGTTGTTAGACGTAAAGCAAGATGAGTCATGCTTCTGACCTCATTGTTAGACGTAAAGCATGACGTCGTGTATTCCTTGCTTTTGACCTCACTGTTAGACATAAAGCAATATGAGTTATGCTTCTGACCTAGTTGTTAGACATAAAGCATAACGTTGTTGATTCCTTGCTTCTTACCTAGTTGTTAGACGTAAAGCAAGATGATTCCTCGCTTATGACCTTGTTGTTAGACGTAAAGTGAGATGTTGATGTGTTCCTTGCTTCTAACCTCGTTGTTAGACGTAAAGCAAGATGAGTCATGCTTCTGACCTAGTTGTTAGACGTAAAGCATGACGTTGTGATTCCTCGCTTCTGACCTAGTTGTTAGACGTAAAGCGAGATGATGATATTACTTGCTTATGACCTAGTTGTTAGACGTAAAGCAAGATGTGACTGACACTGAGCTACCAGCTTAACCGTTGTGACATTGAGCTAGTGTAGTATTGTGATGTGTCAGCCTAGTGTTGTGATGAGGTATCATTTTTACTGATACATATTTGATGCAGATGATGATAGCATTCCTTCGAGAATGATGATGTTGCTGATGAAGAAAACTTTTGATGACTCGTAAATGTGATAGACAATGTTTCAAGATGATATTGACGATATTGTCCTCCGGATGCCACTGATGATGAATACCTCTCTCGCCTAATGCTGATGAAGAATACCCTTCTTGTTAAGGGGGAGTGTTGAAATAATGTAACTGCGAAGGTCATTCTTATTATTATTTTGTTATTGGATTAAATCCCCATTGCGGATTAATCATGTCATTATTATTATTATTATTGTTAATGGATTAATCCCCATTGAGGATTAATCATGTCGGTAATTGTGTAAGGACCAAATCCCCTTTTGCGGATTGTTCATCGGGCAATTACAAAGGACAGAATAAGAAGTTGGCCCCAGCAGTTATAATGGAAGACCCAGAATTAATTAAAGGTGGGTTTACCCACCCAGAGTGAGAGGTCGGCCCTGCCAGTTGTGACCTTTCACATGTGCCAGTCTGATATAAATAAGAGGTTAGTGCCTCACTTCAAACACACAACTCACTTGCTCATTCTCTTATGAGGCAAGCTGCAATTACCTATTGGAGAGAGGAGAAGAAGAGTAGTGCATCTCTTGGGGAGGACTTTCTGTATTGGTTTGAGTTATCTCTTGAACATTGTATAAGCTATTTATGATAAGGAAGTTTTTGCTGGGTTTTCTTCCCCTAGAGGGTTTCCCAGGATAAATGTTGTGTCTCTTGTGAATGTGTATTTCTCAGTGATTTTGTTCTTATTATGCTCTTATCTATTGAAATGCAAAGAACTATAATAATGGCATAAACATTAACAAATGTTACTCCAAGAGTTATGAAGGTAAGATGATTTTTACATCCTCCAATAGATAAGTGTAAATCTTGGAGTTATTTTGATGGGGCAAGCCAAGCAGTCTGCCCAATTGGGGAGCTAGAGGCATCCTTTACCTAAATGGATCTCATTTTAAGACTTTTAAAGCTGGTATCAGGCAAGGCTATAACAAATATTATGAACTAATGATAGTTAAATTGTTATTGAATCTCACAGTGGAAAATGGCATCCGAAAATTACAAGCCTTTGGCATTCATTAATGGAGATAAACTAGTTGAAAGGTATCTTTAGGATGGAGAATCTTGTGTTGGGGTCACTCTTGGAATAGGTTAAGAGAATAGGGGAAAGCATTCCAAGAATTTCCCTTCGTTACACCTACAAAGAGTTGAATTCACATGCAGAGGTGTTGTTGTTGGGGCCAAGTACATTCCTACAATATGATTTTTAAGCTAGGATATGCCACATAGACAATTAGTTAATTGTTTTTTAATATGCTAATGTGTTAGTGTCTTAAGTTAAACAACGTTTTGTATATGAATACTCTTAGATATTTTGACACCTTAAAGGAAAAAAATTGGATAAGAGGAAACCAAAACATATTCTAAAATATTTTTTTACAGTCAATCGTGTTGTAAGCTAAATACATAGAGTAGGTCTAGGGTCTGTTTAAAGATAGTGAAGAAGGACAATTAAAACCAAATTGTTTTTTTTGTTTATGATGTTGGGTACAACATTTGTGGAATGTAAGTCTTTTATTAACTAAATAAGAGGATACTATCTTTTTCTAGGAAAAAAAATAGAATAAATTTGTAAATTTATATATTATTAAAATATAATCTTTATAAATATTGCAATTAAAAAATAATAATTCAATGTGTATTTTGATTCTTTCGACTATTATGTTATAGAGTGTAGACATAAATTCCACCTCATGTATATAGTAAATTATATGTTGAAGACATGAGTATGCCCTATTTATTGATCTCTTGGTGATGATTACACATCGTGTGTTGGGAATTCTTTATATGCACCTTCCAACTCCTAATTGGAAAAGAGTTGCATGCACTTTGAGATTGGTTCTAAAAACCACTGATTGCTATGCATGTAATATAGCAATCACAAACATTTAAACATGGAAGAGGTAGTTTGTGCACATGGTGTAGATTCAAAAGAGATTGATCACTTCTTCCCCAATTATATCCCCGAGCAATGAAGATACATTGTTGTATACAACACCCATAGGGGAGGTTATTGGATCAAATAGAAGGGATATGTAGAGATGATTCAACAACTCGTGATTTTGGATAGATTTATATAAACTATGGAAGAAATGGATTGTGCATCATCATCTACTTCTCCTCCAACACAAGTTGAGTATACGATTGAAGTAGTCATAATTTTCATGCTCTAAGAATTTTCTAAAAAATGATCCTATTGGTAATTAAGAATGAGAACATATTGCCCAAAGAGGTTGGATCCAATGGTGGAAAGCGAGGAGTTTTTCACCATTGGGCAAGGTTCAATTCTCGTGAGGGCTTTACCTGGAGCCATGGGGACACCTTGAGGTAGTGGTTGAACGTGTGGTTGCACCCAGAGATACCATATTAAATGGTATCGTGACCCGTGCACACATAAGTGGATCAAAGCCCACTCCCATGTCCTTCAAATTTTAAGTCCTCGAGGTGTAGGACAGTCGGTGACGGAGTGTGTTCTTAAGCCAAAGGTTAGTCCTCGAGTGATTTTGACGGCTTAAATGCCCCTGAGTCGCAGCTTCTCAAGCCAAAGGTTAATCCCGCTGCCAAGAAGGTCCGGACAAATTAACAAACAAAAAAAAGAATGAGAACATATTATAATATTTTGAACAAAGCATATAACATAGTCATGAGATGATGAATTTGATGATGCTTTGAATGTGTGTGGCTGACATATATTTTAGATCTACAAGGAGTGAGTTTAGATTTGAACCACCCTAGGAGAATAAAAGATTTTCACATTTTGAAAGATAAAAACTTGTGTAATTGAAACTTTATAATCAATTTTTTTTGTACGGAATCTCCTATGATATGAATATTTGGAGATGATTATTCATCTATCCTATTTATATCTATATTAAATTATTTGCAATATCAATGTCTTTTTTTAAGTTAATTTTTTTGAAATTTAAAGTAGTTTAATATACACTTCTTGAATATTGATCAAGGCTATAGCTTTCCTCATTCCGATCAAAATTATGTTTTCCAAGTTTTCAATGAAATTTGTTATTCCTTGGTTCTGATGGAAATTATCATTTGACATTCCTATCAAATACATGTGGACATTTCGATTGGATTAACCACAAGTTGGTCAACATTATGATCACCCACATTTTGATCGACATTATGCATTAATGGTAAAGGATTATGCACCAACGATGTTGATTGAAATTGTTTAAAATCATACAATTTCCCAAACAAAATTATTGTTTTGTATCTCAGATATTGATCATTGTTTCACACAATTCGATAAAAATGCATGTTCACATTTAGACCAAAATAACGGTTGGCCAAATTTTGATTGAAATAAAGGTTTGACTAATTGTGATTGAAACTATGAGTTTATGGTAAAAACAATGTGGCAATAAATATCAATTGAAATTTATAAAAATTGTAAATAATATGTGATTATTATCACTAGGTATAATGACAAAGTACAACATTATTTAATTAATAACATAAACTATAATTTTGAATTTACAATTAAAAAACCAATGCATGCCCTCCATTTTTCAATTACAAATAGGAAAATAAAATTATTGTCTTGTTCTTTTCTAGTTGCCCCTTTATTGTCGAGTCAAGTAGATTACTCCTTTCCAATGCTAGAATGCCACACATTGTTGCCATTGTGACCATTTGACATGGGTTTGGGTTGATATTACTGACATCCAATATTATTGGGCCCAACGTGAACATCGACGCAGTATTCATCACCCACTATCATTATCAAACACTTGTCTAATGTTTTGTGATACTTTAACATGGCTTCACAAAGCCTATCCTTAGCAGATACAATCTTCTAAATATCTTCAATAATACGCTTCATATCTTGTACTTGCCACAAAATATTTGTGTTTTCTTTTGACATTATTTTATGCTTCGTGGAAATTATATCTATCCCTTTCCTAATCTCCTTCGCAGAATCCAGTGAATGAAGGCATAATTTGCATTCATGCAAGTCTTGAAAGTGATTGTTTCAAGAGTTCAAAGATAAAATATCTTCGAGGATACCACAATCAACTCATTCCATCTTTGAGATGATACGCTTATTCGAAAGAATTCAATGGTAAGTCCCTTGATTTGAATGTATGACCAAAATAAGCATAAGTTGGGATTAGTATTTATTGGGTGTTCACATGTTATCTATCTATATCCTCATTTTCTATATTGATCCACAATAACATCGAACAAAATGAAATAAGGGTATAAAGGCCAACAGATCTATGTAATATCCATATTCAACATTCTATATTATTCGAAATAATCTATATCAATCAATATATCAAAGTATCAATTGAAAATGTTCTTAATATTGATTGATATATTCAAATACCAATTTGTAGTGTCTTCAATATCAAACAACATAGAGTAAAATATTGATTGACATATGAGACAATTTTAGTCGATAATTTCTAAATCCATCTCTAGGATATATTGAAGCTCGTATATCATGTAATATGTTAATTGACATATACATCAGATGGTATATCAACCATGTTGCTCTTATGTGGATCATCATTAGTCAGCATATGAAATTCTCACATGATGTGTGCCAATGACAAGGATGAAATGTTATCATACACAAATTGATATGATGTTGATATTATATTGATTGTTTTTCCTCAACTATGTTGATCATGTCTTGTGCATATTGATTAACACACACACACACATGAAATGTGGTTCAGTGTTAGCTTTTGGGCATTTTATTTCAATTGATATATATTGGTAGGTTGAGAAGGGAGAATTTTTATTTTAATTTTTAAATAGGTCTAGGTTTTCTTGCAAACACCCTAAATTAAGGCAAATGTAGCAAGTATACTAATTTGTTCATTGAAAGGGATAGTGCATCTTTGTCAATCCCCTCATCCAACCAACCATTTAGGAACATAGCCTTGATCTCTAGGTTTTCTTTAACATTTAAATTGTGTGTAGCTAGTATCAATAGCCCACAAACCAATACTAGTAGGAACTTGTGACTTGGCAAGGGTTGAGATGTCCGAAAACACTCTCAAATGGGGGTACCATGCTAGTGTGACACTTACCTTTCGAGCCTCATCACAGCAGGCCAATATTAATCATTCAACATGTACAGACTCTACCCCCCCCGCCCCCCATTGGTTTTGAGCATGTGACCTTCAAGGAGAAAACATATGTTGTCAACCATTAGGCCTACTCAAGCTACACTTAAAATTTGAAGGACATGGGAGTGGGATTTTATCCTCTTATGTGTGCACAAGTCGCGATACCATATTCAACATAATTTCTCTAGGTGCAACCACATGTTCAACCACTACCTCAAGGTGGCCCCATGGCTCCAGGAAAATCCCTCATGGGAATTGAACCTTGTCCAATGGTGAAAAATTCCTTGTTTTTCACCATTGGATCCAACCCCTCTGCGAAACCTTCATCTCTAGTTGATGATATATAAGTTCAAATTTGTAGTTACAAACAACACTTTGAAAAGGTGCCCTAATAATTAACACCCTAAATCTGAGTATACATTTTTATTATCAATTGAGCTTTGTATTGATGGAACATATACTTCTATCCAACTACCTTGTCATATTTAACATCCATCGTGCATCTTTCACCTACCTCCAACATGTTACTCTTTTAATCCCAATTTTCATTTCCAATGTATATGCCTCAATATCATATCCTCTTACTTGTGGTTTTCAAGCTTTAATTTAATCATTAACTATTGTTATAATATATTAGATATGTCCATTAAACTATGGTTTAATGAAGGGAAATTATTATGATGGAATGCCTAAACACCTACTTTTATCTATCTACCTCTTCATATTTAGCATCCATCACCTACCTCCAATAATGCTCTTAATCCCAAGTATCATTTCCATTGTTTGTGGCTTAGAACCATCTATCAATGTGTTGGTTTCTCATTCCTTGTTGATCTCACAAGTAATGGCCATGCTTATACATTAGCTTCTCTTATGGGTTCTCCCACCATGTTCACCTCCATTCAAAAGGTTGTTGCATGGCTGGTTGTGTTTCTCTTGATAATGCTACTTGAAGATGGTGTTCATCTACAACTTCTTTTGATTCAAACTCCCAACACTTCAATTTCACCATGCGTAGGTTATATGTTCTCAAAATCCCACTAATTTACGCAAACATGACTTTGCAACAAGGATTACATCTCAACTTATTAAAACCCTATGCTTTGTGATGTTACATCTTAATTTTTAAAAAAAATTATTGATATAAATCTAGCATTTTCATATTGTGATTCATACAAGCTAGTTGAATTACACTAGGCTTGTTTTGAATTAATGACACCTTTTACATGTGAAAATCACATCAACACTCAAATTTAAATTACTCAATTAAGAGTTTTATTATATGTGGCTTCTCACTTTTTAATCTTGAGTTGGCTTTATCTATTTGTCTTCTATGATAAGTCTTTGTTCAACATCTTCATTTTGAATCTCCAAAGGTGAGACTCAATATTATCATATCATTCCACAAGCTTTGCCTTCAAATTCTTAAAAGAATGTTTACCTTTTTCTTTCAAGAATGTTGACCTTGTTGATTTTTACTTGATCACATAAAAAATTTATTACAAGAATATATTACTCTAGAATAAAATCTTTAGTTTTGATACCAAGTTGAAAAGAATGTATATTTAACTTAAAAACTAGAAAGGTGATGCGTTAAAATAACAAGTAAACACAAAAACTTGAAAGATGATAACAAGTAAACACCTGACATAAAGAAAATAGAAATAGAAAAATAAAATCAGCATCACAACATAACAACTAAACACCCTAACATAAAAGAAAACAAAAATAATTAATGGAAGAATGAAATAGGGAAAACAAAGTTAAATAGAGAATGAATAATTTCATTGTAGTTTTTTTTTAAACACATACAAAATTATGTTAATACTTCTTGATATTTAGTTTGTTTCATTTTTGGAGTCTAATCAAATAGTTGAACCCATTAGCACACTATCTATGTGTATTTATAATTACCTATCCCATAGGAATGTTGATAAATTAGCCACCCCTAACAATTATCCTTCCAAAGATTTTAAAGTTAAATGAAAGTTCTTTCGTTATATAACATTTTTTAGTCACTACATTTGATGGGGATACAATGAAATCCCTTAATTCCAAGAAATCCAATCAATAAATAAAAATTTAATAATTTAAAATTTTGTGTACATGGACAAAACCTCGTAATCACATATGAAATTGTTTGCACTTTGGTTGAGACATCATAAATTAAATCCACAATTCGATATCAATTTATCTTTGATTTTAGCCCCAATTAATACATCAATCTAACAACATCAAGGGCAGTTGGTGTGAGTGGGGGATCTCATATGATCCCAATGGAAAAACAATATCTACCTATGCATGTGGTCTTAGTCAAGCTACTAATAACCAGGTAGAGGCATATGCTCTATTGTAGGCATTCTAGTAGCCAAAGAAGCAAAGAACAAAGTGTTAAAAGTTATTGAGGATTCTATGGTGGTCATTAAATCAATGCTAGGCATCGTCACTCCAACGGATAAAAAACTTGCAATCACTATAGCTTGAATTAAAAAAGAGGTAGGGTTCTCTAAAATATCATTCTCCCATGTGAAAAGAGACTTGAACTCGGTTGCAAATAAGTGGGCTAATAAGGTTTTAGAACTTGGATTTGGGGTCATTTTAGAAAATGGGGGACAAAATAGTATTTTCATTCTCCAACAAATTATTATGCATTGAGGCATTAGTTGACAAGAACTAAACTCTCACATGGATCAGTAGCCAACACATCATATTAGTGGCATTGGAAAGGGAGATCCGAGGACTCCCTCAAGTACTTGCACCATGCACAGATTTAACTCTACCTCAAGTGATGAAGATTTCTATTTGAAATTACAAAGGTTTGTGTGATAATGGAGAACTCGGCCAAAGGAATTGAGCACACAAGCGGCCTGGTCTTGGCAGTAGCCAACTCCCTAGTAAGTGATGTAATGTTCTTGACTTGGCTAGTCTAGGAAATGCTACTAATGTGTGTAGGATCAATGGTTTACAGCATATAAATGATCATACAGATAATAAATGCGACAAAGGACTGCAAAGTTTGTATTATGATATCTCTGTGGATTACAAAATGGCCCAATGCAGCTGAATAAACTGACAATACTCGACTAGATCAACAGACAAAGGATCTTAGCCTGAATACAAATAAGCAACTAAAGATAATACCCGGAATATGGGAGCACTGCGGAATCAATGGATGCACTGGGACTATGGCAGCTCTGACGGTAACTGCTGGACGTCTGGAAAGTTCGCCCTAGGAGTTGTACTTCTCGGAATGGCCTAGAAATTGTCCCAAATGATGCGCCCCACTCTAGTCCTCAGCACTGGTATCTGTAGGACCCCTCTCCTGATGAATCTGGACCCCGGATGGATACCCCTGGGGGAATGCGCCCCTCTTCTTCTGTAAAAATGCGTCCAAGTTATTCCACCATCAAAATCGGATGAGATATGTCTCAAAATGACCTCCTTGGTCTCCTGGGAAATGGGTCGAAAGGATTTCCCTGAATCTGATCTGATGCTCGCTCTGGAACCCCAAATGTGCCCACCAAAAGTGTCGCACATCCAAGTCTGGAAAATGCGTCCCAATTTATTACTCCGTCGGAATTTGATGAGGAACTAGGCAAAAGATGCGCCTTGCCCTCCTCTCAAATGGGTCGGAGGGAAATCTCGGAATTCCCCCTGGATAGGGTAAGTCGACTAAAAACCCTCTCAGAAGTTGTGCCCTCACTCTGGATGAATGCGCCCTTGCTGTTGAACACTGTGTAACTGTTGTTGAAGAATGATGGAAGACCTGAATGATCTTCCCAGTGACTAGGGTGTGTCTCTCCACACCGAAATCAGCCAACTCGTGTTTTCCTCCTGGAATCCACTGAACTATCTCTCCTGAGATGTGCCTCTCTCGTCAAAGACAAGTCATAATCTGCATAATGATGAATTAGGTCTCTTACCCTTCCTTTATAGCTTTCCAAAACCCTAAATCATTGTTGAAACCCTAATTCACTGTTGACTTCCAAAACCTTAAATCACTGTTGAAACCATAATTCATTGTTGACTTCTAGTTTTAGCTCATAATGACTTAAAAGCGCTTTTAACCCTTTTTAGTTCAATGTTACTTTCTGAATATAACACCAGTGACTGAAGTGACCTCTAGTGACCGTGTTTACTCATTTCTGGCCCTAGCTATAGTCTAACGGAGCAGTTTAGACCATTAAGCCTCCTCTCTGGAGCTCCTATTTGGAAAGGGACATTACAGTCCTCCCTTCCCGAAATTGCTTGTCCTCAAGCAATACCAGTCCAGGTTGTTGCAACACCTGCTCGCTCTCTCAAGTAATGTCCTCTTCTAGAATCCCTCTCCATCTGATCAAACACTCTCTGATGACCCAGCTCCTCAGTTTCACTCCCGGAACTCCAAAACCTCCTCTGGAACTAACTCCAACTGTCCCTCCTCATCCAATGGGGGAGGATCCTCTAATGTGTTAATGAATTGTCCCACTTCTTTTTTTAGGCAAGACACGTGGAACACGTTATGAATCTTACTCCCCTCTGGAAGCTCTAGCTCATAAGAAACCTCGCCTACTCGGCGCATGATCCTGTAAGGACCATAAAATCTAGGCTTGAGCTTCTCGGCCCCACTCTTCTTCAGAGATTACTGTTTGTAGGGTTGGAGTCTCAAGAAAACCAAATCTCCAACCTCAAAGTTGTGCTCTATCCTGTGCCTGTCCGCACTTATCTTCTGTCAGTTTTGCGTCATCTGCAGGTTCTCTTTCAAAAACTTGAGAATCTCCTGACTCTCTATGATCCAATCCTTGGCCTTGGGAGCTATGCTCTCCCTGAAAACCAAGTCTACCAAAGTGGGAGCATCATATCCGTACAATACTTGGAAGGGTGTCATACCAAAGGACATGTGGAAGGTGGTGTTGTAGCAATGTTCTCCTAAATGTAACCACTTTACCCACGTTCTTTGTTGTCCTCCTACATAGTTCCTCAAATACCCTTCAACCCACTTGTTGACAATCTCGGTCTTCCCATCTATCTGACGGTGATAGCTTGTGCTAGGTGTCAAATCTGTCCCCACCAACCGAAACAACTCTCTCCAAAATGTCCCTATGAACCGACTGTCCCTGTCACTGACGATGTTCTTCGGCAACCCATGAAGTCTGAAGACCTCCCTGAAGAAAAGTTTGGCTACCTGAACTACGTTGTACTCTGTCGATATGGCATAGAAGTGAGCAAACTTGGTCAATCTGTCGACCACTACATAGATACAATCCTTACCCTAGACCTTGGGTAGACCTGTGATGAATTCCATAGATATACTCTCCCATTTCTGCTTTGGAATGGGGAGTGGTTGAAGTAGCCATGCTGGAAGAGCATGCTCTGACTTGTTTTGTTAGAAAGTCACACACTCACTGACGTGTCTCATAATGTCATGTTTGAGGCCCTTCCATGAGAAACTCTCTCTGATCTGTCTATAGGTTTTGAAAAACCCATGATGGCCTATTAGAGGTGAATCATGAATTGCGGTGAGGATCTTCTTCTTGAGCCCTGAATCTGGCACCAAGTAGACTCTATCCTTGTAAAATATGACATCGTCAATGACCCTATACCAGTCATCCTGTATCTGCCCATCCATCACCTCACAAGCGAACTTGTTCTTGGAATATTCCACTAACAAGTGTGATTTCCAATCTGCTGAAATCTCCATCAAAGAACATGTCACAGGCTCCTCAATAGTGCATCAGCCACAATGTTCTTCTTCCCCTTGACATACTCTATGTCAAAGTTGAATGCCTGTACCTTCGTCACCCATTTCTGTTGGCTCCCACTGAGGTCCTTCTTCTCAAGGAAATACTTCAAAAAGTTGTGATTGATCTTGACCACGAATTCGCTGCCCACCAAATATTGTCTGAACTTGGTCAAGGCATGCATGATTGCCAACATTTCTTTGTCATAAATGGAGTACAACCTCTCACACTGACTAAGCTTCCAGCTCTTGAATACAATGGGGTGTCCTCCCTGCATCAAAATTGCATCAATCCCTTCGCCGGATGCATCACACTCTAGTACAAATGGCAAGGTGATGTCTGGTAGTGCCAACACTAGACAAGTGCCCATGACTTCCTTCATGTGATCAAAGGATTCCTGTGATTTCTCGGTCCATATGAAGGCCCCATGCTTGGTAAGATTTGTCAGCAGTGATCCAAGCTGAGAAAAACCCCAGACAAACCACCTGTAATAGTTGCACAGCCCGAAGAAGATCCTCAATTCTGTCACGTTCCTGGGCGTCGACCAATCCAAAATGGCCCTAATCTTCTCTTGGTGCACCTGTACCCCCTGTGCACCGATGGCATGGCCCAAGTAAAGAAGCTATGTCATACCGAACTCGCACTTGGACTCTTTGGCATATAATGACTGTGCCTCCATGATGCTCAATACCTCATCCAGGTGCCTCATATGCTCTTTCCATGACCGGCTATAGATCAAGATGTCGTCGAAGAAAACCAAGACTGATTTCCTTAACTGATCCCTGAATATATGGTTCATGCAAGACTGGAATGTAGTGGGTGCATTGGTTAGCCCAAATGGCATAACCAGGAACTCGAAGTGTCCAAAATGACATCGAAATGTCATATTCTCCATGTCCTGCTCTCGGATGTTGATCTGATGATATCTAGAGCGTAGATCAATTTTTTAGAAGAAAACTGCCCCATGCAGTTCATCCATCAACTCGTCAATGTGTGGGATAGGGTACCGGTTCTTGATGATTTTCGTGTTCAAGTCTCGGTAGTCAATGCACATCCTCATGGTGCCATCCTTCTTCAGAACTAAGACAATTGAAGAAGCAAATGGGTTGTTACTCGGTCTGATGTGTCCCATCGCCAACAATTCCTTGATTGCCTTCTCTATCTCATCCTTGAACCTCCTAGGATGACAATAGGGGGGTGATCATAGGTTTGGCCCCCTCCTCCAACTCAATGGTGTGCTCAAACCCCCTACCAGGTGGTCTCCCTGGTGAAATTGCCTCAAAGACCTATTGATGTCGTCCCAATAAATTATTGATCTTCGTATGGTATTGTTGTCGACCTTCTGAATCCTTCTGAGTAGTGATCAAGCATTATGTGGCATATGCTACCTCCCCATGTCTGAATATCCTCTCCATCCTCTTGGCTAAAACTGTCATGGGTGCTTTTGTCGACATACCTCTTAGAACAACCTTCTTCCCATCCTGATCTCTGAATCTCATTTCCAAGGTTTGGTAGTTGGTAGTGTTTTTTCCCAGGGTAATCATCCACTGAACTCCTAACACCACATCTATGTCTGATAGGTCAACCACATAAAATGTGTCTCTCACTGTGTAGTTGCATAACTTCATCTCTAAGTTTGGCACTCTGTCTAGACACTCCACTGTGTGGCCATCTGCTACCGCAACATCAAACCCCTCAAACTCCTCTATCTAAAGTGCCTGTCTCGATACTAGTGAAGCGTCGATGAAGTTATGAGTGGCCCCACCATCTATCAGGGTGATTTCCCTTTGCCCCTGAATAATCCCTCTGATACGGAGGGTATCAAACATGAGAACACCAGAAAGGGTCACTATGACTCCTTCCTTTGCTGGTTTCCTCCTGTTAGCCTGCTCTGGCGGTTGTGGGACTACTTGAGGATGGGCTCCTGCCAGTGTCAATGGTCTACGGGGAGGTTGCTCCTCTGCCTGTGATGACTCCTCTGAACTAGTGGATCCACTGTCCTACTCCTCGTTGTCCACGTTGTCTGTTGCTACCTCAATATAATGAATCTCTCCCTTGCCCATGCACCTGTGGCCTGGGACCCAAGGATCTCTGCAGCTGAAGCAAAGCTTCTTCCTCATAAGCTCTCGCCTAGTCTCATCATCCAACTTCTCCTTGCCCTTTTATTCTCTCTGGAATGGCTTCTTGTCTCGATCCCTTTGGGGCACAAATGGTTTGGAGAAAGTTTTGATCTTTGGCACTGAGTCTGTCAGATCTCGAGTGCGAAGGATGGCATCCTGCAAAGTGGGAGGCTTGTATGCCTTCACCCATCCTCTCAAAGGCTCTGTGATTCCTTCTGTAAATAGCATGATCATCCTAGGCTCTGATATATCTGTCACTGCCATGGCTACCCGCTAAAACTCTGTTATGAATGCCTCTGTTGTGCCAATTTGTCTCAACTGGGCTAGATCCCTGAAGTGTATCTCGGGATCCTTCCTGTCAAACCTGTCCATGAGCCTATCTATAACTCCATACAAGAGGTGATGCGACTGTGACCTAATGTCACCAGTCCATTATACCACCACTCATGTGCCTCACCCTCCAAGTGTAAGGTTGTGAAACTTATGGCCTCTATCTCAGTCATCTGGTTGAGCTTGTAGTACGTGTCTAGCTTCTGTACCCAAGCTCTGGCAGTGTATTTAGACGATCTGTCGAAAGAAGGGATGGTGAGTTTCCCAACTTTTCGGATAAAATCGAGGTTATGTCCCTATTGTTGTTGTGGTCCAACCCTCTGCGACTCTCTGGGGCGGTTCCTGAGTCTGAGTCCATAGTACTCGACTAAGGTCATGTCCTGATGGAAGTCACAACCCAATGTTGTGTACTCCCTCCTATACTCTGCATGTCCTCTGCATGAGTGGGTGGCCTCTGTACTATTGACGGCGGTGCTGCTATCGGGGGTGCCCTCTAGAAACTGAGAAACAAGGCTCTGGGAATCCTACTCGCAAAGGTGTATGTACGAGAGGATGACTGGGGTCTACTGCCTGCTCATGAGTTCCCCTATGCTGCATGCAGGGTTTGTGTGTATGGGGTGCCCACTCTAGCCAATCTATCAACCACCTGTGCCAAGGATTGAGACATGGTCTGTTGACGAGCTAACATATCGATGATAACCTGCATGAAAGTTGTCTCTGGATCCACGGGGGCCTTACCACTGCCCTCTGGTCACTCGTATATGTCTCCTAGCATCCTCTCTGCCTCACACTCAGCCTCATGCTCTGCCCTTCTCTCTGCTTCTATGTGTGCCTCTTTCTCTTCCTCTGAGCTAGGAGGAAAAGGGGGAAAGTCAAGCATATGCCTTCTTTCCTTATGCCTGTTGTAAGTGACATATTCGTCACCTATGTGTTCACGACCCTCTGGGTCTTCTGCTCCACTCATTGTCTTTAGTCACAGGCTGGTCGGACTAAAGCTCTGATACCACTGTAATGTTCCTGACTTGGCTAGTCTAGGAAATGTTGCTAATGTGTGTAGGATCAATGGTTTACAGCATATAAATGATCATACAAATAATAAATGCGACAAAGAACTACAAAGTTTGTATTATGATATCTTTGTGGATTACAAAATGGCCCAATGCGGCTGAATAAACTGACAATACTTTACTAGATCAATAGACAAAGGATCTTAGCCTGAATACAAATAAGCAACTAAAGATAATACCCAGAATATGGGAGCACTGCGGAATCAATGGATGCACTAGGACTATGGCAGCTCTAACGGCAACTGCTGGAAGTCTGGAAAGTTCGCCCTGGGAGCTGTACTTCTCGGAATGGCCTGGAAACTGTCCCAAATGATGCGCCTGGCTCTAGTCCTCAGTACTAGTATCTGTCGGACCCCTCTGTTGATGAATCTAGACCCGGGATGGATACCCCTGGGGGAATGCACCCCTCTTCTTCTGGCAAAATGTGTCCTAGTGATTCCACTGTTGGAATCGGACGAGATATGTTTCAAAATGATCCCCTTGGTCTACTAGGAAATGGGTCAGAAGGGTTTCCCTGAATCTGGTCTGATGCTCGCTCTGGAACCCCAAATGTGCCCACCAAAAGTGTCGCACGTCCAAGTCTAGAAAATGTGTCCCAGTGGATTCCTCTGTCGGAATCTGATGAGGAACCAGGCAAAAGATGTGCCTTTCCCTCCTCTCAAATGGGTCGGAGAGAAAACTCGAAATTCCCCCTGGATGGGGTAAGTCGACTAAAAACCCTCTCAGAAGCTGCGCCCTCACTCTGGATGAATGTGCCCTTGCTGTTGAACACTGTGTAATTGTTGTTGAAGAATGATGGAAGACCTTAATGATCTTCCCAATGACTAGGGTGTGTCTCTCAACATCGAAATCAACCAACTAGTGTCTTCCTTCTGGAATCCACTGAACTATCTCTCCTGAGATGCGCCTCTCTCATCAATGACAAGTCATAATCTGCATAATGACGAATTAGGTCACTGACCCTTCCTTTATAGCTTTCCAAAACCCTAAATCATTGTTGAAACCCTAATTCACTGTTGACTTCCAAAACCCTAAATCATTGTTGAAACCCTAATTCACTGTTGACTTATATTTTTAGCTCATAATGACTTAAAAACGCTTTTAACCCTTTTTAGCTCAATGTCACTTTCTGAATATAACACCAGTAACTGAAGTGACCTCTAGTGACCCTGTTTACCCCTTTCTGGCCCTGGCTATAGTCTAACGAGGCGGTTTAGACCATTAAGCCTCCTCTCTGGAGCTCCTATTTGGAAAGGGACATTACAAGTGCTCCCTATGTTCTTGAGATGTTTGTAGACTATGTAATTCATTGAGTGGAATCCTCCATTGGAAAGGGTTATCAATGGACAGCCTGGGAATCGGGGCTAGTGGTTTTAATTCAATTTATTACTCCTATAAAAGTTCTCTTTTACTTCGGCTTTCTTTTTGTATCAGTTCACTTTTGGGATCATTCCCTTGGGAACTTGCAATGTTGTTTGTTTGGTTCTTGGACTTCATATTGGAATGCTAATTTGTTTTTTATGCAAACTAGGGAATTGGAGTTTCTTCTGTAAGAAGGTTGCTTCAATTGTCGGTCGAAAATTCAAGGATGACATTTATTGTTCTCTGCACAGGAAACCATCTTCGAGTTATTTTCTCTGTCTATTTTTATATTTGGTTTTAATTCCTTGGTTATTTTTCACTAGTCTTGATTTCATTGGGGCTCACTGTAAAAGGAAATTGGGTCTTAGGTTTCAATTGTCTCTAAGTTTCATAGAGATTGTAGGAAAGTTCAATCAAGCAAAGACCATATCTCTAGTTCAGGCATTCCTTGTCTAATTTAGCTAGCAGAGAATATAAAAATGGACAATAGGGACACTCAGGAATTCAAGCAAATCCTACAAAGGCCCGAAGAGATCATACATTCCAATACGAGTTCATTGCTCTCTATGACAATGAAGGTTTAGGAAATTGAACACCGTTGTATCTCTTAGCATGCCAATATTATGGGTTTGTTCACCCATCAAAATCAAAGAATTGATATTCTTGAAGTTGAATCTAGTATGTTGGGATATCTAGCTATGAAACTTTGAAAGGAATCCTTGTCTACAACATTCAACAATAGGGCATCAAACATCTTTGATCAAGTTGAAGTTAAAGGGGATGAAACAATTCACCAACTAAAGGAGTTGATGGACATAAAACAATAGAGCTCTCCCCCCTTAGAGTTTGGACAAGAGGCAACAAGTAGTAACCATGTCTCTCATTAAGTTATATGTTCTCTTATGTTTTTCAGGGTTATTAAGATCTTAGGAGTTTTTGTCAAACAAACAACAAACAAGAAATATTGGAATTTATGTCATATAATCTATTGTGAATTTCTCTAGGTAGCAACAAAGAACTACTTATTTAATTTTTTGGAAGCACTTGACAATTCTATGTACACATTGTTAACTAGTCTACAACCGTTTATGACAATATGATATTTTTATTATGGTTAAACAATAATATACATCAATCTGACATTAATATGTTCTCACACCCAGGGTGTAGAACAATCGGTGATGGAGTGTACTGTTAAGGCACTCTGTTATGTGAAGTCACGGGTTTGAAACCCTCAACTAGCCCTGTGTGTCGTGTGAGGGGTCGCGTTGGCATGCATAGGGTTATAGTGGTAGCAGTCAAATAACATGACCACGTGTCATGCGAGTACATGCCCGACTAGTTGTTTATTTCCCCAGTCAACTAAAAAACAACATTAATATACTCTAAGCATGCCTTGATTTTCCTTTTACAAACATATACCATGATGAGACCTCATAAATTTTGATGGACCTTTGATGCATAAACCCTCAATAGATCCTGGACAAATGACAGATTTCCCATGAAATATTAAAGCCAAAAATTTCAATAACTTTCACAAAATCTTTCTTAAAAAAATAGTCCTTTTGTAGTTTCCAATGAAGTTATATGAGAGAGACTAATTATCGTGTTGTAAACTTGTGCTAAAATCAAATTCCATATTATGTCAATATTATCTTTCATCCCCACCCTAATTAATTTCCTCGAGCCCTCTTATATATATAGCTCTACATATAGAGGGTGGAGGTGCATCAAGTTCTTACAATCGAAACTTTATCATATATGCCTGGAGATTAAGCTTATCAAACACAAGCTAGTTCAAATGTGTTCTTTGTCTAGACGAGCAACATGGCATTGTTAGTGAACATGACCAATAGGGATGGTTAGAGAACCAACAATGGAGCATGGTTGCTAAGGGATAAGTAGCAATAATTAGATATGGGGCCACATACATCATCACTACCAACATAAGGATTATTGTCCAAAATGGTCTTATTGTATCTAATCTAACATTGTTGAGTACTTTGGGGACTACATTAAACCTTAACTACGAAGTTTAGAACTAGAGATTATAAAGCATTTTGCTCATGATTCTCTTGATTACAATTCATTCACAAAATTGATTTTGATGCATATTAGATGATTAAGAGTTTTCCTTTATTTAGACTTACTATAAATAGGGTTCATAAACATGTGTCCATGGCTAGTATATTATCTTAACGAACATCCTCTATAAGTCATCAATCATCCATTGAGATGTAAAGTACCACTTACATTAGTGGATTCGATATAAGAACCACTTATACTTCGGATTTTTCTAGATGTATGCTCTATCAATGAACCATAAAACCTTATGCATTTATAACCACCAAAAGCTCCACCATTTATGTTAGATAGTTTAAGTAATAACCTAAAGACACGAAAAGAGAATTTAAAGCCAAAATTCTGTATGCATGGTGATGGCTTCATTATGTTTTAACTTTTTGAAACACGAAACAATAGAATAACATTATGCCAAGCATAATATATATTTCATGAATTTATCGAAGCACTTGAACTCCATTGTGACTTCATTCCATTTTAACTTTTTTGAACACAACATTAAAATAACATATTTCATGAATTTATCAAAGCCCTTGAACTCCATTGTTGACTTCATTCCATTTTTACTTTTTTTAACACAACATCAAAATAGCATATTTCATGAATTTATCAAAACCCTTGAACTCCAATGTTGACTTCATTCCAATTTAACTTTTTTGAACACAAAACATCGAAAAAACATTATGCCAAACATAATATATTTCACGAATTTATCAAAGTCCTTCAACTCCTTCGTTGACTTATTCCATTTTAACTTTTTGGAGAAAGAAAAACCATAATAAAATTACACCAAGCATAATATATATATCATGAATTTGTCAAAACCCTTAGACTCCATGATGCATGGGGCTTTTGAAAAAGATTATTTATGTCAAAAGCATTCCTCCAAAATATTAGGTTCCAAAATTATAAGATTGTTCACCCATAAAACAAATTTGAATTATAATCAAGCTATCTATATACCATTATTAGTGCACTTTTCAATAGTCTGACTTTTGCAAGGACATGGCATCACATTATAAAAAATCATTGAAAAAGTGTTGGCTTGCATGTTGTTGACACTAGCTCAGGGTTTATAGTGACAGCCAGCCAGATTTGAACTTGGACCTTGCTTAAATAATCCCCGCAAGTTTGACAATTCCCCTATATATCTTAGATTTTTTTTAAAAATCATAAAAAAGGAAACCAAATAAAGTAAAAAAATAATTGAATAGCATTGAACAATGGCAACAAAGCATACTATTTTGTGAGCTTTTAAGGCCAAAACTGAGTACAATATTCAACTGTTTTGTTGCATGAATAAAAATTGGCATCTCCCATCAACAAAAGCTATTGTTTTTGTTTGCTATATAAACAACTACAATATCGTCTTGTAATTTTATATTGATTTCTGAGACCTTGACAATTTTAGAATTTAAAGATAATAAACAAATTCAGGAACAGCACAAAAGCATTTGCATAAAACAACAATAACATTACAGTTTTCGTCATCATATTTAGCATAACTAAAAGCCATTTGCATACCAATTTACTATTAACTTTGGCAAGGAAATAGTTTGCCTTAATAATGTTCCACGATTGCACCATATTACCCTGTGCAGCTCGTCAATGGCGTAAAACTGAAATATTTGAACTGAACAAAGACAATTGAGTGGCGACTTCAAACAATATACCACTAATTGCATGTTGGGATCCACTAATTGCAGATGCTACAAATAGCTAGCATATCCCAACTTTAAAAGCATTATGTTAATAGGAGACAACTCACATTTTACTAAGCATGGTGATAAACGAAGCTGCTCATTTGAATTCCCCATGTTAAAATTGACGGGATGTACTATTCACGGAAAAATTATATAAATCGATTCCTTTTATTTTGAAATGACTACCACTATAGGTCAGGTTTTGAATTCGGGTAAAAAAAAACACTCTCTTACCCTTTACACCATTGTGCGGGGGCCATATTAAATATTTAAAATATAATTTACAAACACTGATAACCTGCCAATAATAAACACTTTCTTCTGTTCATCTGCAAATGATGAGAAGGAAAAATGATGACATCAAGTAAGCCTTGAGATTTTCAAAAGCGACAATATAGAGAAGAATTCAGGTTGGAAAGAAAAGGCTTTCTCCGGAAGGATCATATTATTTGCTTAAGATGTGTTATTACACATCAACTAAGCAAAACATATACAGGAATTCCTTGCATCCTGTATATAACTTTTGATTACTCTCCTACAAAGTTCAAAATGATCAAATCTCCGTATAATCATAGTACAATATAATAATATAGTCTTTTAACAAGGCCCGCTTTCAGTTGACAAAGGAATTTATATTTTCACCACAAAAACCCATTTCTGCCAAACATATATCTCTTAACTTGAAAATTGAAATGATGGAGTGCAGCTATAGGCTTTGAATCATTAAACTATCATTCACAGGCTCTGAAAAAATTAAATAGACTTTTAAACACTATAATTTGTAGAGAGGTGTGATCCCCAGTAACTTGAAACATTCTCTCATGACAATTGCAGTAGCCTCGCACAGCAACAACCTACTTGTTTCTTCCTCTGATCCCACCACCTACAAGATCCAACGTGTGACAGGTATGAAGTAAGCAAAAATCTGTGAATAGACAAGTGGACTACAAAATCAAGATAACTGATAATTATTTCCTGTAAGACAAAATAATGGATAAGGAATCACATTTCATATACCTTAACATATGAAAAACAAGCTTAAGATAAAAACAAAGTTATGCAGGAGCATCTTTGGCCTTAAGCAATCCACAACAACCAAAAACATTTCAATTTCAAGTTAGTAAATTGTAGGGTGAAATAAGTGTTGCAACTCCCATTGCTGCGACCAGTGTTGTAACTCCCATTGTTGTGACACCAATGCTGTAACTCACATTGTTGTAACTTGCGTTACTGTAACATTAGTGTTGTAACTCGCACTACTGCAACACCCGTTCTATAACATCGTTGTTGTAACACCCCTGCTATAAAACACGTTGCAACACCAACGTTGTGACTCCCATTGATGTAACACCCGTTGCTGCAACACTTGTGCTGTAACACACATTGCTGCAACTCCAGACAAGTGGAAATTCTGTTGGAATGCTGCAAATCATGACTCCCCGTATCTTGCAAGAATTTCGTGACAATTGGTGGGCCAACCGCGTGATGGAAGACAAATCACTTGAAATGATTGAGGAAGTTAACCTCTACAGTTGTCTAAGTTTCCAACGCACATTTGGAAAATGGTTGAGAATTTGGATCGTTGTAACTGCCCAACATCCAATGCATTTTGGTGGAGGAAAACAAGAAACGGTTGGGGAAAATGAGATGGTTCGGTTGCCAAGAAATGAAAAGAAAGAAAGGGAAAAACAGAATGGGGAGGTTGGTTTTTCAGTTCGGTGGAGGGACAGTTCAATTTAGGAGAGACAAATGAGGGGAAACAGAAGAAGGGACGTCTATAGAAACAATAGAGCAGAGGAAGTGACGCCAGTTTTAGATGTGGACAGTGTGAAACAACGAGCAGGCTCTCCAATAATTGAGTCTCAATGAGAACTGTGTCATATTGGCTGATAATATAATGAGACTGAGAAACAATTTTTCTATCTGGTTAATAAATAATCTTGAGTCCCTGTGTAATGGTGTTGTCTCTTGTTTCCATTTTCCTGTGAATGTAATTTCTCTTGGCATTATTTAAGTTGTTCAATTTATGTTAACGTTGTTAGCTATTAGTTGTGCACTCTGTGGGCAAAAACCTGGTTCTGTAGTTGTTTGAGTACAAGATCGAGTCGGACTGCATCAAGTGGTAAAACAGTGAGGTTTAGCTCCTATGTTGTGGGAAACAGTGTCCGAAAGTAAGGCCTGTGAATGTTAGCCCAAGTGAGGGTTGCAAGACAACTTGTAAGGATGTTGAAATATTGTGTAACTGCAAAGAATATTCTTATCCCCTTTTGCGGATTGGTCAAGTCTTAAATGTAATATGCAAATTAAGAAGTCGGCCCCAGGCAAATTAAAGTGGTTCTAACTACCCAGAAAGAGAAGTCGGCCCCCAGGCAAATTAAAGTGATTCTAACTACCCAGAAAGAGAAGTCGGCCCTGCTAGTGAAGAGACACCTCCTTTCAGTGCTTGCTAGTGTGTATAAATAAAGGAAGCCAACACTTCATTTGTACACTCACTCAGCGCACTCATCTAGTGCGCAAGTATTGAAGGAAGCTGCAGTTACTAGTTGCCGGAAGAAGGAAGAGAGAGAGGCACATTGCTTGGGAGAGGATATTCTGTAGTGTTTGGTTTATTGTCTTGCCATTGGATTGACTATGGTTCTTTGAGTATTTTTCGGTCTAGCATCATGGTAGATTGTCTCTCGTAAAGAGAGAGTTATTTTGGTACTGTACTTGGTTATTGAATCTATATTAAAGAAGTTTTGTTGGGTTTTCTTCCCCTTGAGGGTTTCCCAAGATAAATGCTTTTGTACTCTTGTGATTGTGTTTCTCTCAGTGATCATATCTATGCTATGGTTATCTAGTAAATTGAAAAGAAACCTAATAATAGTTTAAACCGTAACATGGTATCAGAGATAAGCTGAAGAGAGCATCTTTCAGTAGATAAAGAAAAAACGTCATTGTTGTCGTACAAGAAAATTAGGGCTTTTTATTGAAGAGGAATTTCGGCGCAAAGATACTCTAGAAAAGTGTGCCCTAGCCTAAGGAACTCATTGGCACCTTTAGCGCACATTTTCAGTGGATAGATCTCCCGGAAAGTGAAACCCTAGTTCTCACCGGTACGAGAAGTACCAGGAAACCAGAAGTACCAGAAAACCAGAAATACCAGTCCAAAATTTCGCAGGTCTAGTTTTAAGGGTCATAAATTGGAATTTTCAGAAACTGACTATACCAGCATACTCGCCTCAATGCAGCACATCTTTTAGTGAGTTCAGTTTTCAAATCCAAGAAATTTGATTTTCTATTATTTCCATAGCCCGAAAGGCTAGGGTTTCTACTATAAGAAATAATGGCTACCAGTATGAGGGTAGAAGACAGGCTAGAAGGATCTCGAAACTTCAGATCTTGGAAGCATAGGTTGCAGATGATTCTAGACAAGAATGATCTCCTAGAACATGTTACAGTGGGTGTACCAGAACCAGAGGAAGAAGAGCAAAAGACCAAGCATAAGAAGAATTAAAAGAAAGCAAAGAGAATCATGTCAGATTTAGTAAAGGATCACTTGATCCCTCATATATCTGAACTACAGACAGCAAGGCAAATGTATGAAACACTCAGCAGGTTATATGAAAGAAAAGACATTAGCCGAAATCTTGCCTTAAGAAATCAACTTCGTAATATGAAGATGGAAAACTCAGAATCTGTCTCATCCTATCTTATGAGAGTTTCTCAGATTAGAGATCAGCTTGCAGCTATTGGAGATGTCATTAGTGACAAAGAGCTTGTAACCACAACCCTAAATGGGTTTCCAACATTTTGGATTCCTTTTGTACAAGGAGTGTGTGCAAGAAGCAAGTTACCCAAGTTTGACAAGTTATGGGCAGATTGCACACACAAAGAATCTAGACTTGCAGACCAACATAAGAGATTAATTGTTGATGAAGAGGAAGCTCTTACAGTTCAAAAGAACAGAAGAAGTTCCTTCAGGAAGAACAATAAAGAAACTAACTCCATAAAAGTTCCAGATAAGAAGAAAGATGTTTCAAAGATCAGATGCTAAAACTGTCAAAAGTTGGGACACTTTTCCTATGATTGTCCTCAAGGAAAGGGGAAAAGAAAGCATCAAGCACATGTGGCAGAGGAAGAGGAATATCCTCCCTCGAAGAAAGCTTTAGTAGAAATTGAGGATTATGCACTTTAAGTTGAAGATACTTGATCTGAAGAAAGATAGCAAATGGTGGAGTCCGTGGAGACTCCCCACACAAAAACAAAAGATAAGTATTCATGTTTATTTTTAGTATCTTGTTTACTTTAATACTTTATCATTACAAGTTAGATTTTTTGTGAGAATGTTAGTTAACCTCGTTTTATTTCAGTGTCTATGCAGATTTATGAAGGAAGTATCAAAGAAGAGGAAAAAGAACTGTGTTGCAGAGCATCATCAACATCAGCACTAGGCTGAGAGTCTTCAGCACGAAGTTGGCTACACAACATCATCAGCACGAAGCTGGCATCACAGTACGAGACTGGCAACACAACATCATCAGCGAGAGGTTGGCATCACAACACGAGGCTAGTAACACATCATCACGGCACGAGGCTGGCACATCATCACAGCACGAGGCTGGCATATCATCACAGCAATTAAGCTGGCATCACAACACTAGGCTGGCACATCAACACAACAATTAAGTTGGCACATCATCACAGCAATTAAGCCCGCACATCAACACAGCAATTACGCTGGCACATCAACACAGCAATTACGCTGGCACATCAACACTACTCCCCCTTTCGAGGGAGGTCCTTTCGGACTACACAATATCATCAGAATTTTCACTGGAGTAACGTACCAACCTTCATTGGAGTAGCATACCAACCTGCACTAGGATAATATACCAGTCTGTGTTGGAGTAGCATACCAACCTATGTCGAGGTAGCATACCAGCCTGCGTTGGAGTACCAACCTATGTTGGGGTAGCATACCAACCTGCGTTGGAGTACCAACCTGTTCATCTGTGTCAACATATTGGAGTTTTATAGCTCCTCTCTACATCATATCATGGGTGAAGTGATATCGGATCTCTATGTGCTTCGACTCATCATGGAACACATGGTTCTCCATCATTTTTATACAGCTTGGTTGTCAAATAGAATCACAGTGGCTTCCATCTCCAGATCAAGTAGATCGGTCAACAACATTTGAAGCCATATGGCTTCACAACTGGCGGAACATGCAACAATGTATTCCTCTTCTGTCGTGCTCGGAGCAATGCTGAATTGCTTCCTACTCTGCCATGAGATCATGGTTGACCTCAGACTGAAACAACATCCCGAAGTGTTCTTTCTATCAGAAACACTTCCAGCTCAATCTGAATCGGTGTAACCACTCAGTCTAAAGTCATGATCTCTATTATAATAGAGATCAAAATCCAACGTACCCTTAAGGTATCTCATCATATGTTTTGCAGCAACAATGTGAACACGTCTGGGTTCTACTGGACACTGACTCAAGGAAAAACATATATCTAGCCTGGTATTCGTCAGATACATCACTGAACTAATAATCTGTCTGTACACAGTAGCATCAACCAATTCTGACGAGGTATCTACCAGGATCTTCAACTTTGTTTCCATGGGTGTGTACATGGATTTGCATTTCAACATGTCAACCCTTTTCAATTTTCACTGCATACTTCCCTTGGTTAAGGAAGATCTTCTCTATGCTCTACCAAACTTCAAGACCTAAGAAATAATGCATTTTAGGTCTTCCATCAAACTCTGTGGCGAGCTTCTTCTGTAATTTGTGATGAGCTTTTCTTCATCTTATCAAGGATACATCATCTACATATAGTAGTAACATCATTGGCTCATCATTCATAACCTTGAGATAAGGGTTAGAATCAGCTTTACTCTTGGTAAAGCCCAAGCTCTTCAGGAAACTGTCAATTCTGCCATATCAAGCTCTAGGAGCTTGCTTCAACACGTACAGAGCTTCCTTCAACTAGCAGACATGAGTCTTTCTATCTTCAATCCTCAAATCAAGGTTTCTCATTACATTGTACCAATCTGGTACACTTGCTCAGCTGCAACTCAATATGCACAATCATGTGCTAGCTCTATGTACTCTCTGCAAAGCACTATCTGTCTCACTGATTGAGAGTATGTCCTCTCCTCTTTCTGCAACTGTTCCTTCTAGAACTGGGACTCTGCACCTGCACCTACTCTAAAGTTGAGAATGGTTGCTCCATTCTTACTGTGATTGTTGAAATCTGGGAGTAATTCCTCTACTCCATCACGGCAACAACTTCATCTAAAACTGAGAGTGGCTCAATAATTGATGTTGAAGATAGCTCTTCTTCTTTCATGGAGGTAACGCTATCTTTTATCATAGTCATGTCTCCATGACCCGACTAATGTACTGCACCAACTGCCACTCAATTTTAAATATGGGGATTGCTCCCCCTGCATCTCATACTATATATGAATCATGGTTGTTCAGGTTGTTTTCATAAACACTGGAACTATTTCTTCAATAAGTGTTTCGTCATAGTCTTCTCCCTTTTGTTGGGAGAATCCTATGGACACACATCAGGCTTTGTACATCTACAACATGTTTGATCTCCATAGATCAATATTGGAAGTCAATACTGACTTATCTTCTAGTCTCATGGAAGAATCCATATCCTAGTCTTTCTGATTGGTGTCCTTTGTTACTGAAACAAGGGAATCTTCCCCAGGAGATTTCATATCTCCTAGAAGTTTCTGAAGCTACGATCTAATCTTCTCACGGCATCTGTCTCCTAGTCCTAGAAGTTGTCTCTTCATCTGATCCTTTCTGAGATCAGGCTTACTCTCAATTTCTTCTGAGTCTACAAGGACTTCATCATTTCTTACAAGGTATACCTGGTGTTGAATACTAAGTCTAAGTATGAAAGACTGAGTTAGGCTTCAAATGAGTTATGCTTCCCGACAAGGTGGCTTCATCAACCTTTGAACAATTCTGCTGTGGGATCTTGATCTAATGTTCAGTCATCTTTGGAGCCTTTTGCTCCTTACAGTTAATCTTCATATGGGATACTCTGAATCTCAAAAGATAGCTTCTTCTTCATCTTCTTTGGTACATGAGTGTATATGGTCATGTACATAGTCTGCTTCATGTCTCATACAATATGTTGCCTTCAACAACCTTCACTATAGCTTCCTCAGGGTTATCACCGGTGACCTGAAACAAGGTCAACAAAACAGCAAGCAAAAATAATACTCTTTTGATAATAGTAATTAAAGCAATAGCACAAATAATCTTCACAGTGGCTCCTTTAGAGCTTTCACTTGTGACCTATCTGAAACAAGGATCAAAAGTAAGGAATACAATACGAAGTGAGATCAACACTCTTCTAGTGTTGTGATCAAACATTCATCCAATGTAACCTAGAATCAACACAAGAAGTTTCTCCTGGAGAAGATGTTAGTTGCATCTGTTACATTAAGCATTTATCTCAATATGCTCACATGCTACCAAGTATAATACTTTTCAAAGACTACTACCTCAATTATAGTGTTTACTTGTAAAGGGGTAGTTATCAACTTTGTCATGTGCAACTTTGAATCTTATCAACTTAATTAATCAAACCTAGAACTTGGAGTTTTGTCCTCAAGAAATTAGTTGGTAATTAGTTTAGATGCATTTCATTCTCATTTTTCTCTACTTGCATATGGATCTCATAGTTGGTTTTGATTATGATCATATGAGAACAAGGATGAGAAGGCCATCCTGCACTTGACAGTTTGATGTTTCCTTGCAGGAACAGGTCTACCAGGAGACGCTACAGTTCTCATGCACTCTACGGCGAGCACATGTCCCCAAGTAGGAGCCAGATGTTATCACCATATTGTGGATAACTAAGGAGATTATGTCTCGAGGCCCTCAGGTTGCAGATATGGAGTGTCGAGAGACTACATGACCAGCAGTACCCTTTTGCACAGGTGGAAACCCCTCTCACCACCACAGATGGTCACAGATTTTCAGATGGCATCCGCCACATCAACTAGCTTCTGAAAGGCAGTGGGCCTTGCTCCATGAGGTACAAGTCAATATTATGGTGAGCATTATTTCAAGAATTAAGCTAGTTGAGTATGTTGTATCTTAGATTGCTCTAAATTTCATGATATATGCTTGGACATTATGCCTTTTTCCCTGCTTCACCTTGGTGGTTGACATTCTACCCTAGTAAGTGGTCTTCCTTAAGGATGGGTTTGCTACTATGAACTCCCTTACAGAGTCATCGTACCATTCTCGACCATACTTACCACTTTCCATCATTATTCCCCTCCATTTCCTTATCTCTTGGGATTTTAGGGTGTATTGACCCAAGAAGGGGTTGTCCCTCATTCTATGGGAAGAAGGGGTTGAAGGCCCAAAGGGGTTGATGTTGAGTAAAAGATAAAAGCCTTGTATAAACCTTCCAGATGCTTCGCCCAGGGATCACCCAACAAAGCAGTGAAACACTTATCTTTGAGTAAAAGGGGCCCACAATATAATAAAGAATGCTTAAAAGGTTAGTTGAAGGATAGGAGGTCTCATCACGAGCCAACCTATCACGTCCATGAATATCTAGTGGTATGGCATTGCCATCATCTAGTCACCAAACCAGGGTAATGGCTCTTAGTTGCATGGCTGAGAGAAAGGGGGTCTCATCACGAGCCAGCCTTCTCATTTCCACTACGTGTTTGTGGGTGACATTTCCATCATCTGGTCACCATGTCAGGTCAGTGACCTTCAACCTCTCCTTATGCTATATTGAAAGAAANAGTTGCATGGCTGAGAGAAAGGGGGTCTCATCACGAGCCAGCCTTCTCATTTCCACTACGTGTTTGTGGGTGACATTTCCATCATCTGGTCACCATGTCAGGTCAGTGACCTTCAACCTCTCCTTATGCTATATTGAAAGAAAATACAAAGAAAGAAAGATAAAAGGTAATTGATGGGCTTGGAAAAAGTGCATTGTCGACGAAGGTACCACACACCCTCTACAAAGGCACCCATGAATGAGATACTACGACCCCTTGTATGTCATGAGCCCTATGCCCGTTGAGTCTTGACCCCAACCACTTCATCCACTTTACATGGCTTAGAGAGGGATCTCTTGGAAATTCTCCTTCACCTAGGGAAAGATCTACCCAATAGGACACCTCGTCAACCCTCCCATATTCAAAAGCTTGAGAAGTCGCATAGTGTCTTTGAGCATTTAATTGTTTGATATAGTGATATTTGATGCACATGCCTAGGTGGCTCATTTATTGATTGGATTCACTTATCATGATGTTATGACTTGAGATCCTTGGAGGGTGTGCTCATTTGTCTTTGCAGGACCTAGTTGGTGGACAGTTTCGGGAGAAGAAACCTAGCTTGGACTTCCATGGGGCTTCAAGCCCACAGGTTGGATGCCAAGGGCCCGCATGCCGGATGAGAAAGATCAAACTTGGAAGGCCTTGAAGATGACTTAGACGACATAGCCTAGCCCCCACATGCCAAATGTTTTTCCTAGGAGAGGCAAAAGGTCACTCCTAGAGGCATGACGTCACCTAGGGGGGTTATGGCTTGGTGGTGAGGTGCCACTCATTGACACATGGACGTTTTGAGGAGAAGAGGGTCTTCACCATGATGAGATTGTCTAGATGCTTGACATGTGGCCTTTGGAGGCCTACCCATGCTTCTCCAACACCAACGACTTCTTCTAAGTGGAAAAATGTCCCCTAAAGGGGAAGCGTCCATGTAAAATTAGGGTTTATTTGTGCAAAAGTGAAACATTAATTGAATTGTTTAATATTACTTTGTTAAGGGGGAAAGGTTAGGGTTGTTGACCCCTAGTCTTGTGGTTTACCTCTTAATTTATGGACAAGTCACCTCGGTGACATTTTGTATAAACAAGAGATCATAAAATCTCATTTTAACATAACTCTCCCTCATTGTGAGAAGTATTGGTCTGAAATTTTCGCTATCTTTGGCAAAATTGTCTCTTTTGGCTCTCATTTATGGTTATCTCTTGATGTTATGGTTGAAGGGTTTGATGCACTAGCCTTGGAAGGCTTATCTCTTGCTATTGTGGTGGATTATCTTGGCATTTTTCCTTGAATTGGTATGGTTTTTACTCTCATGCTATCATTTTTTCAAGTCAAGATCATTGTGCTAGGACCTAGGTGGGAAGTATAAGGGCATACACTTACACCATAGTCTTCATCATTTTATGCTCCATGTTATTGGTTAAACAAGGGTTTGCTAAGAGAAGTATAAGGGCATACACCCTCTTAGCATAAACCCTAGCTAGAGAAACTTGCCTTGGGAAGTAAAAGGGATTACACCCCCAAGGAGGTAGCTTCTCTAGCTCTTTCTTTTCATGACCCCATTAACCCAATAATTAAGAGCACTAGTCATTTATTATTGCATTGAAGAAATAAAATATTGCATTGGGAAACGTGATTTTTGGTCATTTTTACTTCTTGCAAAGTGGATTGTATTCCTTGTGTCTTGGGCACCTCACAGCCACTAGGGCATCCCCATCAAGGGGATACTTCTTGTTGTTGTTATAAAATTACATCTTCAGCCATTAGAGCTGCCGAAACCCTAACTTATTTTTTTAAATAACTCTTTTATCAACCATTGGATTTTGCTTAAAGTTTGCACACTTATTCTTCTTGGTCTAGCGTACTTTTTGGAAAAGTTTGAGGGGATTTCAGTGGCTTGTTTTCTTGTTGTAATACATTGAATGTTACAGCGACAAGGCTGATATAATTTTTTGCAGACAAGTGTTTACAACAGCCTTATCTTCTATGCTAGAATATTGGTTTTTCATCTTGAGTTTAGCTAGTCATTAACTAATCTTTCTCTTGTATCTTCTACTTGATCTCTAGCATTTATTGAGCAGCTTATAGTACCATATTATTGTTGATATATATTGTTATCTATTGCTGCAAAGTAGTGACAACAAGCTTAACTTGCTGATCCAACTAACATACATCATTGCAAAGTGGATTTTCTTGTGTCTCGGGCAGGTATTTTACCATTTACAGGTTACTCGACATACTTGGCAACCCTTGGACCTTCCCAAGACTTCATTCCACACATTTCACTCCACTTAGACTTGACCTCTAGGGGCTCCACTTCCATCTCTATCCATCTCCATCTCATTCCTCCTAGGGTCACCGGGATTGCCTCCCTAGAGTGACCTAGTCACCCTTGAAGTGTGGGACCTACATCGAGATGACATTAGGTGTAGGATTCTCAAATTGTAGCACTTGCTTTGTGGTTGGGTCGGGCTTTGCTCAACCTACAACTTGCGCTATAACAAGTTGAAATATTAGATTCAAAAAGAAATGAGTACGCATTTCTTTCGTAATGTAGATGAATCCTATCAAGTTGCTTTGAAGGTGGAAGAAAAGATCGATAGAAGGTTGCGGCAAAAGTTCAAGGGAAAAGGAGCTAGAGGCAGGGGTAGAGCAAGTGTTGCTAGAAGCAGTGAAAAGGAAGATGAAGCGACCAACAGCCAAAATACAATGGCAGGAAGTGCAACTGGAAGAGGCAAAGGATTTGGAAGAGGTAAGTATGTGATCACATGTTACAGATGCAGAGTAGAAGGTCACAAGGAATCAAAATGTCCTAAGAAACAGAATACTGGGAGAAGAAATGAGGCTAGAACACAAGTGGAAGTACTTCACTAGGAGCAAGAAGAAAACTTGATGTTTAGAAGAGTATTACTTAAGCCTGAGACAAAGACAACAAAAGAACTTGAGAAAAGAAAGAAAGTTTTTAAAACTAAGTGCAAAATTCAGGATAAGTGTTGTCATTTGGTCATAGATGGTGAAAATACAGAAAATTTAGTATCCACAGAGGTAATGGAGAAGTTAAAATTAAAAAGTATTCCACATCTGGATCCATATAGAGTCTCATGGTTGAAAAGAGAACACCATGTGATTGTGACTGAGCAATGCTTGTTAAATTTTCAGATTGGACAGTTTAGTGAGCATGTATTGTGTGATATAGTAGAGATGGATGTCTGTCACGTACTACTCGAAAGACCATGGTTGTTTGACATAAAAGTTTTCCATGATGGAAGGAAGAATACTTATGAATTTTTAAAAGATGGACAATGGTTCAGACTAGAGCCAATGGTGGAGACTAAGTTAAGTGGTCGTGATAACAAAGGAAATGACAGCATAAATATTTGTAGCAGCAGACGCATTATGATGTGTTCAGCTAAAGAATTTTTGAGAGAGCAGAAAAAGACTCATTTATGTCTGGCCTTAATGCCAAGACAAGTTCCAAAGATTGAAAAAATAAGCTCTATACCACCATAAATTCAACCTTTGTTGAATGAATTTAAAGAGATTGTTGGAGATGATTTACTAGCAGGTTTGCCTCCCTTGAGAAGTACATCACATCAAATTGATTTGATACCAGGATCAAGTCTACCAAATAAAGCTCCTTATCGGATTACTCTAGCAGAGAGTGAGGAAGTGAATAAGCAAGTGCAAGAGTTGCTTGATAGAGGATTGATCCGAGAGAGTTTAATTCCCTGTGTTATGCCTACAGTATTGACACCAAAGAAAGGAGGTGAATGGAGCATGTGCACTGATTCACGAGCTATCAACACAATTACTATTAAGTACAGGTTTCCCTTACTAAGGATGGATGACCTCATGGACTATTTGAATGGGCCAAATACTTCTAAAAGATCGATTTGAAGAGTGGGTATGATCAAATTCGGATACGGGAAGGTGACGAATGGAAGACAACATTCAAGATGAAGGATGCACTGTTTGAGTGGCTAGTCATGTCGTTTGGGCTAACCAATGCCCCTAGCACATTCATGAAAGTTATGAATGAAGTCTTGAAACCATTTTTTGGAAAGTTTGTTGTCGTGTACCTAGATGACATTTTGATTTTCAGTAAAACCAAAGAAGAACACTTGGAACATGTGAAAAGGTGTTACAACAGTTGAGAGAAGAGATATTGTTGATAAATTTGAAGAAATGTATGTTTTTGAAGGAGTTAGTGTACTTGGGATTTGTGATTTCCAATGAAGGCTTGAAAATGGATTATGAAAAGGTAAAGGCTAGTTTGGAGTGGCCAACACCTAAGTGTACATTTGATGTAAGAAGTTTCTTTGGTTTGGTGAGCTTTTACAAGAAATTTATCTGAAATTTCAACGAGATTTGTGCACCTTATTGAATGCATGAAAAAGGGGATTTTCAAGTGGACAACAACAGCCATGAAGTCATTTGAAGACTTGAAGAAAAAGGTAATTGGCTTCCAGATTTCAACAAAGTATTTCAAGTGGATTGTGATGCAATTGGTTCAGCAATTGGAGTAGTTTTGAGCCAAGAAGGAGGTCGATTGCATTCTTTAGCGAGAAATTGAATGATGCTAAGAAGTACTCTATTTATGATCAAGAGTTTTATGCTATTATACACGCTTGGAGGAAATGGCAACATTACTTGCTATCAAAGGAGTGTGTCTTATTTACAGATCATAAGGCGTTGCAGTACATCAATAGTCAAGGTAAGTTAAATCAAAAACATTCCAAATGGGTAGAATTTTTGCGAAGTTACTCATTTGTTTTGAAGCACGGATCTGGAAAGTCGAATAAAGTTGCATATGCACTAAGCTGGAGAATAATGTTGTGGAATGTTTTTTCAATTGAAGTTGTTAGCTTGGACTGTATGAAAGAGTTGTAATCAAAAGACACAGATTTTGCAGAGACCTGGAAAGTGTGCAAAGCACCTTGGAGCATCAATAGAACATTATATTTGGATTTCCACATCCAATAAGGTTTCTTGTTCAAGAACCAAAGTTTGTGCATTCCACGGAATTCGTTGCAGCTGAATATTGTTAGAGAGTTGCATAGTGGAGGTTTGGGTGGACATTTTGGCATTGATAAGACCACAGCGTTGGTGAAGGAAAGATACGTTTGGCCTAGCATCAATAGGGATGTGAAAAAGTTTGTTGAGTGTTGTAGAATTTGCCAACTAACTAAAGGAAAGAGTCAAAACCCGGGATACCATGGGAAGATATAAGTATGGACTCTGTTTTAGGACTGCCTAGGACGTAGAGCGATCATGATTCTGTGATGGTTGTAGTTGACAAGTTTTCGAAGATGGCACATTTCATACCATGCAAGAAGACCACTGATGCTACTAAAGTGGTTGTTTTATTTTTTAGAGAAATTGTGTGGTTACATGGATTTCCAAGAAGTGTCACTTCTAACAGAGATACGAGATTTTTTGGACACTTTTGGCGAATACTTTGGAAGAAGATGGTTCCAAGTTACTATATAGTTTTGCATATCATCCACAAACAGATGGATAGACTAAGGTGGTTAATTGGAGTCTTAGGAATTTGTGGAGGAGTTTGAGTGGAGAAAAGCCCAGACAATGGGATTTGGTCTTGGCCCAAGCTGAATTTGCTTACAACAGTTCAATTAATATATTTGTGCAAAAGAGACCATTTCAGATTGTTTATGGAAGATCACTAAAAGGAGTAGTTTATTTCGTTAAGTTGCCACATTTGGAGGACAAAAGGAGTGCTAATGAAAGAGAGTTCGCTAAGAGTATACAGAAAATGCATGAGCAGGTTAAGAGGAAGCTACGACAAAGCAATATCATATACAAACAGGGGACAGATTTGTGAAGAAGACAAAAGAGTCCTTGTTTAATGGTGTTGTCTCTTGTTTCCACTTTCCTATGAATGTAATTTCTCCTAGCATTCTTTAAGTTGATAAATTTCTTTTAACGTTGTTAGTTGTTAGTTGTGCGCACTGCGAGCAAAAACCTGGCTCTATAGTTGTTTGTGTATAGGATCGAGCATGATTGCATCACAAAGAAAGTGTTATGATAGCTTGATGAAGCAATTGCTTCTCTTCAACAAGTTAATGAAGGAAACCCTAACTATCATGCAAATGAGAAAAGATGCCTATAATGGGATTTTGTGCAATCATAGAGACTTTTCCTTCAAAGAAGTTGAAGGACAGACCTAAGCTAGGGTTTGGTGCTCAAAGGTGTATTCTTACTCATAAGTAGTCTCTATTTCATTTCTAGATTATTTCTACAAGTTTATCTTATAGATCTAGTGGTTAAATTGATATTTAATTTTTAAAGTGTTTTTAATTGCTTATCTTTTATTTATAGTTTATTTTGGTGAATTCCAAGTGTTAAAGTGGAAACCCTAGGGGGATTCACCATCTGTTTTGCAATTTCTTGCTTAGTTAATGGTTATACATCTTTAGAACTTGTATCTAATACTTGTTAGATTGTTGTTGCATTGTGTATCTCTTGCCCAAGTGGAAATATCCAAGACATCTTGTTCTCTAGTGCATAATCTCCCTCTTGGATGATCATTTTATGCTCTAAACTTGAAATTTCTGCCTTATTTTATCATATAGCAAATTTATAAGTTGAAGGACAGCCCTAAGCTTGTCCTTTCTTAGCATCTAATCAATTGGTAATCACAAGCACACATTGCACCATTGATTTATGCTTAATTGGTTTCACTCTTTGTGCCCTAAAATAGTTTAAAAGTGGTTCTAACGTCTTTGAAGTTTCAATTGTTGAGTGATAGCCATATAAATACAATTCTGAAGTTGCTAATGTTGTTTATCTTATATATCAGATTGGCACACACATCCACTAGCTCCTAACCCTCTCTTTCAAGTGGATATACTTGTGGTTATTTCTATTGTTTCTAATTGTTTACCTTTAAAACATTTAATTGCTTATTGGAATCCTTGTGCATGGTCTTGTTACATATATTTTGTGTTAATTAAAGTAGATCATAAGATTGCATAGTCATAATTCACTTAAAGAGGTTTACTCCTCACAAATAGGGATACCCCCCTTGGCTCCTAGGAGCTGGCCTAGAGTGAAGGGGCAAGTGTACTGAGGTGACGGTGGTGCACTTTCCATTTTGTTGCCCTAGTTAGCACCTGTGTTGGGACTTTTCACAAGGGTGCTAGTTCAAGCGGTAACATTAGGATATTAAATCCCAAACGAACTAAGGAAAAAGCATTGTTACGATACTAACAGATTTTGGGAGCATGCATAATTTCATTGATATCATTGTTGCTAAAACGTTAAAACCTCTTTGTATACCCCACAAAAGATCTCTACATTATGGTAGTAAATGGTCAGGGAATTAGAGGAATAGGGAAATTTCATAAAGTATCCTTACAAATTCAAAATTTCAAACACCAAGAAGGATTCTACACTATCAGGAAAACCACAACCTAGGACATTAAATCTCAAAGGACCTATAAGGAAAAGCAATGTTATGATACTAATAGATTTTAGGAGCATGCATAATTTCATTGATATCATTGTTGCTAAAATGTTAAAACCTCTTTGTATACCCCACAAAAGATCTCTAAATTATGGTAGTAATCGGTCAGTGAAATAGAGAAATAGGGAGATGACATAAGGTATCCCTACAAATTCAAAATTTCAAACTCCAAGCAGGATTCTACACTATCACTCAATGGAATGGACATTGTTTTAGGTGTTGAATGGTTAACTAATCTAGGCACTTGTGCTAGATATTTGCATGAACAGTTCATAGAATTTAAATGGCAAAGGGAGACTTATGAATTGCATGTTCTGAAAAACCCATCTACCAAAGAAAACACCCCAATCAATGAAGAAATAAATTTCAAGGGATCATCAATCTACAGAAACCAACATCCTAAAAAGAAAACAAACAATAAGTCCACAATTTGACAGAAAAAGGCAAGCAGAATCTCTTGTTTAAGAAGACATAATTGAACTTTTACAAAATCAAAAAGTTAAAAAGGGGAAAAAGGTGACAACAAAAGGTTGAAGTACAAGGTATCAATAAAATAAAATCCATAGATCCACTTGTATTGAAAGATCAAGTTGTCGCTACTAAAGAAGTTTTATCAATTGTCAAATACATTCAAGTATCAATTGAAGATATCTGTGAGCAAGTAGTCATGGAAGAGCAATATTCGAGATCCAAGTCAAAGACAAATGAAGAGCATCATCTAAATAACCTTTATCATCATTCTAACAATAGAAGTCATTGCCACCAATCATAGCAAGAAGCAGCTGTTCTAAACCATGTTTTGAGGACAAAGCAACCTTTAATGGGTAGGACATGTAATGTACATAGTAAAATACATTACATCTTTTAATAATAATAATACACACATT
>ML781467.1:95125-124772 GCA_009831015.1 Picea engelmannii | reverse complement strand
ATCTTTTACCCAACATCAACCCCTCTGGGCCTTCAACCCCTTCTTCCCATAGAATGAGGGACAACCCCTTCTTGGGTCAATACACCCTAAAATCCCAAGAGATAAGGAAATGGAGGGGAATAATGATGGAAAGTGGTAAGTATATTCGAGAATGGTACGATGACTCTGTAAGGGAGTTCATAGTAGCAAACCCATCCCTAAGGAAGACCACTTACTAGGGTAGAATGTCAACCACCAAGGTGAAGCAGGGAAAAAGGCAATCTAAGATACAACATACTCAACTAGCTTAATTCTTAAAATAATGCTCACCATAATATTGACTTGTACCTCATGGAGCAAGGCCCACTGCCTTTCAAAAGCCAGTTGATGTGGCGGATGCCATCTGGAAATCTGTGACCATCTGTGGTGGTGAGAGGGGTTTCCATCTGTGCAAAAAGGTACTACTGGTCATGTAGTCTCTCGACACTCCATATCTGCAACCTGAGGGCCTCGAGACATAATCTCCTTAGTTATCCACAATATGGTGATAACATCTGGCTCCTACTTGGGGACATGTGCTCGCCGTAGAGTGCATGAGAACTGTAGCATCTCCTGGTAGACCTGTTCCTGCAAGGAAACATCAAACTGTCAAGTGCAGGATGGCCTTCTCATCCTTGTTCTCATATGATCATAATCAAAACCAACTAAGCTAGAAAAAGAAAATTTTGACATTTTTTCGAAAATTTCTAAGCTAAGCATGAAATCCATATGCAAGTAGAGAAAAATGAGAATGAAATGCATCTAAACTAATATGAGCAATCAAGATGCAAATGCAGTGAATCAAAATGAATTACCTACTTACTTGGAAGCCCAAGCTAGTCTTGTTCTCCCAAAACTGTCCACCAACTAGGTCCTGCAAAGACAAATGAGCACGCCCTCCAAGGATCTCAAGTCATAATATCATGATAAGTGAATCCAATCAATAAATGAGCCACCTAAGCATGTGCATCAAAGATCACTATATCAAACAATTAAATGCTCAAAGACACTATGCGATTTGTCAAGCTTGAATATGGTAGGGTTGACGAGGTGTCCTATTGGGCAGATCTTTCCTTAGGTCAATGAGAGCTTCCAAGAGATCCCTCTCTAAGCCATGTAAAGTGGATGAAGTGGTTGGGGTCAAGACTCAATGGGCATACGGGTCATGACATACAAGGGGTCGTAATGTCTCATTCATGGGTGCCTTTGTAGAGGGCGTGTGGTACCTTCGTCTGCAATGCACTTTTTCCAAGCCCATCAATTGCCTTTTATCTTTGTTTCTTTGTATTTTCTTTCAATATAACAGAAGGAGAGGTTGAAGGTCACTGCCCTGGCGTGGTGACCAGATGATAGCAATGTCACCTACAAACATGTGGAAATGAGAAGGCTGGCTTGTGATGAGACCCCCTTTCTCTCAGCCATGCAACAGAGAGCCATTACCCTGGTTTGGTGACCAGATGATGGCAATGTCATACCACTAGATATTCATGGACGTGATAGGTCGGTTCGTGATGAGACCTTCTATCCTTCAACTAACCTTTTAAGCATTCTTTATTATATTGTGGGTCCCCTTCACTCAAAGATAATCGTTTCACTGCTTTCTTGGGTGATCCCTGGGCGAAGCATCTGGAAGGTTTAATCAAGGCTTTTATCTTTACCCAACATCAATCCCTCTGGGCCTTCAGCCCCTTCTTCCCATAGAATGAGGGACAACCCCTTCTTGGGTAAATACACCCTAAAATCCCAAGAGATAAGGAAATGGAGGGGAATAATGACGGAAAGTGGTAAGTATGGTCGGGAATGGTACGATGGCTCTTTAAGGGAGTTCATAGTAGCAAACCCATCCCCAAGGAAGACCACTTACTAGGGTAGAATGTCAACCACCAAGGTGAAGCAGGGCAAAAGGCATAATGTCCAAGCGTATATCATGAAATCTAGAGCAATCTAAGATACAACATACCCAACTGGCTTAATTATTGAAATGATGCTCACCATAATATTGACTTGTACCTCATGGAGCAAGGCTCACTGCCGCCTTCTGGAAGCCAACTGATGTGGTGGATGTCATCTGGAAATCTGTGACCATCTGTGGTGGTGAGAGGGGTTTCTATCTGTGCAAAAGGGTAATGCTGGTCATGTAGTCTCTCGACACTCCATATTTGCAACTTGGGGGCCTCGAGACATAATCTCCTTAGTTATCAACAAAATGGGGATAACACAATCCATTTACGTATTTTGCCAATCTTTGGTATTCTAGTTAATTTATCCCTGCTCTGAGTGACAATTTGAAAAATTCCTCAGTATATTCACGAACATATGTCTTTTCGCCGTTTTGCACTTGCTTACACAAATTTTGTTGGTAATCGACAGGTAGGATTTCTCCTTGATTTTTCTCACCATCTTCCTCCAGGTACTAATCTTCTCCTGTCAGTTGTCTATCATGTTCTTCTGTAACATATCCCACTAGAGTGCAACATGACCCTTTAGCTTAGTCATGGAAAATCAAACCTGATTGGGATCTTTAACATTTTTATACTCAAAATATCTTTCGAGCTCTCCTATCCAGTCAATGAGAGTCTCGACTTTCAAACTACCATCGTAGCATGAAACTTCCACCCTTGCACTACCTCTGTCTTTCAAAAAAGATGTCAAACATACTGCTGGGTCTACTTCCTTAGCATTTCGCTCTTCTTCAAGCTCATCCTCATGCTGTGAATCTGTTTCAGCTTCTCCAAGCCTTCTGTTTTCTAGTTCTTATATCCTCCTTTACAATTCATCTAATTCTCTGTTCCTCGCACCTTCTAGTGCTGCTCTTGCTCTTTGTGGTGACTGCTAAGGTTTAAGCTATTATTAGGTTTCTTTTCAATTTACTAGATAACCATAGCATAGATAGGATCACTGAGAGAAACACAATCACAAGAGTACACAAAGATATATCCTAGGAAACCCTCAAGGGGAAGAAAACCCAACAAAACTTCTTTAATATAGATTCAATAACCAAGTACAATACCAAAATAACTCTCTCTTTACGAGAGACAAACTACCATGATGCTAGACCGGAAAATACTCAAAGAACCATAGCCAATCCAATGCCAAGACAATAAACCAAACAATAGAGAATATCCTCTCCCAAACAATGCGCCTCTCTCTTCCTTCTTCCAGCAACTGGTAATTGTAGCTTCCTTCAATACTTGCGCACTAGATGAGTGAGCTGAGTGAGTGTACAAATGAAGCACTGGCCTCCTTTATTTATACAAACTGGCAAGCACTGAAAGGAGGTGTCTCTTCACTGGCAGGGCCGACTTCTCTTTCTGGGTAGTTAGAACCACTTTAATTTCCCTAGGGGCCAACTTCTTAATTTGCATATTACATTTAGGATTTGACCAATCCGCAGAAGGGGATAAGAATATTCTTTGCAGTTACACAATATTTCAACACTCCCTCTTCACAAGAAGGATATTCTTTATCTTTTGACAGGTCACTGGATGTCATCATCAACTGAACAATATCATCTGGGCAATATCATTAACTGGATAATCTGTTGAAATAATGTAACTGCAAAGAGTATTCTATTTATTATTGATGTATTGTTCATTAGATCAATCCCCTTTTGCGGATTGATCATGTCGGGTATTGTAAATGACCAAATCCCCTTTTGCGGATTGCTCAAACCCTAATTGTAATATGCTAAATGAGAAGTCGGCCCCCAGAATATATTAAAGTGGTTATAACAACCCAGATTGAGAAGTCGGCCCTGCCAGTGAAAAGACACCTCAGTTCAACACCTGCCAGATTGTATAAATAAGAGAGGCCAGCGCCTCATTTGTTCACTCACTCACTCATTTGTTCATCAGAGCGCAAGTTTGGAACTGCAGTTAGAGAAGAAGGAAGAGAGAGAGAGAGACATTCTTGGGAGAGGAATTTCTGTATTGTTTGGATTATTCTCTTGGCATTCTCTTGGCTATCTATATTAAGGAAGTTTTTGCTGGGTTTTCTCCCCCATGAGGGTTTCCTAGGAAAAATGATGTGTCTCTTGTGATTGTGTATTTCTCAGTGATCCTATCTATGCTATGGTTATCTAGTAAATTGAAAAGATACCTAATAATAGCTTAAACCTTAACATGGTATCAGAGCTAAGCTGAAGCGAGCATCTTTCACAAGAAAAAGAAAAACGTCACTGTTGTCGTACATCAAAATTAGGGCTTTTTATTAAAGAAGATTTTCAGTCTCAAAACCATCTAGAAAAGTTCGCCCTAACCCAAGGAATTCTTTGGCACCTTCAGCACACCTTTTCAGTGGGTAGATCTCCCGGAAAGTGAAACCCTAGTTTTCGCAAAGTATGAGAAGTACCAGAAAACCAGAAAGCACCAGTCCAGAAATCCACTGGTCAAGTTTAAGGGGGTAAAATTTGGATTTTCAAAAATCTGACTACACCAGTGTACTCGCCTCAGCTCAGCTCATCTATCCGCTGGATTAGAATTTCAAAATTTGAAGTTTGAAAAATTAGGGTTTCCTCATAAAACCCTAAGTTGCAATTGCAGTTGCAGTCTCAGAAATAGTTGCAGTATCAATTGCAGTTGCAGTATTAGTTGAAGTATTAGCCGTATTTTCAGTTGCAGTCACCCTTTAAGTTTTTAAGAGTTGGTGATCATTATCGGTGCTACCAGATGGTGCCACTACCTGCAAATGCCATCAGAGTTATGTACTCACACATGTTTAAACGGTTAAGATTTAAAGGGTATTTGCAGGAGAAGGGATCTCTTGCCATAGATCAGAAGGATCTCAAGATCCAACACATTCAGAGGAATAATGCAACTTGGGTTTGATTATTCTGATATGTATCTATTTGTTATGACATTATTTTGATCAATGTTGCATGTTGAAGCTATGACCATCATACTAACCTTTGGTCAAAATATTAGATGGATTAAAGTAGAGATCATAGAGTTTATTCTCTAACCCAACCTTCTGTTAAGAGAGCATATTGTCCTAGTACAAAAAACAGGTTGAAGAAAGCACTTGTCATCTTGAGTGAAGGAGACTTGGAAGAAAAACAACACACACTCACTCTTGAGGACAAAACTCCAGGTTCTAGGTTTGATTAATTAAGTTGATAAGATTCAAAGTTGCACATGACAAAGTTGATAACTACCCCTTTACAAGTAAACACTATAGTTGAGGTAGTAGTCTTTGAAAAGTATTATACTTGGTAGCATGTGAGCATATTGAGATAAATGCTTAATGTAACAGATGCAACTAACATCTTCTCCAGGAGAAACTTCTTGTGTTTATTCTAGGTTACATTGGATGAATGTTTGATCACAACACTAGAAGAGTGTTGATCTCACTTCGTATTGTATTCCTTACTTTTGATCCTTGTTTCAGACAGGTCACAAGTGAAAGCTCTAAAGGAGCCACTATGAAGATTATTCGTGCTATTGCTTTAATTACTATTATCAAAAGAGTATTATTTTTGCTTGCTGTTTTGTTGACCTTGTTTCAGGTCACCGGTGATAACCCCGAGGAAGCTATAGTGAAGGTTGTTGAAGGCAACATATTGTATGAGACATGAAGCAGACTATGTACATGACCATATACACTCATGTACCAAATAAGATGAAGAAGGAGCTATCTTTTGAGATTCAGAGTATCTCATATGAAGATTAATTGTAAGGAGAAAAAGGCTCCAAAGATGACTGAACATTAGATCAAGATCCCACAGCAGAATTGTTCAAAGGTTAATGAAGCCACCGTGACGGGAAGCATAACTCGTTTGAAGCCTGACTCAGTCTTTCATACTTAGACTTAGTATTCAACACCAGGTATACCCTGTAAGAAATGATGAAATCCTTGTAGACTCGGAAGAAATTGAGAGTAAGCCTGATCTCAGAAAGGATCAGATGAAGAGACAACTTCCAGGACTAGGAGACAGATGCCGTGAGAAGATTAGATCGTAGCTTCAGAAACTTCTAGGAGATATGAAATCTTCTGGGGAAGATTCCCTTGTTTCAGTAACAAAGGACACCAATCAGAAAGACTAGGATATGGATTCTTCCATGAGACTAGAAGATAAGTCAGTATTGACTTCCAATATTGATCTATGGAGATCAAACATGTTGTAGATGTACAAAGCCTGATGTGTGTCCATAGGATTCTCCCAACAAAAGGGAGAAGACTATGACGAAACACTTATTGAAGAAATAGTTCCAGTGTTTATGAAAACAACCTGAACAACCATGATTCATATATAGTATGAGATGCAGGGGGAGCAATCCCCATATTTAAAATTGAGTGGCAGTTGGTGCAGTACATTAGTCGGGTCATGGAGACATGACTATGATAAAAGATAGCGTTACCTCCATGAAAGAAGAAGAGCTATCTTGAACATCAATTATTGAGCCACTCTCAGTTTTAGATGAAGTTGTTGCCGTGATGGAGTAGAGGAATTACTCCCAGATTTCAACAGTCACAGTGAGAATGGAGCAACCATTCTCAACTTTAGAGTAGGTGTAGGTGCAGAGTCCCAGTTCCAGAAGGAACAGTTGCAGAAAGAGGAGAGGACATACTCTCAATCAGTGAGACAGATAGTGCTTTGCAGAGTACATAGAGCTAGCACATGATTGTGCATATTGAGTTGCAGCTGAGCAAGTGTACCAGATTGGTACAATGTAATGAGAAACCTTGATTTGAGGATTGAAGATAGAAAGACTCATGTCTGCCGGTTGAAGGAAGCTCTGTACGTGTTGAAGCAAGCTCCTAGAGCTTGATATGGAAGAATTGACAGTTTCCTGAAGAGCTTGGGCTTTAACAAGATTAAAGCTGATTCTAACCTTTATCTCAAGGTTATGAATGATGAGCCAGTGATGTTACTACTATATGTAGATGATGTATCCTTGATAAGATGAAGAAAAACTCATCACAAATTGCAGAAGAAGCTCGCCACAGAGTTTGATGGAAGACCTAAAATGCATTATTTCTTAGGTCTTGAAGTTTGGTAGAGCACAGAGAAGATCTTCCTTAACCAAGGGAAGTATGCAGTTAAAATTTAAAAGGGTTGACATGTTGAAATACAAATCCATGTACACACCCATGGAAACGAAGTTGAAGATCCTGGTAGATACCTCGTCAGAATTGGTTGATGCTACTGTGTACAGACAGATTATTAGTTCAGTGATGTATCTGACGAATACCAGGCTAGATATATGTTTTTCCTTGAGTCAGTATCCAGTAGAACCCAGACGTGTTCACATTGTTGCTGCAAAACATATGATGAGATACCTTAAGGGTACGTTGGATTTTGGTCTCTATTATAATAGAGATCATGACTTCAGACTGAGTGGTTACATCGATTCAGATTGAGCTGGAAGTGTTTCTGATAGAAAGAACACTTCAGGATGTTGTTTCAGTCTGAGGTCAACCATGATCTCATGGCAGAGTAGGAAGCAATTCAACATTGCTCCGAGCACGACATAAGAGGAATACATTGTTGCATGTTCCGCCAGTTGTGAAGCCATATGGCTTCAGATGTTGTTGACCGATCTACTTGATCTGGAGATGGAAGCCACTGTGATTCTATTTGACAACCAAGCTGTATAAAAATGATGGAGAACCATGTGTTCCATGATGAGTCGAAGCACATAGAGATCCGGTATCACTTCACCCATGATATGATGCAGAGAGGAGCTATAAAACTCCAATATGTTGACACAGATGAACAGGTTGGTAACTCCAATGCAGGCTGGTGTGCTACCCCAACACAGGTTGGTACTCCAACGCAGGCTAGTATGCTACCTCGACACAGGTTGGTATGCTACTCCAACACAGACTGGTATATTACCCTAGTGCAGGTTGGTATGCTATTCCAACGAAGGTTGGTACGCTACTCCAGTGAAAATGCTGATGATATTGTGTAGTCCGAAAGGACCTCCCTCGAAAGGGGGAGTAGTGTTGATGTGCTAGCGTAATTGCTGTGTTGATGTGCCGACTTAATTGCTGTGATGATGTGCCAACTTAATTGTTGTGTTGATGTGCTAGCCTAGTGTTGTGATGCCAGCTTAATTGCTGTGATGATATGCCAGCCTCGTGCTGTGATGATGTGTCAACCTCGTGCTGTGATGATGTGTTACCAGCCTCGTGTTGTGATGCCAACCTCATACTGATGATGTTGTGTTGCCAGTCTCGTACTTTGATGCCAGCTTCGTGCTGATGATGTTGTGTAGCCAACTTCGTGCTGAAGACTCTCAGCCTAGTGCTGATGTTGATGATGCTCTGCAACATAGTTCTTTTTCCTCTTCTTTGATACTTCATAAATCTGCATAGACACTGAAATAAAACAAGGTTAACTAACATTCTCACAAAAAATCTAACTTGTAATGATAAAGTATTAAAGTAAACAAGATACTAAAAATAAACATGAATACTTATCTTTGGTTTTTGTGTGGGGAGGCTCCACGGACTCCACCATTTGCTATCTTTCTTCAGATCAACTATCTTCAACTTAAAGTACATAATCCTCAATTTCTACTAAAGCTTTCTTCGAGGGAGGAGATTCCTCTTCCTCTGCCACATGTGCTTGATGCTTTCTTTTCCCTTTTTCTTGAGGACAGTCATAGGAAAAGTGTCCCAACTTTTGATAGTTTTAGCATCTGATCTTTGAAACATCTTTCTTCTTATCTGGAACTTTTACGGAGTTAGCTTCTTTATTGTTCTTCCTGAAGGAACTTCTTCTGTTCTTTTGAACTGTAAGAGCTTCCTCTTCGTCAACAATTAATCTCTTATGTTGGTCTGCAAGTCTAGATTCTTCGTGTGTGCAATCTGCCCATAAATTGTCAAACTTGGGTAACTTGCTTCTTGCACACACTCCTTGTACAAAAGGAATCCAAAATGTTGGAAACCCATTTAGGGTTGTGGTTACAAGCTCTTTGTCACTAATGACATCTCCAATAACTGCAAGCTGATCTCTAATCTGAGAAACTCTCATAAGATAGGATGAGACGGATTCTGAGTTTTCCATCTTCATATTACGAAGCTGATTTCTTAAGGCAAGATTCCGGCTAATGTCTTTGCTTTCATATAACCTGCTGAGTGCTTCATACATTTGCCTTGCTGTCTGTAGTTCAGATATATGAGGGATCAAGTGATCCTTTACTAAATTTGACACGATTCTCTTTGCTTTCTTTTAATTCTTCTTATGCTTGGTCTTTTGCTCTTCTTCCTTTGGTTCTGGTACACCCACTGTAACATGTTCTAGGAGATCATTCTTGTCTAGAATCATCTGCAACCTATGCTTCCAAGATCTGAAGTTTCGAGATCCTTCCAGCCTGTCTTCTATCCTCATACCGGTAGCCATTCTTTCTTGTAGTAGAAACCCTAGCCTTCCGAGGTATAGAAATAATAGAAAATCAAATTTCTTGGATCTGAAAACTGAACTCACTAAAAGATGCGCTGCATTGAGGCGAGTATGCTGGTACAGTCAGTTTCTGAAAATTCCAATTTATGACCCTTAAAACTGGACTTGCGAAATTTTGGACTGGTACTTCTGGTTTCCTGGTACTTCTCGTACCGGTGAGAACTAGGGTTTCACTTTCTGGGAGATCTATTCATTGAAAATGTGCGCTAAAGGCACCAATGAGTTCCTTAGGCTAGGGCACACTTTTCTAGAGGATCTTTGGGCTGAAATTCCTCTTCAATAAAAAAGCCCTAATTTTCTTGTACGACAACAATGACGTTTTTTCTTTATCTAGTGAAAGATGCTCTCTTCAGCTTAGCTCTGATACCATGTTACGGTTTAAGCTATTATTAGGTTTCTTTTCAATTTACTAGATAACCATAGCATAGATAGGATCACTGAGAGAAACACAATCACAAGAGTACACAAGCATTTATCTTGGGAAACCCTCAAGGGGAAGAAAACCCAACAAAACTTCTTTAATATAGATTCAATAACCAAGTACAGTACCAAAATAACTCTCTCTTTACGAGAGACAATCTACCATGATGCTAGATCGAAAAATACTCAAAGAACCATAGCCAATCCAATGGCAAGACAATAAACCAAACACTAGAGAATATCCTCTCCCAAGCAATGTGCCTCTCTCTCTTCCTTCTTCCGGCAACTAGTAACTGGAGCTTCCTTCAATACTTGCGCACCAGATGAGTGAGCTGAGTGAGTGTACAAATGAAGCGTTGGCTTCCTTTATTTATACAAACTGGCAAGTGCTGAAAGGAGGTGTCTCTTCACTGGCAGGGCTGACTTCTCTTTCTGGGTAGTTAGAATCACTTTAATTTGCCTGGGGGCCAACTTCTCTTTCTGGGTAGTTAGAACCACTTTAATTTGCCTGGGGCCGACTTCTTAATTTGCATATTACATTTAGGATTTGACCAATCCGCAAAAGGGGATAAGAATATTCTTTGCAGTGACACAATATTTCAACATCCTTACAAGTTGTCTTGCAACCCTCACTTGGGCTAACATTCATAGGCCTTACTTCCGGACACTGTTTCCCACAACATAGGAGCTAAACCTCACTCTTTTACCACTTGATGCAGTCCGACTCGATCCTGTACTCAAACAACTACAGAACCAGGTTTTTGCCCACAGAGTGCAGAACTAATAGCTAACAACGTTAACATAAATTGAACAACTTAAAGAATGCCAAGAGAAATTACATTCACAGGAAAATGGAAACAAGAGACAACACCATTAAACAGGGACTCAGGATTATTTATTAACCAGATTGAAAAATTGTTTCTCAGTCTCATTATATTATCAGCCAATATGACACAGTTCTCATTGAGACTCAATTATTGGAGAGCCTGCTCGTTGTTTCACACTGTCCACATCTAAAACTGGCGTCACTTCCTCTGCTCTATTGTTTCTATAGACGTCCCTTCTTCTGTTTCCCCTCATTTGTCTCTCCTAAATTGAACTGTCCCTCCACCGAACTGAAAAACCAACCTCCCCATTCTGTTTTTCCCTTTCTTTCTTTTCATTTCTTGGCAACCGAACCATCTCATTTTCCCCAACCGTTTCTTGTTTTCCTCCACCAAAATGCATTGGATGTTGGGCAGTTACAACGATCCAAATTCTCAACCATTTTCCAAATGTGCGTTGGAAACTTAGACAACTGTAGAGGTTAACTTCCTCAATCATTTCAAGTGATTTGTCTTCCATCACGCGGTTGGCCCACCAATTGTCACGAAATTCTTGCAAGATACGGGGAGTCATGATTTGCAGCATTCCAACAGAATTTCCACTTGTCTGGAGTTGCAGCAATGTGTGTTACAGCACAAGTGTTGCAGCAACGGGTGTTACATCAATGGGAGTCACAACGTTGGTGTTGCAACGTGTTTTATAGCAGGGGTGTTACAACAACGATGTTATAGAACGGGTGTTGCAGTAGTGCGAGTTACAACACTAATGTTACAGTAACGCAAGTTACAACAATGTGAGTTACAGCATTGGTGTCACAACAATGGGAGTTACAACACTGGTCGCAGCAATGGGAGTTGCAACACTTATTTCACCCTACAATTTACTAACTTGAAATTGAAATGTTTTTGGTTGTTGTGGATTGCTTAAGGCCAAAGATGCTCCTGCATAACTTTGTTTTTATCTTAAGCTTGTTTTTCATATGTTAAGGTATATGAAATGTGATTCCTTATCCATTATTTTGTCTTACAGGAAATAATTATCAGTTATCTTGATTTTGTAGTCCACTTGTCTATTCACAGATTTTTGCTTACTTCATACCTGTCACACGTTGGATCTTGTAGGTGGTGGGATCAGAGGAAGAAACAAGTAGGTTGTTGCTGTGCGAGGCTACTGCAATTGTCATGAGAGAATGTTTCAAGTTACTGGGGATCACACCTCTCTACAAATTATAGTGTTTAAAAGTCTATTTAATTTTTTCAGAGCCTGTGAATGATAGTTTAATGATTCAAAGCCTATAGCTGCACTCCATCATTTCAATTTTCAAGTTAAGAGATATATGTTTGGCAGAAATGGGTTTTTGTGGTGAAAATATAAATTCCTTTGTCAACTGAAAGCGGGCCTTGTTAAAAGACTATATTATTATATTGTACTATGATTATACGGAGATTTGATCATTTTGAACTTTGTAGGAGAGTAATCAAAAGTTATATACAGGATGCAAGGAATTCCTGTATATGTTTTGCTTAGTTGATGTGTAATAACACATCTTAAGCAAATAATATGATCCTTCCGGAGAAAGCCTTTTCTTTCCAACCTGAATTCTTCTCTATATTGTCGCTTTTGAAAATCTCAAGGCTTACTTGATGTCATCATTTTTCCTTCTCATCATTTGCAGATGAACAGAAGAAAGTGTTTATTATTGGCAGGTTATCAGTGTTTGTAAATTATATTTTAAATATTTAATATGGCCCCCGCACAATGGTGTAAAGGGTAAGAGAGTGTTTTTTTTTACCCGAATTCAAAACCTGACCTATAGTGGTAGTCATTTCAAAATAAAAGGAATCGATTTATATAATTTTTCCGTGAATAGTACATCCCGTCAATTTTAACATGGGGAATTCAAATGAGCAGCTTCGTTTATCACCATGCTTAGTAAAATGTGAGTTGTCTCCTATTAACATAATGCTTTTAAAGTTGGGATATGCTAGCTATTTGTAGCATCTGCAATTAGTGGATCCCAACATGCAATTAGTGGTATATTGTTTGAAGTCGCCACTCAATTGTCTTTGTTCAGTTCAAATATTTCAGTTTTACGCCATTGACGAGCTGCACAGGGTAATATGGTGCAATCGTGGAACATTATTAAGGCAAACTATTTCCTTGCCAAAGTTAATAGTAAATTGGTATGCAAATGGCTTTTAGTTATGCTAAATATGATGACGAAAACTGTAATGTTATTGTTGTTTTATGCAAATGCTTTTGTGCTGTTCCTGAATTTGTTTATTATCTTTAAATTCTAAAATTGTCAAGGTCTCAGAAATCAATATAAAATTACAAGACGATATTGTAGTTGTTTATATAGCAAACAAAAACAATAGCTTTTGTTGATGGGAGATGCCAATTTTTATTCATGCAACAAAACAGTTGAATATTGTACTCAGTTTTGGCCTTAAAAGCTCACAAAATAGTATGCTTTGTTGCCATTGTTCAATGCTATTCAATTATTTTTTTACTTTATTTGGTTTCCTTTTTTATGATTTTTAAAAAAAATCTAAGATATATAGGGGAATTGTCAAACTTGCGGGGATTATTTAAGCAAGGTCCAAGTTCAAATCTGGCTGGCTGTCACTATAAACCCTGAGCTAGTGTCAACAACATGCAAGCCAACACTTTTTCAATGATTTTTTATAATGTGATGCCATGTCCTTGCAAAAGTCAGACTATTGAAAAGTGCACTAATAATGGTATATAGATAGCTTGATTATAATTCAAATTTGTTTTATGGGTGAACAATCTTATAATTTTGGAACCTAATATTTTGGAGGAATGCTTTTGACATAAATAATCTTTTTCAAAAGCCCCATGCATCATGGAGTCTAAGGGTTTTGACAAATTCATGATATATATATTATGCTTGGTGTAATTTTATTATGGTTTTTCTTTCTCCAAAAAGTTAAAATGGAATAAGTCAACGAAGGAGTTGAAGGACTTTGATAAATTCGTGAAATATATTATGTTTGGCATAATGTTTTTTCGATGTTTTGTGTTCAAAAAAGTTAAATTGGAATGAAGTCAACATTGGAGTTCAAGGGTTTTGATAAATTCATGAAATATGCTATTTTGATGTTGTGTTAAAAAAAGTAAAAATGGAATGAAGTCAACAATGGAGTTCAAGGGCTTTGATAAATTCATGAAATATGTTATTTTAATGTTGTGTTCAAAAAAGTTAAAATGGAATGAAGTCACAATGGAGTTCAAGTGCTTCGATAAATTCATGAAATATATATTATGCTTGGCATAATGTTATTCTATTGTTTCGTGTTTCAAAAAGTTAAAACATAATGAAGCCATCACCATGCATACAGAATTTTGGCTTTAAATTCTCTTTTCGTGTCTTTAGGTTATTACTTAAACTATCTAACATAAATGGTGGAGCTTTTGGTGGTTATAAATGCATAAGGTTTTATGGTTCATTGATAGAGCATACATCTAGAAAAATCCGAAGTATAAGTGGTTCTTATATCGAATCCACTAATGTAAGTGGTACTTTACATCTCAATGGATGATTGATGACTTATAGAGGATGTTCGTTAAGATAATATACTAGCCATGGACACATGTTTATGAACCCTATTTATAGTAAGTCTAAATAAAGGAAAACTCTTAATCATCTAATATGCATCAAAATCAATTTTGTGAATGAATTGTAATCAAGAGAATCATGAGCAAAATGCTTTATAATCTCTAGTTCTAAACTTCGTAGTTAAGGTTTAATGTAGTCCCCAAAGTACTCAACAATGTTAGATTAGATACAATAAGACCATTTTGGACAATAATCCTTATGTTGGTAGTGATGATGTATGTGGCCCCATATCTAATTATTGCTACTTATCCCTTAGCAACCATGCTCCATTGTTGGTTCTCTAACCATCCCTATTGGTCATGTTCACTAACAATGCCATGTTGCTCGTCTAGACAAAGAACACGTTTGAACTAGCTTGTGTTTGATAAGCTTAATCTCCAGGCATATATGATAAAGTTTCGATTGTAAGAACTTGATGCACCTCCACCCTCTATATGTAGAGCTATATATATAAGAGGGCTCGAGGAAACTAATTAGGGTGAGGATGAAAGATAATATTGACATAATATGGAATTTGATTTTAGCATAAGTTTACAACACGATAATCAGTCTCTCTCATATAACTTCATTGGAAACTACAAAAGAACTATTTTTTTAAGAAAGATTTTGTGAAAGTTATTGAAATTTTTGGCTTTAATATTTCATGGGAAATCTGTCATTTGTCCAGGATCTATTGAGGGTTTATGCATCAAGGGTCCTTCAAAATTTATGAGGTCTCATCATGGTATATGTTTGTAAAAAGAAAATCAAGGCATGCTTAGAGTATATTAATGTTGTTTTTTAGTTGACCGGGGAAATAAACAACTAGTCAGACATGTACTCGCATGACATGTGGTCATGTTATTTGACTGCTACCACTATAACCCCATGCATTCTAACGCGGCCCCTCACACGACACACAGTGCTAGTTGAGGGTTTCAAACCCATGACTTCACATAACAGAGTGCCTTAACAGTACACTCCATCATCGATTGTTCTACACCCTGGGCGTGAGAACATATTAATGTCAGATTGATGTATATTATTGTTTAACCATAATAAAAATATTATAGTCATAAACGGTTGTAGACTAGTTAACAATGTGTACATAGAATTGTCAAGTGCTTCCAAAAAACTAAATAAGTAGTTCTCTGTTGCTACCTAGAGAAATTCACAATAGATTATATGACATAAATTCCAATATTTCTTGTTTGTTGTTTGTTTGACAAAAACTCCTAAGATCTTAATAACCCTGAAAAACATAAGAGAGCATATAACTTAATGAGAGACATGGTTACTACTTGTTGCCTCTTGTCCAAACTCTAAGGGGGGAGAGCTCTATTGTTTTATGTCCATCAACTCCTTTACTTGGTGAATTGTTTCATCCCCTTTAACTTCAACTTGATCAAAGATGTTTGATGCCCTATTGTTGAACGTTGTAGACAAGGATTCCTTTTGAAGTTTCATAGCTAGATTTCCCAACATACTACATTCAACTTCAAGAATATCAATTCTTTGATTTTGATGGGCGAACAAACCCATAATATTGGCATGCTAAGAGATACAATGGTGTTCAATTTCCTAAACCTTCATTGTCATAGAGAGCAATGAACTCCTATTGGAATGTATGATCTCTTCGGGCCTTCGCAGGATTTGCTTGAATTCCTGAGTGTCCCTATGTCCATTTTTATATTCTCTGCTAGCTAAATTAGACAAGGAATGCTTGAACTAGAGATATGGTCTTTGCTTGATTGAACTTTCCTACAATCACTACGAAACTTAGAGACAATTGAAACCTAAGACCCAATTTCCTTTTACAGTGAGCCCCAATGAAATCAAGACTAGTGAAAATAACCAAGGAATTAAAACCAAATATAAAAATAGATAGAGAAAATAACTCGAAGATGGTTTCCTGTGCGGAGAGCAATAAATATCATCCTTGAATTTTCGATCGATAACTGAAGCAACCTTATTGCAGAAGAAACTCCAATTCCCTAGCTTGCATAAAAAACAAATTAACATTCCAATATGAAGCATAATAACCAAACAAACAACATTGCAAGTTCCCAAGGGAATGATCCCAAAAGTGAACTGATACAAAAAGAAAGCCAAACTAAAAGAGAACTTTTATAGAAGGAGAACCAAATTGAATTAAAACCACTAGCCCCAATTCCCAGGTTGTCCATTGATAACCCTTTCCAATGGAGGATTCCACTCAACGAATTACATAGAGTCTACAAACATCTCAAGAACATAGGGAGCACTTGTAATGTCCCTTTCCAAATAGGAGCTCTAGAGAGGAGGCTTAATGGTCTAAACCACCTCGTTAGACTATAGCCAGGGCTAGAAAGGGGTAAACAGGGTCACTAGAGGTCACTTCAGTCACTGGTGTTATATTCAGAAAGTGACATCGAGCTAAAAAGGGTTAAACACGCTTTTAAGTCATTATGAGCTAAAAATAGAAGTCAACAATGAATTAGGGTTTCAACAATGATTTAGGGTTTTGGAAGTCAACAATGAATTAGGGTTTCAACAATGATTTAGGGTTTTGGAAAGCTATAAAGGAAGGGTTAGTGACCTAATTCATCATTATGCAGATTATGACTTGTCATTGAGGAGAGAGGCACATCTCAGGAGAGATAGTTCAGTGGATTCCAGGAGGAAAACACGAGTTGGTTGATTTCAATGTTGAGAGACACACCCTAGTCATTGGGAAGATCATTCAGGTCTTCCATCATTCTTCAGCAGTAGTTACACAGTGTTCAACAGCAAGGGCACATTCATCCAGAGTGAGGGCACAACTTCTGAGAGGGTTTTTAGTCGACTTACCCCATCCAGGGGGAATTTCGAGTTTTCCCTCCGACCCATTTGAGAGGAGGGCAAGGCGCATCTTTTTCCTGGTTCCTCATCAGATTTCGACGGAGGAATCCACTAGGACGCATTTTCCAGACTTGGACATGCGACACTTTTGGCGGGCACATTTGGGGTTCCAGAGCGAGCATCAGAGCAGATTCAGGGAAACCCTTCCAACCCATTTCCTAGTAGACCAAGGGGGTCGTTTTGAGACATATCTCGTTCGATTCAGATGGTGGAATCACTAGGACGCATTTGCCAGAAGAAGAGGGGTGCATTCCCCCAGGGGTATCCATCCCGGGTCCAGATTCATCAACAGAGGGGTTCGACAGATACCAGTACTAAGGACTAGAGCCGGGTGCATCATTTGGGACAATTTCCAGGCCATTTCGAGAAGTACAGCTCCCAGGGCGAACTTTCCAGACTTCTAACAGTTACCGTCAGAGCTGCCATAGTGCTAGTGCATCCATTGATTCCGTAGTGCTCCCATATTCCGGGTATTATCTTTAGTTGCTTATTTGTATTCAGGCTAAGATCCTTTGTCTGTTGATCTAGTAGAGTATTGTCAGTTTATTCAGTCGCATTGGGCCATTTTGTAATCCACAGAGATCATAATACAAACTTTGTAGTTCTTTGTCGCGTTTATTATTTGTATGATCGTTTATATGCTGTAAACCATTGATCCTACACACATTAGCAACATTTCCTAGACTAGCCAAGTCAGGAACATTACAGTGGTATCAGAGCTTTAATCCGACCAGCCTGTGACTAAAGACAATGAGTGGAACAGAAGACCCAGAGGGTCGTGAACACATAGGTGACGAATATGTCACTTACAATAGGCATAAGGAAAGAAGGCATAGGCTTGACTTTCCCCCTTTTTCTCCTAGCTCAGAGGAAGAGAAAGAGGCACACATAGAAGCAGAGAGAAGGGCAGAGCATGAGGCTGAGTGTGAGGCAGAGAGGATGCTAGGAAACATATATGAGTGACTAGAGGGCAGTGGCAAGGCCCCCGTGGATCCATAGACAACTTTCATGTAGGTTATCAACGATATGTTAGCTCGTCAACATACCATGTCTCAGTCCTTGGCATAGGTGGTTGATAGATTGGCTAGAGTGGGCACCCCATACACACAAACCTTGCATGTAGCATAGGGGAACTCATGAGCAGGTAGTAGACCCCAGTCACCCTCTCGCACATGCACCTTTGCGAGTAGGATTCCCAGAGCCTTGTTTCTCAGTTTCCAGAGGGCACCCCCGATAGTAGCACCGTCACCGATAGTACATAGGCCACCCACTCATGCAGAGGACATGCAGAGTATAGGAGGGAGTACACAACATTGGGTCGTGACTTCCATCAGAACATGACCTTAGTCGAGTACTATGGACTCAGACTCAGGAACCGCCCCAGAGAGCCGCAGAGGGGAGGACCACAACAACAACAGGGACATAACCTCGATTTCATCTGAAAAGTTGGGAAACTCACCATCCCTTCTTTCGACGGATCGTCCAAATGCACCGCCAGAGCTTGGGTACAGAAGCTAGACACATACTACAAGCTCAACTAGATGATCGAGATGGAGGCCATAAGTTTCACAACCTTACACTTGGAGGGTGAGGCACACGAGTGGTGGTATCATGGACTGGTGACATTGGGTCACAGTGGCATCACCTCCTATATGGAGTTTACAGATAGGCTCAAGGACAGGTTTGACAGGAAGGATCTCGAGATACACTTCAGGGATCTAGCCCAGTTGAGACAAACTGGCACAACATAGGCGTTCATCACAGAGTTTCAGCGGGTAGCCATGGCAGTGACAGATATATTAGAGCCCAGGATGATCATGCTATTCACAAGACTCACAGAGCCTTTGAGAGGATGGGTGAAGGCATACAAGCCTCCCACTTTGCAGGATGCCATCCTTCGCACTCGAGATCTGACAGACTCAGTGCCAAAGACCAAAACTTTCTCCAAACCATTTGTGCCCCAGAGGGATCGAGACAAGAAGCCATTCCAGAGAGAATAGAAGGGTAAGGAGAAGTTAGATGATGAGACTAGGCGAGAGCTTATGAGGAAGAAGCTTTGCTTCAGCTGCAGAGATCCTTGGGTCCCAGGCCACAGGTGCATGGGCAAGGGAGAGATTCATTATATTGAGGTAGCAACAGACAATGTGAACAATGAGGAGGAGTAGGACAGTGGATCCACTAGTTCAGAGGAGGAGTCATCACCACCAGAGGAGCAACCTCCCCGTAGACCATCGACACCGGTAGGAGCCCATCCTCCAGTAGTCCCACAACCGCCAGAGCAGGCTAACAAGAGGAAACCAACAAAGGGAGGAGTCATAGCGACCCTTTCTGGTGTTCTCAGGTATGATACCCTCCGTATCAGAGGGATTATTAAGGGGCAACGGGAAATCGCCCTGATAGATGGTGGGGCCACCCACAACTTCATTGACACTTCATTAGTATCGAGATAGGAACTTTAGACAGAGGAGTTTGAGGGGTTTGATGTTGCGGTAGCAGATGGCCACACAGTGGAGTGTCTAGACAGAGTTCCAAACTTAGAGATGAAGTTATGCAACTACACAGTGAGAGAGACATTTTATGTGGTTGACCTATTGAACACAGATGTGGTGTTAGGAGTTCAGTGGATGATTACCTTGGGAAAAAACACCACCAACTACCAAACCTTGGAAATGAGATTCAGAGATCAGGATGGGAAGAAGGTTGTTCTAAGAGGTATGTTGACAGGAGCACCCATGACAGTTTCAGCCAAGAGGATGGAGAGGATATTCAGACATGGGGAGGTAGCATATGCCACATAATGCTTGATCACTACTCAGAAGGATTCATAAGGTCGACAACAGTACCATACGAAGATCAAGAATTTATTGGGACGACATCAATAGGTCTTTGAGGCAATTCCACCAGGGAGACCACCTGATAGGGGGTTTGAGCACACAATTGAGTTGGAGGAGGGGGGCAAACCTATGATCACGCCCCCCTATTGTCATCCTAGGAGGTTCAAGGATGAGATAGAGAAGGCAATCAAGGAATTGTTGGCGATGGGACACATCAGACCGAACAACAACCCATTTGCTTCTTCATTTGTCTTAGTTCTGAAGAAGGATGGCACCATGAGGATGTGCATTGACTATCGATACTTGAACAAGAAAATCATCAAGAACCGATACCCTATCCCACACATTGACGAGTTGATGGATGAACTGCATGGGACCGTTTTCTTCTAAAAAATTGATCTACGCTCTAGATATCATCAGATCAACATCCGAGAGCAGGACATGGAGAATATGACATTTCGATGTCATTTTGGACACTTCGAGTTCCTGGTTATGCCATTTGGGCTAACTAATGCACCCACTACATTCTAGTCTTGCATGAACCATATATTCAGGGATCAGTTAAGGAAATCAGTCTTGGTTTTCTTCGACGACATCTTGATCTATAGCTGGTCATGGCAAGAGAATATGAGGCACCTGGATGAGGTATTGAGCATCATGGAGTCACAGTCATTATATGCCAAAGAGTTCAAGTGCGAGTTCAGTATGACAAAGTTGCTTTACTTGGGCCACGTCATCAGTGCACAGGGGGTACAGGTGCACCAAGAGAAGATCAGGGCCATTCTGGATTGGTCGACGCCTAGGAACGTGACAGAATTGAGGAGCTTCTTCGGGCTGTGTAGATATTACAGGTGGTTCGTCTGGGGTTTTTCTCAGCTTGGATCACTGCTGACAGATCTTACCAAGCATGGGGCCTTCATATGGACCGAGAAATCACAGGAAGCCTTTGATCACATGAAGGAAGTCATGGGCACTTGTCCAGTGTTGGCACTACCAGACATCACCTTGCCATTTGTACTAGAGTGTGACGCATTCGGCGAAGGGATCAGTGCAATTTTGATGCAGGGATGACACCCCATTGTATTCGAGAGCCGGAAGCTTAGTCAGCCTGAGAGGTTGTACTCCATTTATGACAAAGAAATGTTGGCAATCATGCATGCCTTGACCAAGTTCAGACAATATTTGGTGGGCAACAAATTCGTGGTCAAGACCGATCACAACTGTTTGAAGTATTTCCTTGAGTAGAAGGACCTTAGTGGGCGCCAACAGAAATGGGTGACGAAGTTACATGCATTCGACTTTGACATAGAGTATGTTAAGGGGAAGAAGAACATTGTGGCTGATGCACTATTGAGGAGCCTGCGACATGTTTTTTGATGGAGATTTCAACAGCTTGGAAATCCCACTTGTTAGTGGAATATTCCAAGAACAAGTTCTCTTGTGAGGTGATGGATGGGTAGATACAAGATGACTGGTATAGGGTCATTGACAATGTCATATTTTACAAGGATAGAGTCTACTTGGTGCCAGATTCAGGGCTCAAGAAGAAGATCCTCACTGCAGTTCATGATTCACCTCTAATAGGCCATCAAGGGTTTTTCAAAACCTATAGATAGATTAGAGAGAGGTTCTCATGGAAGGGCCTCAAACATGACGTAATGAGACACGTCAATGAGTGTGTGACTTTCTAACAAAACAAGTCAGAGCATGCTCTTCCAACATGGCAACTTCAACCACTCCCCATTCCAGAGTAGAAATGGGAGAGTATATCTATGGACTTCATCACAGGTCTACCCAAGGTCTAGGGTAAGGACTGTATCTATGTAGTGGTCGACAGATTGACCAAGTTTGCTCACTTCTATGCCATACCGACAGAGTACAACGTAGTTCAGGTAGCCGAGCTTTTCTGCAAGGAGGTCTTCAGACTTCATGGGTTGCCGAAGAACATCGTCAGTGACAGGGACAGTTGATTCATAGGGACATTTTGGAGAGAGTTGTTTCGGTTGGTGGGGACAGAGTTGACACCTAGCACCAGCTATCACCGTCAGATAGATGGGAAGACCGAGATTGTCAACAAGTGGGTTTAAGGGTATTTGAGGAACTATGTAGGAGGACAACATAGAACGTGGGTAAAGTGGTTACATTTAGGAGAACATTGCTACAACACCACCTTCCACATGTCCATTGGTATGACACCCTTCCAAGAATTGTACGGATATGATGCTACCACTTTGGTAGGCTTAGTTTTCGGGGAGAGCAGAGCTCCCAAGGCCAAGGATTGGATCATAGAGAGTCAGGAGATTCTCAAGTTTTTGAAAGAGAACCTGCAGACGACGCAAAACTGACAGAAGGTAAGTGCGGACAGGCACAGGATAGAGCGCAACTTTGAGGTTGGAGATTTGGTTTTCTTGAGACTCCAACCCTACAAACAGTCATCTATGAAGAAGAGTGGGGCCGATAAGCTCAAGCCTAGATTTTATGGTCCTTACAGGATCATGCGCCGAGTAGGTGAGGTTTCTTATGAGCTAGAGCTTCCAGAGGGGAGCAAGATTCATAACGTGTTCCACGTGTCTTGCCTAAAAAAGGAAGTGGGACAATTCATTAGCACATCAGAGGACCTTCCCCCGTTGGATGAGGAGGGACAGTTGGAGTTAGTTCCAGAGGAGGTTTTGGAGTTCTGGGAGTGAAACTGAGGAGTTGGGTCATCATAGAGTGTTTGATCAGATGGAGAGGGATTCTAGAAGAGGACACTACTTGGGAGAGCGAGCAGGTGTTGCAACACCCTTGACTGGTATTGCTTGAGGACAAACAATTTCAGGAAGGGAGGATTGTAATGTCCCTTTCCAAATAGGAGCTCAAGAGAGGAGGCTTAATGGTCTAAACTACCCTGTTAGACTATAGCTAGGGCCAGAAAAGGGTAAAAAGGGTCACTGGAGGTCACTTCAGTCATTGGTGTTATATTCAGAAAGTGACATTGAGCTAAAAAGGGTTAAATGCGCTTTTAAGTCATTATGAGATAAAACTACAAGTCAACAATGAATTAGGGTTTCAACAATGATTTAGGGTTTTGGAAGTCAATAGTGAATTAGGGTTTCAAGAATGATTCAGGGTTTTGGAAAGCTATAAAGGAAGGGTAAGAGACCTAATTCATCATTATGCAGATTATGACTTGTCATTGAGGAGAGAGGCGCATCTCAGGAGAGATAGTTCAGCGGATTCCAGGAGGAAGACACGAGTTGGCTGATTTCGGTGTGGAGAGACACACCCTAGTCACTGGGAAGATCATTCAGGTCTTCCATCATTCTTCAGTAGCAGTTACACAGTGTTCAACAGCAAGGGCACATTCATCCAGAGTGAGGGCACAACTTGTGAGAGGGTTTTTAGTCGACTTACCCCATCCAGGGGGAATTCCGAGATTTCCCTCCAACCCATTTGAGAGGAGGGCAAGGTGCATCTTTTGCCTAGTTCCCCATCAGATTCCGACGGAGGAATAAATTGGGACGCATTTTCTAGACTTGGACGTGCGACACTTTTGGTGGGCACATTTGGGGTTCCAGAGTGAGCATCAGATCAGATTCAGGGAAACCCTTTCGACCCATTTCCCAGTAGACCGAAGAGGTCGTTTTGAGACATATCTCATCCGATTCCGACGGTGGAATCACTAGAACGCATTTTGCTAGAAGAAAAGGGGCATATTCCCCCAGGGGTATCCATCCGGGGTCCATATTCATCAGGAGAGGGGTTCGATATATACCAGTACTGAGGACTAGAGTGGGGCGCATCATTTGGGACAATTTCCAGGCCATTCCTAGAAGTACAGCTCCTAGGGTGAACTTTCCGGATTTCCATCATTTACCGTCATAGCTGCCATAGTCCCAGTGCATCCATTGATTCCGCAGTGCTCCCATATTCCGGGTATTATCTTTAGTTGCTTATTTGTATTCAAGCTAAGATCCTTTGTCTGCTAATCTAGTCGAGTATTGTCAGTTTATTCAGCCGCATTGGGCCATTTTGTAATCCACAGAGATATCATAATACAAACTTTGCAGTCCTTTGTCGCATTTATTATTTGTATGATCATTTATATGTTGTAAACCATTGATCCTACACACATTAGTAGCATTTCCTAGACTAGCCAAGTTAAGAACATTACATCACTTACTAGGGAGTTGGCTACTGCCAAGACCAGGCCGCTTGTGTGCCCAATTCCTTTGGTCGAGTTCTCCATTATCACACAAACCTTTGTAATTTCAAATAGAAATCTTCATCACTTGAGGTGGAGTTAAATCTGTGCATGGTGCAAGTACTTGAGGGAGTCCTCAGATCTCCCTTTCCAATGCCACTAATATGATGTGTTGGCTATTGATCTGTGAGAGTTTAGTTCTTGTCAACTAATGCCTCAATGCATAATAATTTGTTGGAGAATGAAAATACTATTTTGTCCCCCATTTTCTAAAATGACCCCAAAGCCAAGTTCTAAAACCTTATTAGCCCACTTATTTGCAACCAAGTTCAAGTCTCTTTTCACATGGGAGAATGATATTTTAGAGAACCCTACCTCTTTTTTAATTCCAGCTATAATGATTGCAAGTTTTTTATCCGTTGGAGTGACGATGCCTAGCATTGATTTAATGACCACCATACAATCCTCAATAACTTTTAACACTTTGATCTTTGCTTCTTTGGCTACTAGAATGCCTACAATAGAGCATATGCCTCTGGTTATTAGTAGCTTGACTAAAACCACATGCATAAGTAGATATTGTTTTTCCATTGGGATCATACGAGATCCCCCACTCACACCAACTACCCTTGATGTTAGATTGATGTATTAATTGGGGCTACAATCAAAGATAAATGATATCGAATTGTGGATTTAATATATGATGTCTCAACCAAAGTGCAAACAATTTCATATGTGATTACAAGGTTTTGTCCATATACACAAAATTTTAAATTATTAAATTTTTATTTATTGATTGGATTTCTTGGAATTAAGGGATTTCATTGTATCCCCATCAAATGTAGTGACTAAAAAATATTATATAACGGAAGAACTTTCATTTAACTTTAAAATCTTTGGAAGGATAATTGTTAGGGTAATTTATCAACATTCCTATGGGATAGGTAATTATAAATACACATAGATAGTGCTAATGGGTTCAACTATTTGATTAGACTCCAAAAATGAAACAAACTAAATATCAAGAAGTGTTAACATAATTTTGTATGTGTTTAAAAAAAAACTACAATGAAATTATTCATTCTCTAATTAACTTTGTTTTCCCTATTTCATTCTTCCATTAATTATTTTGTTTTCTTTTATGTTAGGGTGTTTAGTTGTTATGTTGTGATTAATTATTTTGTATTCTTTTATGTTAGGGTGTTTAGTTGTTATGTTGTGATGCTGATTTTATTTTTCTATTTCTATTTTCTTTATGCCAGGTGTTTACTTGTTATCATCTTTCAAGTTTTTGTGTTTTCTTGTTATTTTAACGCATCACCTTTCTAGTTTTTAAGTTAAATATACATTCTTTTCAACTTTGTATCAAAACTATTTTTTTTTATTCTAGAGTAATATATTCTTGTAATAAAATTTTTATGTGATCAAGTAAAAAGCAACAAAGTCAACATTCTTGGAAGGAAAAGGTAAACATTCTTTTAAGAATTTGAAGGCAAAACTTTTGGAATGAGATGATAATATTGAGTCTCACCTTTGAAGATTCAAAATGAAGATGTTGAACAAAGACTTATCATAGAAGACAAATAGATAAAGCCAACCCAAAATTAAAATGAAATCAACAAGTGAGAGGCTACATATAATAAAACTCTTAATTGAGTAATTTAAATTTGAGTGTTGATGTGATTTTCACATGTAAAAGGTGTTATTAATTCAAAAGAAGCCTAGTGTAACTCAACTAGCTTGTATGAATCACAATACGAAAATACTAGATTTATATCAATAATTTTTCTTTTAAATTAAGATGTAACATCACAAAGCATAGGGTTTTAATAAGTTGAGACGTAATCCTTGTCGCAAAGTCACGTTTGCGTAAATTAGTGGGATTTTGAGAACATATAACCTAAGCATGGTGAAATTGAAGTGTTGGGCGTTTGAATCAAAAGAAGTTGTAGATGAACATCATCTTCAAGTAGCATTATCAAGAGAAACGCAACCAGCCGTGCAACAAGCTTTTGAATGGAGGTGAACATGGTGGGAGAACCCACAAGAGAAGCTAATGTACAAGCATGGCTATTACTTGTGAGATCAACAAGGAACGAGAAACTAACACAGTGATAGATGGTTCTAAGCCACAAACAATGGAAATGACACTTGGGATTAAGAGCATTATTGGAGGTAGGTGATGGATGCTAAATATGAAGAGGTAGATAGATAAAAGTAGGTGTTTAGGCATTCCATCACAATAATTTCCCTTCATTAAACCATAGTTTAATGGACATATCTAATATATTATAACAATAGTTAATGATTAAATTAAAGCTTGAAAACCACAAGTAAGAGGATATGATATTGAGGCATATACATTGGAAATGAAAATTGGGATTAAAAGAGTAACATGTTGGAGGTAGGTGAAAGATGCACGATGGATGTTAAATATGACAAGGTAGTTGGATAGAAGTATATGTTCCATCAATACAAAGCTCAATTGATAATAAAAATGTATACTCAGATTTAGGGTGTTAATTATTAGGGCACCTTTTCAAAGTGTTGTTTGTAACTACAAATTTGAACTTATATATCATCAACTAGAGATGAAGGTTTCGCAGAGGGGTTGGATCCAATGGTGAAAAACAAGGAATTTTTCACCATTGGACAAGGTTCAATTCCCATGAGGGATTTTCCTGGAGCCATGGGGCCACCTTGAGGTAGTGGTTGAACATGTGGTTGCACCTAGAGAAATTATGTTGAATATGGTATCGCGACTTGTGCACACATAAGAGGATAAAATCCCACTCCCATGTCCTTCAAATTTTAAGTGTAGCTTGAGTAGGCCTAATGGTTGACAACATATGTTTTCTCCTTGAAGGTCACATGCTCAAAACCAATGGGGGGCGGGGGGGGTAGAGTCTGTACATGTTGAATGATTAATATTGGCCTGCTGTGATGAGGCTCGAAAGGTAAGTGTCACACTAGCATGGTACCCCCATTTGAGAGTGTTTTCGGACATCTCAACCCTTGCCAAGTCACAAGTTCCTACTAGTATTGGTTTGTGGGCTATTGATACTAGCTACACACAATTTAAATGTTAAAGAAAACCTAGAGATCAAGGCTATGTTCCTAAATGGTTGGTTGGATGAGGGGATTGACAAAGATGCACTATCCCTTTCAATGAACAAATTAGTATACTTGCTACATTTGCCTTAATTTAGGGTGTTTGCAAGAAAACCTAGACCTATTTAAAAATTAAAATAAAAATTCTCCCTTCTCAACCTACCAATATATATCAATTGAAATAAAATGCCCAAAAGCTAACACTGAACCACATTTCATGTGTGTGTGTGTGTTAATCAATATGCACAAGACATGATCAACATAGTTGAGGAAAAACAATCAATATAATATCAACATCATATCAATTTGTGTATGATAACATTTCATCCTTGTCATTGGCACACATCATGTGAGAATTTCATATGCTGACTAATGATGATCCACATAAGAGCAACATGGTTGATATACCATCTGATGTATATGTCAATTAACATATTACATGATATACGAGCTTCAATATATCCTAGAGATGGATTTAGAAATTATCGACTAAAATTGTCTCATATGTCAATCAATATTTTACTCTATGTTGTTTGATATTGAAGACACTACAAATTGGTATTTGAATATATCAATCAATATTAAGAACATTTTCAATTGATACTTTGATATATTGATTGATATAGATTATTTCGAATAATATAGAATGTTGAATATGGATATTACATAGATCTGTTGGCCTTTATACCCTTATTTCATTTTGTTCGATGTTATTGTGGATCAATATAGAAAATGAGGATATAGATAGATAACATGTGAACACCCAATAAATACTAATCCCAACTTATGCTTATTTTGGTCATACATTCAAATCAAGGGACTTACCATTGAATTCTTTCGAATAAGCGTATCATCTCAAAGATGGAATGAGTTGATTGTGGTATCCTCGAAGATATTTTATCTTTGAACTCTTGAAACAATCACTTTCAAGACTTGCATGAATGCAAATTATGCCTTCATTCACTGGATTCTGCGAAGGAGATTAGGAAAGGGATAGATATAATTTCCACGAAGCATAAAATAATGTCAAAAGAAAACACAAATATTTTGTGGCAAGTACAAGATATGAAGCGTATTATTGAAGATATTTAGAAGATTGTATCTGCTAAGGATAGGCTTTGTGAAGCCATGTTAAAGTATCACAAAACATTAGACAAGTGTTTGATAATGATAGTGGGTGATGAATACTGCGTCGATGTTCACGTTGGGCCCAATAATATTGGATGTCAGTAATATCAACCCAAACCCATGTCAAATGGTCACAATGGCAACAATGTGTGGCATTCTAGCATTGGAAAGGAGTAATCTACTTGACTCGACAATAAAGGGGCAACTAGAAAAGAACAAGACAATAATTTTATTTTCCTATTTGTAATTGAAAAATGGAGGGCATGCATTGGTTTTTTAATTGTAAATTCAAAATTATAGTTTATGTTATTAATTAAATAATGTTGTACTTTGTCATTATACCTAGTGATAATAATCACATATTATTTACAATTTTTATAAATTTCAATTGATATTTATTGCCACATTGTTTTTACCATAAACTCATAGTTTCAATCACAATTAGTCAAACCTTTATTTCAATCAAAATTTGGCCAACCGTTATTTTGGTCTAAATGTGAACATGCATTTTTATCGAATTGTGTGAAACAATGATCAATATCTGAGATACAAAACAATAATTTTGTTTGGGAAATTGTATGATTTTAAACAATTTCAATCAACATCGTTGGTGCATAATCCTTTACCATTAATGCATAATGTCGATCAAAATGTGGGTGATCATAATGTTGACCAACTTGTGGTTAATCCAATCGAAATGTCCACATGTATTTGATAGGAATGTCAAATGATAATTTCCATCAGAACCAAGGAATAACAAATTTCATTGAAAACTTGGAAAACATAATTTTGATCGGAATGAGGAAAGCTATAGCCTTGATCAATATTCAAGAAGTGTATATTAAACTACTTTAAATTTCAAAAAAATTAACTTAAAAAAAGACATTGATATTGCAAATAATTTAATATAGATATAAATAGGATAGATGAATAATCATCTCCAAATATTCATATCATAGGAGATTCCGTACAAAAAAAATTGATTATAAAGTTTCAATTACACAAGTTTTTATCTTTCAAAATGTGAAAATCTTTTATTCTCCTAGGGTGGTTCAAATCTAAACTCACTCCTTGTAGATCTAAAATATATGTCAGCCACACACATTCAAAGCATCATCAAATTCATCATCTCATGACTATGTTATATGCTTTGTTCAAAATATTATAATATGTTCTCATTCTTTTTTTTGTTTGTTAATTTGTCCGGACCTTCTTGG
>ML781467.1:73332-95025 GCA_009831015.1 Picea engelmannii | reverse complement strand
TAACGGCCATTGATCCATGGCTTAACACCCGATTGGTCCATGATCTCTATTTAAAGAGCATGGAGGTTCATTTGCCGATGATCGATTGTGAGAAACTCTCTTGTAAAATCTCTCTGTAATCTTTTTCTTTGCATTAATAAACTACTCCAAGTGGCCGCGTTGGCTGGGGCCGTGGATGTTTCCCCGTAGAGGTTTTACCACGTGAAAACATCGATGTGTTGATCTTTGATCTGGTTATGTGAGTGGTTATTGAAGGTGTTCGTCCTCTGTTGGAATACCTTTGTTGTCGAACAGATGCACAATTCATTTCTTCCATAGTTTATATAACTCTATCCAAAATCACGAGTTGTTGAATCATCTCTACATATCCCTTCTATTTGATCCAGTAACCTCCCCTATGGGTGATGTATACAACAATGTATCTTCATCGCTCGGGGATATAATTGGGGAAGAAGTGATCAATCTCTTTTGAATCTACACCATGTGCACAAACTACCTCTTCCATGTTTGTGATTGCTATATTACATGCATAACAATCAGTGGTTTTTAGAACCAATCTCAAAGTGCATGCAACTCTTTTCCAATTAGGAGTTGGAAGGTGCATATAAAGAATTCCCAACACACGATGTGTAATCATCAACAAGAGATCAATAAATAGGGCATACTCATGTCTTCAACATATAATTTACTATATACATGAGGTGGAATTTATGTCCACACTCTATAACATAATAGTCGAAAGAATCAAAATACACATTGAATTATTATTTTTTAATTGCAATATTTATAAAGATTATATTTTTATAATATATAAATTTACAAATTTATTCTATTTTTTTTTCCTAGAAAAAGATAGTATCTTCTTATTTAGTTAATAAAAGACTTACATTCCACAAATGTTTTACCCAACAATATAAACAAAAAACAATTTTGTTTTAATTGTCCTTCTTCACTATCTCTAAACAGACCCTAGATCTACTCTATGTATTTAGCTTACAACACGATTGATTGTAAAAAATTATTTTAGAATATGTTTTGGTTTCCTCTTATCCAAATTTTTTCCTTTAAGGTGTCAAAATATCTAAGAGTATTCATATACAAAACGTTGTTTAACTTAAGACACTAACACATTAGCATATTAAAAAACAATTAACTAATTGTCTATGTGTCATATCCTATCTTAAAAATCATATTGTAGGAATATACTTGGCCCCAACAACAACACCTCTGCATGTGAATTCAACTCTTTGTAGGTGTAACGAAGGGAAATTATTGGAATCCTTTCCCCTATTCTCTTAACCTATTCCAAGAGTGACCCCAACACAAGATTCTCCATCCTAAAGATACCTTTCAACTAGTTTATCTCCATTAATGAATGCCAAAGGCTTGTAATTTTTGGATACCATTTTCCACTGTGAGATTCAATAACAATTTAACTATCATTAGTTCATAATATTTGTTATAGCCTTTCCCGATACCAGCTTTAAAAGTCTTAAAATGAGATCCATTTAGGTAAAGCATGCCTCTAGCTCCCCAATTGGGCAGACTGCTTGGCTTGCCCCATCAAAATAACTCCAAGATTTACACTTATCTATTGGAGGATGTAAAAATCATCTTACCTTCATAACTCTTGGAGTAACATTTAAATCAACAAACACAAATCTACTTTGAGAGGCACACTGAAATGCTAGTTGACATTTTCCTTTGAATATTTCAATGTTTCTAGCTTCCAACCATATTCCCCATGACACCACCAATGGGATTTCTCTATTTGATTTAAGATCTTTCTATTGATAAAAATTCTTCAAACACTACTCTATAGATTCATTTTCCCAAACTCCCCCATTGCCAATGATTTGTTCTATCTCCTCCCAAACCTACCTAGCATATAAACATTTGTTTAAAAGATGATTTAATGTTTCATTTTCTTTCTTACACAACATACATATGCCTTGACGCTCTCATCTTGTTTTTTGACATACATACCAATATTAATCCTTGTTTTTGAAAAATAACCACATGAAAACTCTACCCTTAATTGGTGCTTTCAACTTCTACAACTTTAAATTCCGCCACCAAACACCCTCCTCCAGGATAAGTTCCTCAAACAATGTTTTATACCCTACCCCAAGAATGTATTCCCTTAAATAAATGTTCTTAGACCACATTAACGTGTTCTCCTCCTTAGTAATATAATGTGATTCCTCCTTAGTTGATTAGTGCAATCCCTCTAGGACTCCTTCGATAGATCTAGAAGCTCCCCATCGATCCAATCTTTATGCCATTTGGAGGTAGTATTTGCATATGCTAGATGAGATAAAAGTAACCTTTACTCTGCAGCTTGTCTATCACATCCAAAAGTAAAATAGGAGCCTCACCTCATCCCACCCAAGGGTTTGCTCCTATCTTGACTCATCCCCTTTTCCAATCTTCCACATAAGCCAATTGTCCACTAGGGGAACTGTTAGCACCATTGCCTTCCATACAATGGACACATTATTAATTATCTTTTTTATTTTCTTATACATTCTTCTAGCAATAAAGGCTATATAGACTCTTGCATCATAACCTATCTCCACAAACCTCCCTTTCCTATCAATCTTCATAAGCTTTTGGTTGCCAATTATTTTCCAACAAAGTGAATGTTCTTTAGGCCCCATCCTCTAACCTCCTTAGGTTTAACCGGAGTCTACTAGTTGACTAAAGGAATCCCACCTCTGTCTTTTTTGCTAGTCCACAAGAACTCAAAACATTTTTTCCTAGTAGATTCTAGAACCCCTTTTGGAACAAAGTCCATGGTGAAATAGTAAACAAGAATAGCTTCCAATATAGCTTTAACTAAGGTTATCCTTCCTCCTAATGACATCCAAAAATTACACCACAACTTCATTATGTTTTCCACCGTCTCTATTAACCAATGTGAAACACTATTTTTATAGTCATTTCGCTTCACGTGAAACCCTAGATATTTCAAGCCCACTTGCAAACTCTTTCGTTGAAATGTAAAGAGCGAGAGAATATCCCTTACTTGATCTTCCTCGACCCCATTAAAGGCTATTGAATATTTCAACATATTAATATCCATCTTTGTAGTTGTATGATATAGATCTATGATTTGCTTTAGATAATTGGCATCCTTTCTCTGACTATCATAGAAACAAAAGACATCTCTACAAATACAATATGGGTAAAAAATAAAGCTCTACCTAGATTTATTACATTCAAATGCCCTCATATTTTAGCCTATGAAATGAGCTTACTTATCCCTCCAACTATAATAAAAAATAAAAAAAATAAAAGAGGAGAGAAAGGACAACCTTGTCTGGGTCCTCTTGAAGGTCTGAAAAAATAAAGTTGATTCATTAATTAGCACATCAAAAGAAACAAAAGTTAAACAACCCATTATCTAGTTTACCATTTGAATAAACAACCCAATATGAAAAAGGAGAAGTATTAGATCGAGCTAGTTATATCTATCATAGGCCTTACAACTTCTGAGTTTGTATTGAGTGTAACCCCTCCTAAGAATTTCCTATAGCTTCATGATTTTTCCTTCATGCAAGAAGCCAAATTTTCCATTTGAGATTGACTCTGATTTTTTTTTTTTTTTATAATATTTACAATGATTACTTTTGCAATAATATTGTAGATACAATTGCAAAGGGAAATAGGCTTGAATTCTTCAAAATATGTTAGGTTATCCTTCTTCAAGTTTAGGATATGAAATATGGTGTTAAAAAAACCCAATATTCTCCTAGTTTTCCTTGACTCTTTCACCACACTAATCAAGCCAACCTCCAACCAATCATAAAAACGAATAAAAAATTCTATTGCCCAGCCATCCAAGCTTGGATTCTTGTACTCATGTACAGAAGCTAGTACAACCTTGAATTCTTCTTTTGACTCTTCCTCCTTCAATAATTCATTTTCCTCTTCATCAATGATGTTTGGAAAAGAGGATGTGATTTTCACTATTTCAACTATATTTACTTTATTCCATTTAGAGTATAATGCCTTGAAGTGGGATACACCTAGACCTGTAATATCCTTAAATGACCTTGGTTTACTATCATCCCCATTCTCGTTTCCCAAATGGTGTTAATATTCTTCCTATGATTGGAATACTTATGGAATTATTTGGTGTTCTCGTCACCATTAGCCACCCACAATGATTTGATTTTCAATCTCCAATTTTAATATCTATCTTTTAAAAGTTTCCTTTTATACTATTACAAGGTTTAAGCTTCTCCCTTCCCAAAGCATCAAATCTTCCATCATAATCCTCATCTTATATATCAACAATGCTTTTCTCTACTGAAACCAACGTATGATCATCTTGTCTATTTTATTATGTGCATAATGAGCCACAACACTTTTAACTTTATTCAAATTAGCCACAAATTGAACACTTGCTTAATCCAATCTATTTTCCTCGTTGTTGGCCCATTATGCTTGTACTAGATTTTTAAACCCTTCATCCTCTAACCATATTTAGTTGAATTTAAAATAACTTGTGGGTTTACATTCCACTTTGTCAATTTGGAGGATTCTTGAGAGGTGATCATAATCACCTCCCACCTCAACCCATGACCTTATCCTTTCTACCTCAAGCATAATTGTTTTTGCAACCATGAATCTATCTAACATTTTGTCTAGATCATTTCCCCCAATACCCTTTGATTCCTAGAATTTAGGGACAAATTAATGGGCTCTACATCCACCATCCCTACCTTATCATCAATTTTATGAAAAAGGAAATAAGTTAGGAGTCCTCCTAGATACATCCCCCCATACTACTCTTTTAGATGTAAAATTTAGTTCACCCCCATTATTAAATTATCAAATTTTAAGAACTATTGATCCAAATCCTCTTCCTAATAAGGAATCCTATCCTTGTAGTGTCCATAAATATTTACCACTAAGAAGAATTTCCCCAACTCCTAATAGTAGAATTATACACCAATCCTAGGGAACAAAAAAAATTTAATCAATTGAATTGATTTTTTATTTCGTGATATTGATAATCCTCCTAATACGAGATCACTTAAAAATGCACCAATGGATATGATATACAACAAATAAAATTGGGTAATAACTAATAAGCAATTAACCCTAGGTCACTAGTTGAGTACTTGTTCGTTCGCACTGGTGCTTTTCCAGTCACAGGGGGGCATCTCTAATGTTAACATGTTGATAATTACTTCAAGAATATACTTGTTAGTATGAAAAATCAACATATAAATAATGGTCCTTGGTATGTGTGCAAGCAACCAAAGACAAGAGAACATTAATAATTAAAGAATTTCAAGAGACTTTCAACTTGCAACAACTAATTATGAAATAAAACCAGAAAGAGTATGAACTCTAGGTGACTAATATAATAAAAATAGAGGCATGACAACTGTCCAAACCACTGCAAAAGACATAAAATATTGCATCAACATGTTAAAGAGCTACATGAAAAATCATTGCCAAAATTAATCATTGCCAAAATTTATCTTTGCATTGGTCAAGAGATTGGTTGCATCATGAAGATGGAATACAAGACTGATCACAATATTTATGCTAAAAAAAAGTACAAATAGCAAGCAATAAATAAGAGAATATGAGGAAGAAAGGTTGTTGGATGCTCTAAAAAAACTATGTTATATAATGGTCATCTGCCCTTCCTTTATAGATTCTTGAACTCTCTAAACAAAGCATCTTAGTCATGCAAAAATATATCTAAAGTTAAGTATCATTATCCTCATGCAAGAAAGTCACCCTCTCTTGCCAAAAATAGTTTTTGGGTCATCTACCAAAACCAGAATTGGTGAATGGATCCCAATTTTATCTCACTGCCAAATTTATCCATCAAGGCACCTAAATTAGTTTCCTTAAGATTAGGGTGCCTAGGGTTTTCTCAAAATATACTGCCGCATGTCATCCAACATGGCACCCTCACCTGCTACCACATGTCACACTGCATGGTTCCAACACCTACTGCCACATGTCACACTTCATGGCACCCTCACCTACTACCACATGTCACACTGCATGGTGCCCTCGCCTACTAATAATAACACTGTTAAAAATAGGAAAATATGAAAAATTTTAGGAACTGCTAAGTGAACACTGCCAAATATAGCATGCCTAAAAATGGACACTACTAAAATAACAACTTCTCGCATTTCAATGAAATCAAGCTCATTGGATTTAATTTCATGCAAGGGGTCCATATGCATGTTCATAATCGTCATAATATCCCTGAAACTCTAACTACTAAAAATGACAGTGTCTCACATGTCACCCAGAAAAGAATCATTAGCATCGTGAACTCGCAAGGATTGTTAGGAAATGAGGAACACTTCCACACTAAACCTAGTAGAAGAGAGGAATAAATATTTAAAAAAGAAATTAAATGACAAAGGAAACACATAATACATATAGATTTTACCTTGGAAACCCAAACGGGAAAACCAACATTGCTTGAACATCTTACTCTCTTATTGTCTTATTCATTCAGAATAAAAGGTTACATGCCTAAACTTGGTCTAAAACTAAGACACAATCAACATCATACCTTTTTTTATTTACACAAGAACAACCCTATATCCAATTCAACTTACATCTACATGACCAACAACCTCTAAAAACGATTTCTCCAAAGATTATTGATTAACCTTTACAACATTAAAACATGCCTTATTTATAGGATGTATAGTAGGTAAAAACATATAGAAAAGTGCCCAAAAATGGTTACATATCCACACAAATCATTGGCTAGAAATCTCACAAATCTCAGGATTCTGTTACAGTCGACTACCAAGTCGGATTACCAATCAACTACTAGTCCGGATTCATTTGGTATTTAGTCAATTTCCATGTGCTCACCTATCGACCTCTTATTGGTCGACCTATTCGAATTTTTGTTGATATCTTTGAATTTGAATTTACCCATTTGAACCACCCCAACCTTTGACTTGTTGTTGATATATTCAACTTCAAATTTACCTGGTCAAACCACCTCGACCTTCGAATTGTTGTCTATATCTTGACTTCGACTGTCGGTCGATCCACCTTGACTAGACTTTCACTGAAAATAATATAACAACCCAACATTATCCCACTTGTTGTTTTCTTTGCTGAAACCATGAGATCTCTGAACTCTCATTCACAGACCTAGGGAAACAATGCCCATTGCCTCTCTACACCAAGATAACTTCACATCACTCACAAACTTAGTCAAAGAGTCTGCTATGTTTTCCAACATGTCTAATTTCTCCAGTAGAACCTTGTTTCTTTCCACCATGTCTCTCACGAAATGGTATTTTACATCAATGTGATTATTATTAGAATGATAAGCTGGGTTCTTTTCCAGGAATATTGCACTTTGATTGTCACAACTTATCTTCATAGCTTTTTGCTCAAGCTTGATTCCTCAAAACAACCTTTGCAACCATACTATTTCTTTACTTCCGTGAGTGGCTGCCATTTATTCAACTTCTTTTATTGACAAGGCTATGACCTCTTGTTTCTTACTCATCCAGTTGATTTCTCCACCGAACATCTTGAACAAACATCGACTAGTCGACCTTCGTCGATTCAGATCTCCACCTAGTAGGCGTCGACAAAGCCATGTACATTTTCTTCACTTTCATCTTAAATTTTTCCTTGGTAGCATATATCATATTCTTTTGTGCCACACAAATACGTGAATACTCTCTTGATAGATGTCCAGTGGTCCTTCCTAGGTGCCAACATGTATCTTCTCAACACTCCCATTGCATGGGAAATGTCTGGTCAATTGTAGACCATCACATACATTAGAATACCAACAACACTTGCATAGGGAACATGGGCCACGTCCTCTATTTCCTCCTATGTCTTTAGACACTGTTCAACAGTTAGCCTTTCTCCCACATGAATTAGCACCTTCACATGTTCGCAATCCTGCATGTTGAAGCGCTTCAATATTGTTTCAATATAATTCTTCTGGTTGAACCATATCTTTCTAGCTGCTCGATCTCTCTTGATATCCATTCCCAGAATGAAGTTCGCTGCACCAAGATCCTTAATGTCGAACTTGGAGGATAACTGCTTCTTCACCTCCTTTATTGCGTTCATGTTGTTTCCAATAAGCAACATGTCGTCAACATACAATGCTACATATATGAAACACCCATCTACCTCTTTAGAATATATGTAGTGATCAACTTTGCTTCTCACAAATCCAAAACTAAGGATGTATGTGTCAAAATTTTTCTAGCACGTCCTTGGTGATTGCTTTAGACCATAAAGGGATCTTTTTCAGTTTGCACACCAAATATTTCTTGCCCTTTACTACAAATCCTTCAGGCTATTTCATGTGGATTTATTCTTCTAGGTACCCATGTAGGAACATTGTCTTTACATCCATATGTTCTATTTCTAGATCAAATGATGTAGCTAGAGACATTATTACTCTAATGGGATTTAATTTTGCAATAGAGGAAAAAATATTTTGTGACAAGTACAAGATATGAAGCGCATTATTGAAGATATTTAGAAGACTCTATCTGCTAAGGATAGGCTTTGTGAATCCATGTTAAAGTATCACAAAACAATAGACAAGTGTTTGATAATGCTAGTGGGTGATGAATACTGTGTCAATGTTCATGTTGGGCCCAATAATATTGGATCTCAGTAATATCAAACCAAACCCACGACAAATGGTCATAATGGAAACAATGTGTGGCATCCAAGAACTAGAAAGGAGTAGTCTACTTGACTCAACAATAAGGGGGCAATTAGAAAAGAATAAGACACTAATTTTATTTTCCTTTTTGTAATTGAAAAATAGAGAATGTGGATTGGTTTTTTAATTATAAATCCAAGATTATAATTTATGTTATTAATTAAATAATGTTGTACTTTGTCATTATACCTAGTGATTATATTTTTTTTATCACTTAAATGACAATATTTAATATCAAACAAAGTTTATTGTTCCATGTTTTCCTTGTCAGTGTCAATCAATATCCACTCTTTCATAATAGTATTATGAATATGTATTCTTAAGAGTGAGTATTTTTTAATGCCAAACTATAACCATTGCTTCTTTATTTTTTAAATGTCAACTAATTAGCCTTACTTATTGGAAAGCTAAACTATAATCACATATTATTTACAATTTTTATAAATTTCAATTTATATTTATTGCTACATTTTTTTACCATAAACTCAAAGTTTCAATCACAATTAGTTGAACCTTTATTTCAATCAAAATTTGTCCAACCATTATTTTGGTCTAAATTTGAATGCATATTTTTATCGAATTGTGTGAAACAATGATCAATATCCGAGAAACAAAAACAATAATTTTGTTTGGGAAATTATATGATTTTTAAAATTTTCAATCAACATTGTTGGTGCATAATCCTTTACCATTAATGCATAATGTCGATCAAAATGTGGGTGATCATAATGTTTATCAACTTGTGGTTAATACAATTGAAATGTCCACATGATAGGAATTTCAAATTTCCATCAGAACCAAGGAATAACAAATTTCATTGAAAACTTGGAAAATATAATTTTGATCAGAATGGAGAAATCTATAACATTGATCGATATTCAAGAAGTGTAAATTAAACTATTTTAAATTTCAAAAAAACTAAATTAAAAAAAAAAAACATTGATAATTGTTACGAGGAAAATCACTTTATGGCATGGGGTAAACCAGAACAAAAGGAATGACATGCATAAATCATCTCTAATATCAAGTATGCTATATAAATGAAATGTTAACAGGACAATATCAAGAGCCTACCTTGTCCAGACATTCGATGAAGACCACCTTTGAACACACAACTCAAAGCTGTATACCTGCAAATTGTCCTCAAAAACCAAGATACGCAAGCATATGGTGATAATATATAATGTTAGCATATAAAATAACACAATCCATTAAAATTCATGACAAATACACCCATGGAATAATAATTCAAATACTTGCAAGATATCAATTGGATGAGAAAATAGTATTTCTATTAAAAATGATCAACATAAGTGTATAAGTGACAAACTTCTGTAACGACACACATCGGAACCGAGAAACTAATGCTCTCCATATAGGTCTCCACCACTTCAATCCTCCACCAAAGGCAAGCTCATATAAAGGAGACAATGAGGTTCTCCATCAAATAAGGAAGAGCTTGGGGGAATGAACAATGAGTTCAGACTTTCAAGGATAAAGCGGTGCAGACTCAATGTGAAGTGAAATTTCTCCAAAGCATATTTGCTCTGAAAATTTGAATTCTCCCCCTGCACGGCTTGGATATGGCCCAATTTATAGCCTTCAAATGGAACCGAAGGGTCAAGTCAGAGCGTTTCTAGTATATGGAAGGTCAAGGATGATGGATGTTGTGACGTGACATGGAAACCCGACACAATTTTTAATTTTGAGCACCAAACCCGTTGTAGGCATGCTGTAGTGGTGCAACCTGCGTATACACACACTGTCTAACTAGTAGGGAACATATATGTGGAAACATATGATTTTTTGTCTCTGGAAGGTACAACAAGGGACTTCAAATCTGCATAGTGAAATGGAAATGCCATCTAATCAAGTTGCATGGGGTGAGGCAAAATTTTCTATAACAGATGCCCCCTAATGTGTGAGGTCATAGGAGTATCTGCAATGACCGAAATACATTATAATTCCCAGAAGTGGAGTAATGGAGACTCAATTGGAAGTGCTAGTTTCTCATGATGAGAATATTAAAATCCATAATGACTTTGTACACATGGTTGCCAATTTGAATTACACTGTTGATCCATGTGGAAATATACCAAATAGTTGTTCATGGCCATGAATAGGAAATACAAAGTAGACACATGCCATATGATGTCATAGTCACGAACAAGGCCCAGTGGAAACTAGTCTCAAAATATATCTGTATACAATGGAGTACAATCTGATCTCCCATGATCACTGAATTCATATAGGTACTGGTCCAATGAACGCTAGAAACAACTCAGGAAAGATGCCACTGTAAACTGAATGTCTTCTACACTATCCACCAAAGGTGTAAGTCTACATCATGTGAATATAAGAGTTGAATTCAAACACAATGAGACTTCATTTGATTACCGTTTATTAATTTATATTGTTAACAAACATGAGACAACCTACCGATAATGAAAGTAGGTATCAAGGCACCAAGTACATTCTTACAAGTGTGAATAAAGGTGTTGAGGTCGAACACTTGAAGAATCCATCTATCATGAGACATTGATGTATTCCCAACTGTCGATGGCGGGAGAACCTACCACTAATGACTGCAAGACTCTATGTACTCATAGGAATTTAGGCCTCATTTCCAGAATAGATTAGCTGAAGTCGATGGAAGGAGACCTGCTGAAAGGAGAGCATTAAGGAATCTCTCATCAGTCATCACAAGGTACACAACAATATCTTGATTATTTGGAGGAACTCAGACGAAGAGGATGTTCATGAACCAGTGACCCTGTGCGTCTCCTGCATGCACCAGATGCAAGTAGTGCAGGAAAGAGACCCTATGAATAACATCCAATGAGGAAGACTGCCGAAAAAGGTGAGGAAACCACCAATAAGGCTAATGGAATCCAAGACATTGCATGAATACCAATGTGAAAATATATTTCTTACCGCCGAAGACAAGGGAAACCTCTCAGTCAATGACCAATGAGGAAATGTCGACTGCTAGGTTCAAGGTTACCTACCAATAATGAAAGTAGGACTAGGGTGCACAGTAGGACTACAAATTCATATGATTCTGAGACACACTGAGGGTATGGAAGACATGCAAAGTCAATAGTTTTGAGCAATGGTCGAGATAGGCTTATAGACATCCTTTGAACAAGAGCATGAGACATATGGATAACTCAGGCAAAATAGAATTGGTGATAAAGCTTCATTATGTAGGGGGAATCAACGAACTCTCCATAGGGACTGGAAGAATAAGTCGTCGGAGGAGTAAAATCTAAGTAACGAGATCAACTTCCTAAGGTCATACTAAACCCAAACTTTGGATGACAATGGACTCAAAATTTTGTGCTCTGTTCAAAGGTGACATGACTATTGCCAATATAAGATAATATTCTTTTCCCACCCGTCTTTTTTGTTTTTTCATAGGAAAAAAATGCTATGATACAAGAGAGGAAACGAGTCTCGCGAGTAAGAAACTAGCTCCAAACAGTGGAACATACCTATTCTCATTGCAAGGAAGTGCATACGGGGCATGGACACTTAGGGGAATGTTTCCTCTTAGGGTACAAGGTGTCAAGCTGCCAAATATATAAATAAGGCTATGCTTGGATGGTGATGCAAATTGCTGGGGTAATAAGCTTATAACGATAAAGAGGGAACCATCAATAGGGTAAATACTACAAGCAAGATAATGGAATGCAATTACAAATTAAATCCAAAGAATTTCCTTTTTCATATATTTAGTCCCCTAGGCCCAAAAAAGTATAAAATAATACCCAGGAGAACTCTTCTAGCCAATGTTGACTAGAGTGTTCCTTTTTCGAAATTAGTCTACTTGGTTCGAAAAAGGGTTAAACTTACACCAAATAGACGTTCTTTAAAATCCATTTAATGAGTGTGAAAGAGACAAGTTCACTCGACAATCTTTTCATTTTTTTAGAGAGTCAGAAAAGAGCTTAACTAAGACTCAGGGGGAGTCCCATAGGTATAGGTTAGAATTCTTGGGAGTAAGAAAATGGGGTTCAAGCACAAAGTCATATTCAAACCATAAGGGAATCCCGGTCCTATGGAATAACTTCTGCATGGGCACCAAATGGAAAAAAGGTTCTAACTAGGGCACCCATGTTTAGTAAGCCTCTACCACTCAATAACGACACTTCTAGTAGCAGTAAGAAGGTTCCGTGTCGCTAATAAATGGGTTCATACCTAAGGCATAAAGATCACAATCAAAGGACAATGAAAATATGAAAAATGGAGTGACAACCTATTCTATATGCGGGTAAAATAAAATACCTACCGAAGTCACGAACGGGCGGTATGATGCTAGAAACAGAAAAAATCCCTGGAAAAAACCACCAAAACCAACTCCTTCCACTGCACTATTAGTCCACTAGGTCAAAAATTAGCATAGCCTATATAAATTGGATATAAATTTTCTACTAATAGTAAAAATAAACAATTTTACCATACCATTTGAGTTTTTCACCCACATAGTGCATTTTAGACCTTTTTGCCCACGATATTCAAATGTCGATTGTGGGAGCTACGGTCAACTAAATTGACAACCATTTGAACCAATTAAGTGATCTTCCCCTTCTCTTCATTTTAAATAGTTTACAATTTAAATTTAGTCCTCATTTTTTGAGTTTTAGAGGGCACAACATGTAAATTAGGGTGTACGCGAGCTATAGTTCATCGGGTCATGTATATCTAGACATGTACACGGGAAAAACAAATCCTTCCCTTGTATATGTGTCCCTACACACGACTGATAACATTACAACCCTTGCATAAGTCTGCAAACAACCTTTCTAAAGAATTCTAACTCAAAAAATGACTTTCCTTTGGAAGGATGGTGCTTGAATGGAGAGAGAGGAAGCATGAGGAGGTAGATGCAATAGTGGAAAGAGATGCAGGGGCCCAACTATCTCTAAAAATATGTGGCCTTTATAAATTTTGGGTTCTCAAAGGAATGAGCGCTCAAGTGAGGTTACTCCAAATGCTAGTAAACTATTATGATCTAGAGACATAGGCCTTCAATCTTGATGAGAAACCATTGAGGATTGAAGTAGATGACATCTATTTTATCACAGGATTGTCTCGGTGTGGAGAGGTAGTGAATCTCAATGCCCAAGGGGATGGGGGTGGTATGAACATAGAGGATTACATTTCCACCCACTATGTTGCAGACAAAGATAAAGTATGGAGCCAACTGCCCATCAGGGTGATCGAGAACCCAAGTTTAAAGATCATCGTACATGTTCTTACATGGATCTCTAGGTCAGCCTCGTTGCACCAAGCATCAAGGCCACTCATGTTTTACGTAGTGGAGTGTTTATGACCCACATGTTATTATTGGTGTACCTCACTACAGTCTAACATGAAGATCTAGCTAATAGATTGCAAACAAGGGAGAAAGAGAAACTTCGAGTTTGCATCCCTCTTGTGTAGTTTTTTCTTTGAGCGGGTTCCATGCTTGATCCCTAGAGTAGATATCATTCCACATGGACTACGCGATCTAGCTATGCCATGGTGGACTGACGTGATGAGGCAGCTGGGAGGTGGTAGGGTGCCAACCCCCTATAATGATGAGTTCTTTTTCTGGTGGCATCGATAGGTTATATCCATAGACTGGATCGACTAAAGAAGGGGTCCAAATATGCCTTTGCCACCAGGATCCACCTACGATGATATTGGTAAGAATTTTTTTTTATATATTTCATTTTTTTTGTGTTTTTTTTTTAAAGAATAATAAAATGAAAATATTTTTGTATGGTATCCAGTATTAACAATTGCTTTGTTACACAGATGTGGGTATGTGACAACAAGATGGATTCACACGACATCGGTGGAGGAGCCACGGAGATGAGCATGCGGGAGGAGATGCGGAGAGAGTGCTACCAAATGTGCAGGGGAACCTGTCTTGATTGACTCACAAGATTCTTATGGTTCAGGTGGAGGATTGGGCAGAGGCTATGCAGTGGAAGGTGGTGGGTGTGCCCCGTGCATGGTTGTGACTCTTTCGACGTCTCGCAAATGTCGTATTGTTCTATCATGATACGCATCCAAAACCATAGGTGTAGATGCCATGGTCATATATCTACTAGCCATATATGTATTTTGAGGGTGTGAGCCCCATTTTGTACTATGACACCATATTTTTTGAAGAGTTGAAATATAAAAAAAATTGGTCTTTGACGTTATTTATATATGTTACAATGTGTACATTGATGAATGTGTTTTCTTTACTTTAGTTATGTGACAAATTCCAATCTAAAACATAATTATCATATGCATTAGATACATAATTAGAAATTCTAGGTATGTGATTATAAGTAATAAAATCAAAGTATCGTTCCAAAAGTTGTACCCATAGGAATCGTCAGAGTAGAGTAGGGTCTCACACACAGTAACTTCCATTTAAATTACATATGAATAACTGGGAGTCCAGAAGAACCTCTAAAGACTAAACACTAGGTGAAATGGAATCACGTAATAGTTCTATAATGATGATATACTCAACCACATTATTCGTTGATGGCTCCAGACGAACGCCACCTAAAGACACCGGTTGACCCTTGAGTGAGTAAATGACCCAAGCGGTAGAAACCATGTTCTGTGTATGACGATTGGAACCATATGCGAATCCTAAGTAAACTGAATACTTCGTTGACATCTGCCAACCAAGGGAAAACTCGATAAGCAAGCCGCTATCACAAAGGAAAATATGTATATACACTAAGATACACTAGTATACAAAGAGGCACGTCCAATCTTGAGGGCACATGTGTAATATATTTTAAGTTAGAACCCATTTCTGGGCTCATCCAACATATTCCCTTCATAATCCTCCAATTCATAGGCTCCTTTCTCTAAAACACGCTGCACGATATAAGGACCGTGCCACATGGGGTTGAACTTGCCTGCCCCCAACAATTATTTGGATTGGTCATACAGGAGGACCAATTCACCCTCAACATGTTGTCAAGGATAGAAATACCTATCATATGAAACTTAACACGTTGTTTATTCACTTTGATAGCCATAGAGGCATCTCGACGCTGCTCATCTAGATGCTCTAGGTGCACAAGGCATTCTTCAAGATTGGCTGTGTCAGGTAGGAGCTCAATTTCCAGTTTGAGGTAATGGATTTCACATTCAATTGGGATAATTGACTCCACACCATGTACTAAATAAAAAGGAGAAAAAATGATTGAAGTCTTAGCCGAGGTTCGATATGCCCAAAGTGCAAGGTAAAGCATTAGATGCCAGTAAGATTTACTTTGGATGACATTTTTTTCAAAATGGTCTTGAGAGATTTATTCACCGCCTCTACTTGTCCATTTTCCTGGGGATAATAAGGGGAAGAATGACCGTTCTTAAACCCCCGTTTTGATGCTAACTCTTTCATCATTTCATTATGAAAGTGAATGCTATGATCAGTGACAATCTCCTTTGGGATTCCAAACCGGGCTATAATTTGGTTGAATATGAAGAATGTTTTCGTCTTACCATTAGATTTAATGGTAGGCATGGACTTTTCCCACTTAGTGGAGTAATCCACAACCACGATAATATGTTGATGCCACCCAGCCAAAGCTGGGTTACAGTCCATAAAATCTACCCCCCACTTGGTGAAGGGACTGACAGTGATGACTGGGTGAAGAGGGGATGGATGTGAGCGCATTTTCTAAGTGAACACCTGGAAAGGGTGACATTTCTTGACCGCTTCAACACAATCTTTAAAAATTGATGACCAAAAATAAACAACTCGTAATATTTTTTGGGTTGACGTAATCCTAGATAGATTACCACCACAAGCCCCACTGTGAGATTCATTGAGAACCAAATCATCTTCCTCGTGAGTCAAGCAATGACAAAAAATATTTTCTACTCCTCGACGATACAAAGTGTCGTCGATGATAAGGTAGTTTTTTGCTTGATGACGTATACGCCATCGATCGTTTATCGACAGATGCTGAGATAGCTTCACGGTTTGAAGATAAATCAGAATGTCTCCATACTAGGGGTCCGAAGATGAGATACATAATATATGTTCATCCGCGAAAAAATCGACATGAATAACATCCTCATCTAGTCGAGGGAAGTTTGATATCAACTTGGAAAAAACTAGTGATTTCTTAGACTTCGCCGAAGCAAAATTGAGATCAAATTCTTGCAAAATAAAAATCCACTTATTGTATTTTTCCCCTATGATATGCCTGTTAAGGACGTATTAAAATGGATTGATATCTGCAACTACAATAGTTTTTCAAAGCAATATATAATGCCGTAATATTGGAACCACATGTATGGTATCCAAGGCTAGCTTCTCGACGTGAGAGTATTTAAGTTCAGGACCAACTAAGTTTCAACTAAGATAGTAGACAATGTGCTCATGGAGCTCATTGTCTTCTTGAACCAGAACCATACCAACCACCCCTTCAGACATGGTGATATAAATAAAATAGTCCTTACTGTAGTCCAGAGGATTCAACAGAGGTGCCGATACCAAGGATTTCTTAAGAGCATCTAAGTATTCTTGGGATGGATCATCCCATATAAACAAAGTATCCTTCTTCAAAAGATGAATGAAAACCTTAGTTAAATTGGGATAGTTCACTATGAACCGAGGCAAGAAGTTGGCCTTCCCATGTAAACCCTGAAGTTATTGAATGTTGCACGGGGGAGGCAATCGAGGTATTGCCTCAACCATCATAGGATCCACCATGATCCCATGCTTAGAGACTAAGAACCCTAAGAGACAACCAGACCTAATGAAAAAGATGCACTTGTGAGGGTTTACACATATGTGATAATAACAACATCTATCAAATACTAGTCGAAGGTGAGTAGAGTGATCTACTCCCTTGTGAGAGTGAGAAACAATATCGTCGAGGTAATCTTCAACAATATGCTTGATATCGTGAAAATAAAATATCATGGTGCATTGGAAGGTTGCTCCGATGTTTTTAAGGCTGAAATACATTTTTAGGTATGCAAAAGTACCCCAAGGACAAATAAATTCCATCTTGTGTTGATCCTTGGGTTTGATTATATCCTAAAATTCCTTCCATAAAAGAAAAAAACCACGCTTTCCACACACTCATCGATGATATGGTCAATGAGATGGGTCGGGAAGTTGTCTTTAGGACAATCCTTTTTTAGGTATCGAAAATCCATACATATGTGGATGGTTCCTTGTTTCTTATTCACGGGAACATGGTTAGACACCCATTCGGTCAAAGGAACTGGGTAGATGAAACCAACATTAAGTAGCTTCTCTACCTCTGCCTTAATAGCAGGGGCCTTCCTAGGATTAACAACTCTAAGTTGTTGTCGAACAGTTCTAGCATCCAGATAAGTCTTGATCACATGTTCAAAAATGCTGGGGTCGATCCATAAAATATCTCCATACAACCAAGCGAATACGTCAAAAAATTATTTGAAGATACCGGTGTAGATTTGAATTTCTTCAGGTGAACAATCCACACCGATATATACAATCTCAATTTTTCCAGGAATTCGAGAGATGTCGATCTTGACAGTAGGAGAAATATTCACCATGTTTCCTTCGACATAAACACCATGCGTATCTAGCAGAACCACAACATGACCGACCATCTCACTCAAGGTAGATATAAAGTCATCTTGTTCGATCCTAACAAGTTCTTGGAGGAAAAAAGAGCGATGATGCATATCATCCCATGGATTATTGGGACCATTCATGGCCTCTAATATGGGTGCATCCGAAGGTAAAGTATCGTCAAGGCAATCATGCGAAAAAGATGATTTGGTGTCCCATACGGGCTCAGGAATAAGATCCTCCTCATCCATCTGTGAGGAGACAAGATCCAAGTCAACAATATTGTTAAGAACAAATTGATACACAACCTCTACTATTGACAGTGGCATTTACATCCCAATGTGCGATTGACCTTCGCCTGATAGAGTCAAGGAAGGTAGGGTCCGAGGGTCATTTAAATACAAAGTAAGGAAAGGAACTAACCTCATTGACGACGAAGACTCACTGGAAATGGTATAAATGTGATGTATTGGTGCCATGAAATCAAAGGTACCCATGAGAGAGGAATACATTCCAACACCAATATCCTCATTTCCTGACTGAGAATTGTCGATCACTATGATCGAAGGTCCAATTGATGCATTAGGACTAGCATGTGCAAAGGGAAATTGATCAATCGTCAGTATTTTCCCCTCGTGAGGAAAACATAAAGTGCAGAAAATAGACGACATGACTGTGGTCATGGCATAAGTCCAATTACACCCTAGTAGTAAATTATAGTCAAGGGGTGCATCAACCACCTTGACATCAACCTCCACTGTCTTTCCACCTAACTGGACTTGAAAAGTGGAAATAATTTCGTGGGGTCGAAAAGAACGACCATCAAATGCGGTCAACATAGTCATAGATTGGGATAGAGTTGGAGAGCCAATGGATTTCCAACAGGTTAGGGACATCACACATGTTGCAAAACCTTCATCAATTACAGTGCGTTTGATGGTATATTTCGTGTACTCCACATGGATTTGAAAGGCCACATGGTAAGGCAAGCGGGGCTTAACATCTGTGACGTCAAACTTAATAAAATTTGAGCCATTTGGTTTAGAGATCCTAAAGTAAATAACAAGCCATTCCTCTATGAAGGAAACGTTTGGAGCACCTCCAAAGCCAACATCGCACAAGGGGTTTGACCTAGATATTTTTTGACAATCAAATAGTTTTGGGTAGCTCTGGCATTAGGATTATGGAAAGAGCATTTTAGTACTCCTTTCAGAATACGATGCAAAGGATCTGAATTTTCGATATGCAAAGGTGTTTCCATATGAGGGGGAGACTCCAGAGCTACAAGAATCTATGAGGAATCGTAATCACAATATCAAGTGGCTACATCAATCTAAAACTTGACCATATTAACACATAGACTATGACCTTCATGTATCGAGGGGTTTTGATTCCCACTCGACGCATTTTCGGTATTGGAGGACCCCAAAGCTATGTGCTGATTATGCGGAAACAGATTGGTCAGAACAACATGAGGTTGATATAAGAGCCTTGAGGCTTCTTCAATTTTGGGGCATAGGTGGGTAAGGTGATCATCTTTACAGATTTTACAAGGAAACTTCATCTTCCACTTTTCTTTCTTTCCCTCACCAACATTATGATTCAATTTATCATTGTTAGTGTCATCCTTAGCTTTGTTATTATTTCTCCCACCCTTATGATTATTACCTCATCCTTTCTTTCTATTCCCTCCTGGTTGCTGGTTACCATTTGGGTTGGTCAATGACTGTACAAAATGCACAACCACTGACTGAGTGGGAGTGGAGGATGCAGATGAATCTTGTCCTACTACATACTGGCTTAGAGATAAATCCTTCAACTAGTTCGTCACCAAGTCTATAGACTTAGCATTTGTAGAACCTATGATGCCATCGACATGAGGCCCAAGATTTTGTCTAGTGTCATAATTCGACCACGATGCGTCAGGAAGAATTTCATATAACATACTAGATTGAACATATATGAGGTCCAATTGTTGGGCTTTGAAAATAGATTCCTTAGATGTTACTCTGGATGTAGAAACATCCTTTGAAATGTAAGGAAATAAGGACTTAAGGAACCACTCCAACATAAAATCAAGAGGAATGTAGGCTTTAGTCAACCTCTTCCATCTACGCTACTCTTGGCTATGGTCCGAGATATGCGTGGCCTTATCTTGGCAGAAGGCGGATAGAAGTTCTATGTCGTCATCATAACGAACCGAGAAGTGGAAGTGGTTCAGAAAGACCAAAACAATCTGATTGAAATTTCCGTATGTTCCCCTCGTAGCTAAATGTACCATTCTACAACGACCCCCATGAGGGTGCGTTGAGATAATATCAAACTAATAAAATCATCAATAAGAGAATTGGATGAGCACCAAAGATGAAAAGTAGTAACATGATCACTTGTATCCTCTCCAGTCTTTCCCTCGAATTTCAGAATGTTCGAAGGAAGCTTGGTGGGGATGGGGGGCCATGAAATATCATGACACAATGGGTCATTCATTAATATCGACAGATCTGGGACATCAAGCATGGCCAAAAAAGGGAGTCGGGGTTGCAGCATTTGAGCCCATGCTCTCAGGAAAGATTGATGTTGAGGGATTGCAACCCATCCATGGTTCTGGTATATACCATGGCCCTGTCCGGTAGGGTAATATACTCCTCCAATATGATTCATAAGAGGTTGTATGGGTATCATATCTATAGGAATGACATAATGAGGGTTATAAAAATTTCCCCAACTAGAGGAGATCTAGGCTAGGGGTTTCCCATAGTATGAAACTGACCTCCTCTAGGTGGAACTTTGAAGGATAGAGGTGGATTAGTCATAAAAAATGTGTTTGTTGAAATTGACATGGAGGAGGAAGGGGAAAAGAATGGAACATAGGAAGTGGCTTGTTCACCCGGTTGAGTACTACATCTAGGAGCATTGAGACTAGGATTAAGTTAGAAGAAAAAGGATGCTAACTCCCAACTGTAGGATTCGTTTGGGGAATATGACTTCCACCAAGTGAGAGAGGAGTATGTGGAGGGGCCATTCCCCCAGGTCCAAAACTAGAATTTGCAGTAGTAGTTGGAATGGAGGATGAAAGTTGTGACATCATATTGGGCATACCAAAATTAAAGGGTTAGAGACCGAAGGTATGGACTGAGAATTGTATCTAGGTGTACCAAACAGAGACCTAAAAGGGTTTGTTACTATGGGTTGATTAGAAACCATAGACTAGATAGGAGTAAGGACGAGAACCTCCGACACTACAACCATTGGGACTGAAGGATTCGAAGGAACCCCATTAACTACAGTGTTGATTAAGGTTGGTTGTCATTGATGTCAACCCTTGAAGAAAGACCCATAGCACAAAGGTTTGGGTAATGGACCCAATAGTGTTTGATGTAAATATGACTCATTATTT
>ML781467.1:54263-66135 GCA_009831015.1 Picea engelmannii | reverse complement strand
TTTGGGAGTTACACTCTGTGGAAAATAGGGTTTGTGGCCAGTCCTGAAACTAGTCAAAATCAGGTGTTTCGGGTAAAAACGTCATAACTTCTTCATAACAGATCCAAATTTAGTGAGACCAAATGTGTTAGTTAGGGTAAAGTATTTAGTATTTGGTGTAACATTTGTATATCATTTCATCAAATATTTTGTGTGGGGCACGCTCTACAAGGTCACTCTCTAGAATAAACCAGAATTCAGCAAGGTTTGTCATTTTTTCTATAAATCCTTTTTTGAGAGGTTCCAAGTAGTGCCACTTGGAGGAATTGCATAAAACACACTGAAGAACATTGTGTATCCGTTTAAGAGATTTATACATTATAGGTTCAAAGTTATGATTACTTCAAGTTAGGGTTGTTGACTAATCGAAAACTAGGCATGTGAGACTAAATAAAAGTTTGATGAAAATGCTAGTATCTTGTTTTTAAAGTTAAGGAAGGTTTGTAGGAATGTGATCATATACACCAGGTCTATTATAGATCTACAAAGAATATTTGGATGATAAAATTGATGAGGGCTTTTGGTTGTGGCACATGTTGAGTACATGGTTGAGACATGTAGTTGATGAGTTGACACATACATGAAGTGTATAGTTTATGATGTTGGTAAATATTGATGATTCATAGTTTATGAGTAGTTGACACATGATTGGAACATACTTGGTACATGGTTGGATGCACTTGGTTATGGTACAGGTTGATTACAGGTTGGTGCATGGTTGATGCACTTGTTTATGGTACAGGTTGATTACAGGTTGAGGTACAGGTTGATGAATGGTTCAGACTTATTGGTACAGGTTTATAGCAGTGTATCTCACAATGATAGTGTGACAGTGGTTCCATCATTCTACTTCTACTTCAGGGTGGCAGGACGGGGCAAGGACAGGTGGTTGTAGCCACCTTCCGGTTGTAGCCGGAGAACATTGGGGGTTGTAGCCTCCTTCTGGTTGTAGCCAGAGATTTGGGGATTTGGAGCTTCCCTCAGGTTGTAGCCTGAGAAACTAGGAGGTTGGAGCCTCCTTCCAGTTGCAGCTGAAAACAAAGGAAGTTGGTGCTTCCAATGAATGTAATTCTTCAAGACATATACGAAAAATCATTCCGTGGTTTTCTCCCGATTTGGGTTTCCACGTAAAACACTGGTGTACTGTGCATGTGTGTGATTGTTTATTTATTACTACTCATTATTGGATAATAATTCTACATTGATATAACATTTCAAGAAAAAGGATTATAATTACGTTATTACTGATTCACCCCCCCTCTCAGTAATCCAACAGGTATTAGAGTTGAGGGACTCCCTATGTCATTCAGACTTGACTCAATACCCATAATTATATAATCACAAGTCTAGTAGGTGGAGACCTGTGTACCACGTTTAGTAATTTTACACCTTTTATAAGGAAAATACTCAAAATGTGGTGGTAAATTCAACAAACGATGATACCTACGAGGAAGCTGATCTTTCTCCACGATGACTCAAGAATCAAGATACAAAACCAAATCCTAGGGCCAACTAACAATCAAAGAGCACACTAAAATAAAAAATAAAGGTCAAATGCACACAAACATGATATAGTAGCTAAAAAGGGGCCTCCCTCACTAGAGTAGGTATGCCTCACATAAGATGGACTTGAGAATCCCTTCAAAATATTGTAGGTATTAGAATCAGTTATAAGGGCCCCCATGGGATTAACAACATATTCGGTTAGATCCCGCCATAGAGGTAATCCTCCATAAAGGTTGTGTGTTGTCCGAACCTTTTCTGACTCAGGGTACTTGCAGAAGAAGCCCAGCAAGTAACCTATGTGTTTACTTATGTCAAGCAACTAAATCCACCATGATATAACCAATGCATTGGCGAAAAATCGTAAGGCAGGTCCACCATATGGGAAAGGTAACAAATCCCAAAATCTTGAAAGAACTGCCTCTCATAGAGGTAAAGGTACTAGCAAGACCCCCAAATACGAATATATCCCCAAAAATATCTTTGACGCTAATAAGGTATTAGAGGGATATCTCCGCAACCAACGTCATGTGACCTCGTGCTTAATTCCAATGTGAGTGGAGCGTCCTGATGCCACTAATTACACAATGGATTTCACCACTCCCTGGTTAGACACATATGTTTAGTTTAATAGTCTTGGATAATTTTACTCACAAAATCTTATTCCAAGGCCTTATGTCCTATGCTTATTTGTGTACTCTAAAAAATAAAATAATTTCTAATCAATTTTAGTTAATCAACATTACTTTTACTGGATTTTGTTTACTCAAGAGATGTGGTCGTGAAACTGATGATATTGTGACTCAACATATCAAATAAAAGAATATAAACATATTGCTAAGTCCTAATATTAAATTCTCAAAAGATGGTAAGCTTTTCAAATGCAACTTTCAATGCAATTCTACAATTTCAATAAGATGCAATCCTTCCACATATGTCAATATCAATACTAAATAACAAAAAGAGAAAATGCCATAATGTAAAATGAGCAATTTTTTTTGTTTTGTATTTTCGATATAAAGAAAAGAAAATGCAAGGACTGAATATAAGCTTGATATACAGACCCTACTGCAAGCAAAAAGAGACAAACCAAGCATGATACTAAGAAGCAAACATTCATACCAAGATGCAAGGACAACCAATAAAAAGATGATAAGAAAGAATACTGCCCGAAAATTTAACATTAAGAAGGTAGAAAATAAAACAACAGTGAAAGATTGTTATTGACTAAGCTTGATTGTTATTGACTAACGATGATTTGTAGGAGTGTCATTGTGGCAGAACCGATCCAATCATCCTATTTGACCAAAATAACTAGAATATAGCAAGCAATAAAATTATGACAGAAATAATTTGCAAAAAATCAACCAGTAGAAATTAATGACAGAGCGTAAAAGAAGTAGGAAAAATCAAAATGGAAAGTAGAAATCAAACTATTGTAAGGCAGAAAAGAAAAGGCACAAAAAGAAAAACAGAACTAGGCTACTAGTTTAAAGAAAAACCGAACAACATTATATCTTTTCACGTTGGTCCCTCGCAATGTTTCAAGTGAGAACCGTTAGTGTTGTAGGAAATAATTGCTTCAGTAAATCCCGTAGAATGTAAGAGTTAGTGTCCATGAAAAAAGAAATTCCGAAAGGACCCAAAATACACACTTGGAAATCCAAGGTAATTATCATCCTTTTAACACATATGATTAGATCATCAAGGTAGATATGGATGTTGATCAATTCATCAAGAGTAGTGTGGATAGGTATTTTTAAATTGGTACTTGCATCAGATAGGCCTAAAGGCAGGCATTTATAATACATAGTACATCAATTAGTGATAAAAGTGGTTTTGTGAACATTTTCCCTTTTTACCTTGATTTTATTGTAACCCAAAATTTCGTCAAGTAAGGGCTTCAATTGTGACTCTACAACTTGCTGTAGAATTATTCCTATATTGAGGGGGGGAAAAATATTTCTCATAATAGCTTGACTGAAGGTGAGAAAACTAAAATAGGTTCTAATACGATCAATGGCCTTAGGAACCCAATTTCAAACCCATTCGGAGTAGGCTGGGAAACTGATCCCAGCCTTTAAGAAAATTGCCAACTCCCTTTGAACAATTGCATTAAGTGCAGAGTTAACAAATCCTTGTTTTTGCCTATCTGGTTTCATAGTATGCTGAATAAGACCAGGATCAAAACCACAAAGATCCTCATAAGACCAAGCAATTTTTTTTTGAAATCCACCGAGTAGCTCGACAGACCTCATCGCTTCTTTATCGGAACATTGGACATTTATTTTAACATTTATTTCAAGTGTCCTAATGTTCATGGATATGGTTTCAACCACCTTCTTTCTTGACTCCCTTTCTCTTCTTTTCTCTTTATTTCCTAAATCACTCAATGAAGATGAACCCTGAAGAGGAGTCAAGCCCTTAGGAATATTGTCGTCTTCTATGTATGTCATTTCCTTGGGCTTAAGAGGTTCATCTCGAATCAAATAAAAAATTATCTCATCGTTAGGGAAGTCCTGCCAAGATTCTACATTGTCCGTGATATGTGAACGATATAGAAATTGAAAGGAACAATCAAGCCCGTGAGGCAAAAATTGTTGATTAGAAGAATCTGCAAAGACAACTAAACGATCAACCATTGAATTAAACTCCCTCTTAACATGAGTGATGTTTAAAGATAAAAGGCTCGAGATAAGTGCCCAAACAGTTTGGCTGTATCGTTCCATCAACTCGTTTCTAGGAGAGAATACCCTACGTATCAGGGTCACAACAAGCTCAGAATATCCAAAACATGAAAGGTGACCACAACCAATATTAAGGGCGTTTTCAATGCCTAATAATAAAGCTTCAAATTCTGTGACATTGTTTTTGCAAGCAAACTCCAACCTGTAAGATAATTTATGAATTTTTCCTACAGGGGAAACCAAGGTAATGCCAACCCCATTACCTTCATTAGAGTGTGAACCATCAAAGTGCATGTGCCACAAATCATCATCTAAATTGAATTGTTCCAAAGGAGTGTTACCCTCCTCTGCGAAGATGGAATACACTCCTAGGTCCTCTTCGATATAGTTTACACTAGATTGAGGAACACTTTCTATGTAGGGTGAAATCATTCCCTCTCTAAGGACTATAATGTTCTTACCATTTCAAGGAACAGATAAATGTGTCCCGTCGAGTGAGAGGCACCCACTTGTTAAAGCTTGCTAGTCTCTTCCCAAGATAATTGAGTAATTGCTTACAGACATATCAATTACCTGAATGCTGCTCGGGTTGTTCTTATTTTGGGATGAGTGAAAAATACCAAGGTCACATCTTTAATCTCGCCTATGGTTGTTTGTTGTAGGCTATTATAGGAGAGCATTCTTCTGGCGTTTTCATTTGTACAAGATGAGCCTATCTATTCCATAATAGTCTTTGACGTCACACTTGGGCCTGAACTGCCATCAATGAGGAAACAATGGGCGATCTTATCCATAATCTTTACACAAATATAAAAAGGGGGATTTTTTACAAGATATCTAAAATTATATACACCTAATTTATTTATAGAAGATTCCTCTTCATTTACCTCTTTAGAAAGATTGGCTACAATGAAATATTTTCTTTCCATGAATTGTTTTAGATGCATTTGTTGTTCAGGGACAATAACCATGTCTAGAAGGGTCACATCTTCTTTGATGTTGGGCAAATGATTCAAGATATTGTATTTGGAAGAGGGGAGAGGGGAAGTTGTTCCTTGACTGTCGAGAACTTTAGGAACCTGAACAATAACAGCGGGTGAGGATGAGCCTGGGCTAGATGAGTTGCGGGGAGGGTCAAATTTACCCTTGGGAGCATATGCCTTGTTTCTGGTATCGATGACCATGACATATTTTGGTTATGCAAAATCTAGGACATCGATAGTAGCTTCTGGTCTTTTACCAAAAATCTTATCTCTGAAACTCTTCCTTACCTCAATGTGGTTTCCTCATGGTGCTCTTCGCATAAGTTACACGCATATGATTAGATCATCAAGGTAGATATGGATGCCAATCAATTCATCAAGAGTAGTGTGTATAGGTGTTTTACAAATGGTATTTGCATCAGATAGGCCCGAAGGCAAGAATTTATAAGAAATAGTACCATAATTAGTGATAAAATTGGTTTTGTGAACATTTTCCCTTTTTACCTTGATTTTATTGTAACCCATAATTTCATCAAGTAAGGGATTCAACTGTGACTCTACAACTTGGTGCATAATTATTCCTATATTGAGGGGGGGGGGGATATTTCTCATAATAGCTTGACTGAAGGTGCAAAATCTAAAACAGGTTCTAATACGATCAATGGCCTTAGGAACCCAATTTGAAACCCACTCGGAGTGGGTTGGGAAAATGATCCCAACCTTTAAGAAAATTCCCAACTCCCTTTGAAAAGTTTCATTAAGTACAGAGTTAACAAGTCCTTGTTTTTGCCTAGCTCATTTCATAGTATGCTGAATAAGACCAGGATCAAAACATGAAGATCCTCATAAGACCAAGCAATTTTTTTTTGAAATCCACTGAGTAGCTCGACAGACCTCATCTCTTTTTTATCAGAACACTAGACATTTGATTTAATATTAGTTGAAGATTCAAGTGTCCTAATGTTTATGGAGATGGTTTCAACCACCTTCTTTCTTGAATCCCTTTCTCTTCTTTTCTCTTTATTGCCTAAATCACTCAACGAAGACAAACCCTCAAGAGGAGTCAAGCCCTTAGGAATCTTGTTGTCTTCTATGGATGTCATTTATTTCGGCTTAAGAGGTTCATCTTGAATGAAAGAAAAATGATCTCATCATTAGGGAATGCCTGCCATGATTCTACATTGTCCGAGATATGTGAACGATATAGAAATTGAAAGGAACAATCAAGCCTGTGAGGCAAAAATTGCTGATTAGAAGAATCTGCAAAGAAAACTAACCGATCAACCATTGAATTCAACTCCCTTTTAACATGAGTGATGTTGTAATATAAAAGGCTCGAGATAAGTGCCCAAACAATTTGGGTGTATCATTCCATCAACTCGTTTCTAGGAGAGCATACACTACGTATCAGGTTCACAACAAGCTCAGAATCTCCAAAAACTGAAAGGTGACCACAAACAAGATTAAGGGATTTTTCAATGCCTAATAATAAATCTTCGAATTCAGTGACATTGTTTTTGCAAGAAAACTCCAACCTGTAAGATAATTTATGAATTTTTCCTACAGGGGAAACCAAGATAATGCCAGCCCCATTACCTTCATTAAATATTGAACCATCAAAGTGCATGTGCCACAAATAATCATCTAAATTGATTTGTTCCAAGGGAGTATTACCCTCCTTTGCGAAGATGGAATACACTCCTAGGTCCTCTTTGATATAGTTTACACTAGATTGAGGAACACTTTCTATGTAGGGTGAAATCCTTCCCTCTCTAGGGAATATAATGTTCTTACCATTTTGAGGCACAGATAAATGCGTCCCATTGAGTAAGAGGTACCCACCTGTTAAGGCTTTCCAGTCTCTTCCCAAGATAATTGAGTAATTTCTTAAAGGCATATCAATTACCTGAATGCCGAGGGTTGTTCTTATTTCAGGATGAGCGCATAAGACCAAGGTCACATCTTTAATCTCACCTATGGTTGTTTGTTGTATACTATTATAGGAGAGTATGCTTCTGGAGTTTTTATTTGTACAAGACAAGCCTAGCTCTTCCATAATAATCTTGGACATCACACTTGGGCCTGAACCTCCATCAATGAGGCAACAATGGGCGATCTTATCCATAATCTTTACAGAAATATAATAAGGTTTTTTTTTATAGGATATCTAAATTTATATACACCTAATTTATTTATAGAAGAGTCCTCTTCATTTACCTCTTCAGAAATATTGGCTACAACGGAATATTTTCCTTCCATGAATTGTTTCAGATGCATCTGTTGTTCAGGGACAAAAACCATGTCTAGAAGGGTCACATCTGCTTTGATGTTGGCCATCTGATTCAAGATATTGTATTTGGAAGAGGGGAGAGGGGAAGTTGTTCCTTGAATGTAGGTAACTTTAGGAACCTGAAAAATAGCAGCGGGTGAGGATGAGTCTGGGCTAGATGAGTTGCAGGGAGGGTCAAATTTTCCCTTGGGAGCATACACCTTGTTTCTAGTATTGATGACCATGACATCTTCTAGTTATGCAAAATCTAGGACATTGATAGTATCTTCTGGTATTTTACAAAATATATTATCTCTGACACTCTTCCTTACCTCACATGTGGTTTCCTCGTGGTGCTCTTCGCAGAAGTTACACCATCTTTGAGGCAAGATGGCCTTAGGTTGAAAATTGTTATCAATTGGATTTCTAAGGGGGGGAGCAGAGGAGGACGAATCTCCAGGGGTGAGAAGTGAGGAAGTCCCCCTTCGATCGAACACTATCATACAATTGTTCATGTCTTGTACTAGTTGTAAAAGGTTAGACATGTTTGTTTGCCTAACTAATTCTCCATGGGGAAGACCTGTTCTTTCAAGATGTTCCTCATACTCTGAAAAAGTATGCAGAGCGGAAAAAAGGTTATCAATGGATTTTTCTTCAATCTTATGATGGTAGGGGGAAGGCAATGCATTGTAGTAATGCATGAAGGCGGCTTGGTTATGAGGGCGAATGAGTTTGGGGATTTGATTGTATAACTTGGTGAAACAAAAGTTGAAAGACTTGATGGTCTCACCATATTTATAGGTGACATTATTGTATTCCCTTAACTTCTAGAATGGGATTTTAGATTACCCGTAAGTGGATCTGAACCAGTATATTAACTCCTCCCAAGTAGAGAGAATCTTACGGGGAAGGTCAAAGAAATCGGCCGCAACCTTCCTCCCAAGGAATTTACAAACAAGCGCATGCAAGTATCATCATCATTAGCCCCTATGTTATGACAAGCATTAGAAAATGACACTAGGTGTTCATTTGTGGTGACAATGTTAGTTCCCAAAAACTTAGGAAGATGCTCCTTGAACTTAGGGAGTGGACGAGTAGCAGGTGCTAAGTTGATAGGAGAAGACACATGCCATGGAGTGGTTGTGGCATCTTCTTCAAACTGAAAAAGCCCATACTTTTTAATGACTTTCATAGGATTTGTGGTAGATTGAACATGGATATGGTGGCTATATAAGATACCAATCATCGATGAAGATGAAGCCTGAGAATATGAAGCACCTCCAGTGCCCCCATATCCACCACTATATGCCATCTTGTGGATGATAGGTAAGGGAAAGAAAGACGAACTGGATCAATCAGACAAAGTTCTCCTTAGAGGACTTTGTTGGGAAGATAAAACAATCTTCCTTATTCCTATTTCAACAATAGGACTGATTTCAGGTGATAAGCCTCTTCTTCTTCTAGAAGCACGAGAGTCTAAGGACATGAAAGAGAGGCCAACACTGAAGAAACAAAAAGGTTACTGCTGATCTCTAGGCTATCTACGTCTAGCTTCCAATCGTTCTTGAGAACTGATATCTTGTTCAATTGCTACCCAATAATGGTTAAGCTCAACATGGGTATTGGCAGTGTCTAAAATGGTATTAAATAAGTTCAAATCAATGCTCGTTTGGTCTTGGAGACTGGGCTCAATATTGGGCTGCCTTGCAATAGGCACAATCATTTAAGAAATGAAACAATCAAAGAATAAATATCATAAAAATAGATGTATCAATGGAAATCGAGTATAAAAATTAACCAAACCAGAGATATATCGAAGATGTCCCTAGTATGGTTGCCAAATAAATGTTGAGGAAAATATATGAAATGATCTTACTCAAGCATTTTCAGATTCTGCTTGGCTAAAGAAAAATAGACGGGAATATCACCCTATGTTTATAGCCAACAAAATAACATCCTAACTCACAAGTATTAATTATAAGTGCCTAGGATAGTCTTTTATCAATACAAATCTTTCTGGAAATTTACTTTTTATGTAACTTTCTGAATATAACAGTTGCTGAAATAAATGTAAAGACATAAGTAAAGACACCAAGATGATAATCAAGACAGATGAGACATAAATCAATCCTTTATTTCATTCCAATTCACCAAAGAGTCATTCTTTTAAAAAAATTCATGCAGAAATTTAGGACCAAAGTCAAACTTAGACATCCCTGATGGAACATACAAAAGGACCTCTGACAGAAAATAAAAAACTAAACTTCTAAAAGATGGATCATATTGCCACAGATTGCTGCCCACTCGACTATGCACAATAGCATTTGTCAGTCATTAAAACTAATTCACAAACAAACAAGTCTACACAAACTACAAAGATAGATCAACACCTCTGAAAAACAAGTGTCTACATGATGTAATTCAACCCCGAATCTTGTTGTCTACAATAAGACCCTTCTTGTAAGTTTTAAACCTATGAAGTAAAGCAATGCATATAGATTCTTAAGAAAAACACAATTTAATCAATGGCTCATTCACATAGTACACAAAGATATTATACCGAAAACCCTCAACTGAGAAAACCTTTCTTATATCCATTATATTGAATTTCACCATTCACTATACAATATATACAATGTTTTTAGGTATTTCGTAGATACCAAAACCCTAATCCCTAAAATCGAGATTATTTTTAGTAAACTGCTAAAAATAGCAAAGATGCAGTTGTCATATCTGACGCACCCACACACACACATGCAAAGAATATAACACATACCCAACATTCTCCCACTTGTTGTTTTCTTTGCATCCAGGGGTCTAGGGGATTATATAGTCAATAATCCAGGGCAACAATGCCCATTGTTACTGTACACCAGGAGAACTTTTCTGTGCTCACAGACTTTGTCAATGAATCTGCAACATTCTTCAAAGTGTCAAACTTTTCCAGCAACACCTTCTTTTCCTCAACCATGTCTCTCACAAAGTGATACTGTACATCAATATGCTTTGTATTCGAATGGTAAACTGGGTTCTTTGCCAGGAAGATTGCACTTTGACTGTCACAATCTAATCTCATTGCTTGTTGTACCAACCCAATACCTGAACACAATCTTTGTAACCATACTGCTTCCTTGCTTGCATGAGTGGCTGCCATGTATTCAACTTCTATAGTTGAGAGTGCCACTACAACCTGTCTTTTGCTCATCCAACTGATTGATCCTCCAAATAGGTTAAACACATACCCACTTGTAGATATTCTGTGATCTAGATCTCTAGCCCAGTCTGCATCAATAAAGCCATGTATGCCTAGCACTCTGTCCAATCTTGGTCTTCCTTGGTAGCACAATCCATAACTGGTAGTTCCACGAAGATATCTGAAGAACCTCTTTACTGCTGTCCAATGCTCCTTCCTTGGTTTTGACATACACCTGCTCAAGACTCCCACTGCATGTGCAATGTCCAGTCTAGTACATACCATTGTATAAATCAAACTTCCAACTGCACTGGCATACGGAACATGGGACATGTCCTCTTCTTCTTCCCGTGTCTTGGGACATTGATCTGCAAATAAATTTACACCTATAGGAATAAGAACCTTGACTAGTTTACTTCCATGCATATTAAACCTTTGCAATATCGTCTCAACATTTTTTCTCTGATTCAACCAGAGTTTCCTGTTTGCACGATCTCTTTTAATATCCATTCCCAGAATGAAGTTAGAAGCACCGAGATCCTTCATGTCAAATTTGGAGGATAGCTGCGATTTCACCTCCTTGATAACATCCATGTTATTTCCTACCAACAACATGTCATCAACATACAACACTACATAAATGAAGTGATTACGAACCTTCTTGGAATATACACACTAATCAATCCTGCTTCTTACAAATCCCAATCCAAGGATGTACGTGTCAAACTTTTGGTACCACATCCTAGGTGATTTCTTCAGATCATATAGTGACTTCTTTAGATTATAGACCAGCTCTTTCTTTCCCTTCACTACAAAGCCTTCTGGCTTCTTCATGTAGATTTCTTCTTCCAGATCCCCATGTAGGAATGCTGTCTTCACATCCATCTATAAAACTTCAAGATCAAAAGAAACAACAATAGATAAAAGAAATCTAATAGAAGTTAACTTAGCAACAGGAGAAAAAATCTCACCAAAGTCAATTCCCTCTACCTAGGAATAAACTTTTGTTACTAACCGAGCTTTGTGTTTCTCCACTTTACCTTGTGCATTAAACTTATTCTTAAACAACCATTTGCTACCAACATATTTTCTTCCAGCTGGAAACTCAACTATATCCCATGCCTCATTCTTATCCAAGGCATCCATTTCTTCAACCATGGCCTTCTTCCAGAGTTTACTATCCTCTGAATTCACTGCT
>ML781467.1:21997-54213 GCA_009831015.1 Picea engelmannii | reverse complement strand
TCCAGAGTTTACTATCCTCTGAATTCACTGCTTCCCTGACAGTTCTGGGATCATCATCAGTAATAGATAAAGAAAAATTGGAACAAAAATCAGGTGGACTATACCTTTCTGGTTTCCTTCTATCTCTCATTGATCTCCTCAATACTGGGGTATGAAGTTCTTATTATTCTTCTTCTGCTTCCTCTTCTTCAGATGATTCATATTTTTCATCTTCCAACTCAAGATCTATTTTCTCAAGTTGGTCTTGTGTTGGTAGGAATTCCTGTTTGGACACATCTTTTACCTCTCTGAAAACAACATCTTGACTGTAAACAATTTTCTTGGTTTCTAGGTTCCAAAGCTTATAACCTTTCACACCATCTTTATAACCAATAAAGATACAATTTTCAACCTTTTTATCTAGATTACGTCTATTTTCCTTTGGAACATGTACATAAGCATCAAAACCAAACACTCTAAGATGTTGAAGAGAGGGTTTCTTTCCAAACTCTACCTCGTGTGGAGTTTTATCATCCAACGCTGATGAAGGTGATCGATTGACCAGGTAACATGCTGTACCCACTACCTCTACCCAGAATTATTTTCCTGACTCGGCACCGCTGAGCATGCTCCTTGCTTTTTACATCAGTGTCCTGTTCATCCTTTCTGCAACTCCATTCTGCTGAGGAGTGTATGTAGTATTCTTTTTCCTTTCTATACCACACTTCTTACAGAATTCTTCGAATTCATTTCCGCAGAATTCTCCACCATTGTCTGTTCTCAATACCTTTATTTTCTTCTCTGTCTAATTTTCTACCAGAGCCTTAAACTCTTTAAATTTATCAAATACCTCATATTTCTTTCTAAGAAAATAAATCCATGCATTCCTTGAAAAATCATCTATGAATGAAACATAATACACAGATTTACCTAGGGATGGAACATGAATAGGTCCAAACACATCACTGTGTATAAACTCTAAGATTCCCTTTGCTCTTGTAGCACCAGATGGGAATCTTACTCAATTATGTTTACCATATATGCAGTGTTCACATAAATCAAAATCCAGAGTGAAATTAGACATACCTTCAACCATACCTTTACCGTGTAGTGTTCGAAGGCCCTTTTATCCAATATGTCCCAGTCTTTGATGCCACATCATGGTCTTCTTTCCAGGGACAATATTGGTCTTGTCTTCTTTATTTCTTTGTTCAGGGACAACATAACTGTTACACCCATTAGTATAAGTTCTTCTCAACAACTTGTATAGATTTCCACACCAAAATCCCCTCATCAACACCATTGCTCCTCGTACCATCTTGCAAGTGTTCTTTCCAAATACAGTATCCACTCCTGCATGATCCATATTTCTTATAGATATTAGGTTCTTGGCTAGTTTTGGAATGTGCAGAACCCGAGGAAGTGTTCTAATCCTTCCATATTTTAGCATCAACCTAACCCTTCCACGTCCCAAGATTTTCGCTGTCGATTCATCTCCTAGGAATACATCACCACCATCATATTTTTCATATTCAAAGAACCACTCCATGTGAGAAGTCATATGGTATGACGCACCTGAGTCGATCAACCATACATCACGGTCTGCATGTGTACTTGTAGATGCTAGGTAAAAATCACCTCCTTCTTTAGTGGAGGTTTTCACCTCTTTGGAAGAGGTACTATCAGATCCCTTTGGTTTTTCAACCTTCTTAGACTTTCAATCTTTCTTATCATTCCCTGTTTTACCACACTTCCATCATTTCCTCAAAGATTTTCCTGGAGACTTAGATCTACCTGTAGATTTAGATATCCACCCCAAAGTCTTTCCAGGGTTCCTATCTTGGGTACGATCTCATACAAATAAAGCATCTGTGCTATGACTATCCATGCTTTTTCGCTTCATCTCTTCAGATAACAAGGATGAAACTACATCCTCATACTTCAATGTAGATTGAGTGGTACTACCAATTGCTACAACCAGATTATCCAAAGATTCTGGAAAAGAACATAACAAAGTAATACACTTATCTTCTTCTGCAATCGTAATATTAACAGAGACAAGTTGACTTACCAGAGTATTAAATGCATTTAGATGTTCTGTCACAGAATCTCCATCTTCCATCCTAAGATGATGCAACTTCTTTCGAAGAAACAACTTGTTTACCAGGGACTTTGATTGATACAAATTCCCCAACTTATCCCATAGTTCCTTGGCTATAGATTCTCTCGAGACATTCAACAAAGCCAAATTTTCCAGGCAGAGTCGAATAGTACTCCTTTCTCTTCTGCCCAACTTCTCCCAATCTTCCTTCGACATACTAGTAGGTGGTGTGCTGGTAGTTTGTGTACTGGTAGGTTGTGTACTAGTAGCCTGTGTGCTAGTAGATGATGTACTAGTAGGCTATGTACCAGGATCCACAACGATCCATTTTTCTTTGTCTACAAGAAGGTCCTCCATCTTCAACTTCCATAGCTCAAAGTTTTTACCATTGAACTTCTCTATCTCGATTCTAGAAGGACTTTCCATTCCTCTTTCTGCACTCAAATCACCACTGCAAAATCTCCCACTAAACCCAGGTTTATCACAGACCCAAGATAAACTTGATCTATCAAGACCAAGCCAAACCCTCAATAACAAAGGCATCCCTCTTAAGCCAAAAATGAGCTCTGATACCACATGTAAGTTTTAAACCTGTGAAGTAAAGCAATGCATATAGATTCTTAAGAAAAACAAAATTTAATCAATGGCTCATTCACATATTACACAGAGATATTATATCGGAGAACCTCAACCGGGAAAACCTTTCTTATATTCATTATATCGAATTTCACCATTCACTATACAATATATACAATGTTTTTAGGCATTCCGTAGATACCGAAACCCTAATCCCTAAAACTAGGATTATTTTTAGTAAATTGCTAAAAATAGCAAAAACCACACACACAGGGATCGTCAGACGTAGTTTTCATATCTGACGCGCCCACACACACACATGCAAAGAATATAACACATACCTAACACTGCTATCATAAAAATAATTAGGCTTGTGATAAATTAAGGAATTAATGAAAACTGAACTTTCTCAACATAAACTCAAAGAACAAACCTTAGTATGCTTCTCCTTCTATCCTCCCCTTGTTCCTCCCTTTCCTTTTGCCTTTAAGCAAATCATAATTGGTTGAGGTAGTTGAACCACCTCATTAGTTAAGTTAACTAAAGATTCAACTGACTTTTTAGTTAAGGGGGAAAAGTAATAATCATAATAAGGGTTATAAATAAATAATAACTAGTAGGTGGGGACCCCTTGTGACTCCCTTTAGCTCATAACAATCATAACATAACTAGTTAGTTAAGAAAAACACACCTCCTTGTGACTCCCATCATCATATTCACATTTGACAATTTAGCTCATGATATTTGAAATTATTTTCAAAAAAATATTACTCATATATACAAAAATAAAACATGCTGTCCAAAAATTCCTGAAGTCAACTATCATAAAAAATAACTCAAAAGCCATATTTCCCACTATGAGATGCAATCTTTCCTTGATTTATACTGTCACCTTTCGATTTTCCTGAATTTTCCTTTGGATGTTGAGATTTTAGGCCTAATCTCCCTGATCATGTGGGAACAATCGTCCCTCAAATGCATTTGGGAAGACATAGATTTGTTAGAGCCATTGAAGGGTGAGGAAGGGGTAGCTGTGGATTTTCCTTTGTCAAGGGCATTGTGGGCCTTGATTTTTAACCTTTTCTAGCATGAGAGGAATGCACTAGTGAGTGTGCAGGGGAAGATTGGAAAATGGGGTTAATAGGCGGGGGAGCAGGTAGGTATAAATTGGGCCAACCATGATGTTGGGAGATTTCCGAGTGGAAAATCACCTACCATCCATTGTTTTTGGGAACCTTAGGTTATAATGAGACATGAGGGGGCAGGGGAATACCAGTGGCTTGTGGATCTTGGAAAGGAGGCCTTTCAGGCCTAGGTTGGACCATTCCTTGCCCAATCTAATTGAAAAATCTGGCCTGAAACAATTGGCCAAGATCTTATGAGTGAACATCAAAATGTATGGAGAACCTTGGCCTTCTTGGGCCTCTATTCCAGTTACCTCTCCCTCGGTTGCCTCGACCATGGCTACCTCGGCTGAAAAAACTTATTCTTGCATGCATGATGGATTATCAAATAGTCTTTTAAACAACCATACATGATAACTCTTTAAAATATGAAATACATCTTGGTTCAACACATATCCAGCTCATGCAATCCAATCCATAAATGTTTTTTAACTATTTCCAATGAGCAGGGGGTGAAAAAAGGGCATGGGATATGCAAGGGGCTTGTAATTAGAAAAAAAAATGATAAAATGAGGGGGAAAGAAACATGGTTATTGATCAAAGACCACAACAATCAACTGTAATGCGAACAAAAAGAACACCATTGTAAACCAATGACTTTAAACTGCTTCAATACATAAATTTTCTTGACTGCAATTAATTTTACACCAGAGAGTGGAAATGAATGTGTGAAGGCGAGGGGGTTGTAATTAGAGGAAAGTGAAATAATGGTAGGGAAAGAGAGTGATTACTGTTCATAAAATTAATTAAGTGATCCACAAAACCATTCTGTAAAGAAATCTACCAACCAAATTACCACTGTGACCCAAAAAACCACTATTGTGCATAATTCAAACAATTTTGGGCATTAACTTGCTCATTGTTTGAAATCAAATACTTAACATAGTGTCATCAAACAAGACAGTGTGCATTCCACAACAATATTTAGGGGAGTTCTGTTCCTCTTATTTATCCAATCAACATCTTATAACAATTCTCAAGTGTATAAACAATAACCATTTCCACTCCGTTCATCATCAAAATCAACCACTGCCCATGAATTATTCCAATCATCAAATACGAACTCAAATGCCGTGATCGATTTAGTCTTTTAATCATTTGATAATTGAATTTCCATGAAGTTATACTGTCACAACATCAGTTCCAATCACTTTTAAAAATCAGAGTATTCATTTAACATATAGAGTGGACAGTTAACACCACAATTCATATTCAAACTTGCAAGATATCAACTTTCCATTTAACCACACAGACAAGGATTACCACTCCAACTCACGCTATGTTGTAGAAAACACAAAACAATTCAAACAACGCAAGTATAATTATGTGATTGTACAAGCCCAATTTTCTTCGACTCTAAATAATCAAAATGCTGGGCTATCCATCAAATTCAACGAGGCATCAACAACAAGCCCAATTTTACAAAAAATGAACAAATTTCAACAAGCCATGTTCAAAAACCCATGACTTCCTCCAATGGAAGAATCAATTAATATTGATAACAACACAGTGGATAACCATGCCATAGTTACCATAATGCAACGTTCCCTTTTGAAAACTTAAAAAACACACAGTCACTGTATCGTTAACTCAACCTATCGTGCAGAGCTATCAATCCAACAAAAGGAGACAACATACAAAATTGCTCAAATCAATCAAACTGCAATCAAAACCATACTGTGTAAAACTTGGGCTCATCCTTGACGATGCAATTGAATAACCATAGTTGTGAATGGAACTGTCATAAACACCCCGATTGCAATGATCATTAGGCCATTAAAAACACATAGTTACAGTAATCATTGACTCGTGCTATAGGAACGCGACTCATACCAATGCATCAAGCACAAAGCGTCATTGTGCATTAATCAATTTTAAATAGTGTCAGGTTATCCATTAAATAAACACAAGGAGACAACAAATGTGTATTTGATTTAACAACTCGTTCTAATTAACCATGCTGAGCTTATCCATCCAATTATAGTAGCCATTGCAGTGACTAGAAAGAAAAACCAACACCACTGTCACATTATAAAAGGGTGAGCCAGTGATACATTCTATCGACAACACACCACCATTCCAACAATACACCCGACATGCCATAACGATATCCTCTATCAACACATGGACTAAAGGGAGCAAGGGTTTGCTCTGTGGATTAAAATAGGGAAGCTAGAGTCAATTTTTCTTGATGGTGAAACCCTTCGATACCAATGACGTACACACAGAGAAAACCACAATTTACTTCATGGACATGGTGAAAAATCTTGGGATAGGAGAATCCATGATCAGAGGAGCAAAGCTCCATTTAATCCTTGTGACGATACTTAGCACATGCGGGGTATAACCCTCGTGGCTCTCCGAGTCAACCAAATACAATGCTGTGGTGAAAACAAAGCCTAAAATAAGCAATATAACCCACTGCACAACTATTGGAAGCATGAAGTAACCCCAATACCCAAGCGAATAATGTGCAATGACACAAGGCATTTCAAACTCATTGAAATCCCATGAGATCCAAGACTGGGTATGGTGATACAATGCATGAAGGAAATCGTCTAGTCTAGACCAAATGGAACCCTCCACTAAACTATATGACTGAGAGCCTTTATGGCTGCTGATACTCAGAACGACCCAATACACTGTAACTTCAGACATTATCACAGAGAAATCCACCAACAATTCATTCCAAAAAAAAATCAAAATTTCACACAGTTGCCATACTCAAGGAAAGAACAAACCAATACATCTGAGCCAATATCCATTTCATAACCAGAGAATAATCATGGATGGAAAAAAAAATACATACCTGTAATAAAAACACCTTAAAAAACGAGTTGGCAGAGCGGTTCCTCTCTGCTAGGAAGTTAGAGCATAACCCCAACAAAAAAGTTGAACAATAGCTCGACTAGGGTGGTTGCCAATGAAGGAGTAAGGGTGAGGTGAAGTAAATGCATGTCGTCTCCATTTATAGTCCATTAATTCCTTAGTACATGCCAGCAAGGTTTCCATTAACACAATTAATCAAACCATGTATCAAAACCATCACCCATTAAAACCAGTAGTGTGTCCCATACCAAACTTATGCCATAACATAATCACCATTACATATGACTTAATCAAATCGCATAACCATTAACACCTATCACTTTTTCAAATGCGCCACCCACATCCTATCCTTCCAAAATATACCATATGCATATTAACCATATAACTCAATCAAACCACATAACCATTAACTAGCTAGCTGGGTGTTAACCTCAAAATTACTCACTTCGATAGTGTCACAAGTGTCATCATTACGAGTGTTGTAAGTGTCACATCTTGTCCACAAGTGTCGCTCTTGAATATAAGTGTTGCAAGTGTCAAAAAAAGTATGTTTCCATCTTTCTTATGTCATGACCTTAACGACATCATGAAGACACTTAAGACACCTCAAAGGATAGTTTGGAAGAAGAGAAATCACTTGGCAAGAAGTACAAGCCTTTTGCCATTGGAAAAATCACTAAAAAAATGATTTTTGGAGAGGAGCACTTCCCTACCCACTGTTATGGAGCGCTGGCGCACCCTGAGCCTCTTTGGGGAGTGTTGTGCACCCCTTTAGGGGAGTGCTACCCTCTTTTGAGAAAATTCTGGGTTTGTTGAGGCAAATTAGGGAAGAATCCCTCAAATCTTGAAGGTAGTTGGATTCGAATAGATGGTCAAGGCATGATCTTAGGGGAGATCCTCAACTGAAGGAGAGGAATCCTCAACTCATCCCAAATATCTCTGAAGTGGTTGGACCCCTCCAAGGTTATATAAGGAGGCCTTCCCATGGTGAAAAGCAGAAGAGAGATTAGAGTTTGATACCAAACTTATGATCCTATAAGTGGTATTGACAGAGAATGAAAATTGAGAATTATGTCAAACTTATGATCTCATGAGTGAGATGCCATCAAAGCAATCAATGGAGATTGATTAAGCAAAAGGGTTGGACAAGGAGAACTGGAAGAGGCTGATGCACCTTCATTCAAAGGATTGTAAGTACTTTTACTTGTTCTCATTAATATAATCAATGCTTGGCCTGTTTCTTTCAAACTTATACTTGTTCCATATAAGTTTGTCTGTAGTAGATGGATCTATGATTGAGCTAATCTTAGTAGAGTAGGAAGTCCATTGTATCTTTGTTTGTTTTGCATGACCTATCAAGGAGCTCAAGATCGAAGCTCAGCCTGGACTTTGCAAGGACAAACATCGTTCATAAGGTACATACCTTTCTCCTTATTTTTCTTTCATTAGCTTGATTAGATCTAAAAAGAAGTTAGTTTCCATGTTAAGCACCTTCTATCTTGGCCTTAGGAGTTTAGAGACCAAGAGGGAATCCACTTGTCCGCAGGGGGATTCACCTTCAACAGAAATTGGCGACTCCACTGGGGAAGAGCTCTGATTTTTGTTTCCTTTCCCAAATTTTCTTTTATCCCTTTTCCAAATCACTTGACCTTATCCATGATGTATCTATGATCCTTAGATATTATTGTTGGCTTTTGGTTCATCTTACACACTAGATTTTTGCATTTTTCCTGAGTTTTTTTTGATTTTATGGGCAAAATTCTGAGTTTTTAGAGGCCAGTGCTCCCTTTCCCTTAGCACCAGGGCATTGGCACTCCCTTGCAGCATTCCAAAGAGTGTTGGAGCGCTCCGTGTTCCCTTTTGGGGGAGTGCTACCCCATTTTCTGCAAAAAATCTTCTTTAAAAATGTTTTTTTCTCAGTCTTTTTGCTGATTCATCCACTCAGGGTTCATGTTATCTTAGTGTGGCCTTGTTTAGCTTCCAATTCTTTGATTTCTAAGGATTAATCATCTCTTGTTTGGATTTTTTACATTTTTCCTTACTTTGCAATAACTCTTTGTCCTTGACAATTCAGAGTCAATATGTCATTTTCTTCTCGTTTATCTGAATGAGTGAAAACTTTGTAAGGGGTTTCAAAGGTCTTTTGTACTTTTATTTCTGATCTTTGAGTCATCTTGTCCAAGCTCTTTCTCCTTCCTTTTGAGTTTTTGGATTTCTATTTCTTGTTTGATCACAACAAGGGTGTCTTTTGGTTTATGTGAACTTTGCTTCCAGATTGCTTAAATTTCACAAATTTTGAAGTTCGATTAGCATAGGAAGATTTACATCTACTGGTTATCAATCACATACAACCATTTTAGCATTGCATTGGATTCATTATTGAGGACTATTGCATGAGGTCATTTCATCTTGGTGTTTGACAGTGAAAGGAAAATCCTTCTCCTTCCCTTAATTAGACATTCATTGAAAGAAAATATTGCTTATCATTTATTATGCATGTTTTGGGAACTGAGTCATAATATCATCAGTATTCACTCTCATACACCTCTGAGTAAACAAAAACCACTAAAATCAACACTTAACTAAAATTTATCAGACTTTTTACATCTTTGTTAGAAAACCTACATTAGTTTAAGGTGTAGGGCTTTGAAATAGGTTGAAAGGATAACTTTCCAAAGATATCAAACAAACTTAGCATCTTGCGATAGGAAGAGCAAATCAAATTGTCATATATGATTTTTGGGATCACCCTCTGACATAGGGATTACGAACAAGGTCGCATTCAGGTGAGTTACAAAGATTATCCCTCTATGGTTCAACTGTTTGTAGTGGTCGGGTCGTATATTGGGGGTCACTTGAGGGTATACCCAATTTTATGCGTGGGAGCCTCTCGAGTTGATTTTGGACTTGTTATATTGCCCATACATTTGGATAGGACTGTCAACTATACTCGCCCAGGGGCTGACTGGGAATTGGTGACCTTAGTAGCCATAATATTTAGGGTCTCACACAAGGTGATGATGAAGGGAAGTCTCATTGTACCTGAAACAGACGTTGGTCAAACTCACTCAGGCTCCTTGGAGGGTAAATCAACAATTATTGCGTGGAAGCTTGCACCAAGGTGTAATTCCATTAAGCATGTCACCAACGTAACTAATCCACCTGCTCTATCCCTGCCTCTATCTCGCGACATTGGATTTCATCACCAACTAGTGGTTTCATTCTGGGAAGGTTTTATTTGATTGTTTGCTTCTCAGATTCATAGTGTGTGTTGGTTGTGTTACTTAGTGGACCTTAGGTTGAGTTAGTTTTAATGGTATCCAATCCTGAGAGTACCAATGGAGGAACCCATTCTCCTGGGGAACCTTATACCTTTCCTTCTTTTGGAAACATTGGTCCTCCGTACATTGCCACATTGAGTCTTCTGAGACTCACCATCGGATTACCGGTTTGGTTTTTCCCCACTCCGATGATATCGAATCCTCCCAATGTTTCAACTGCACCTAATACTTTAGATGTCAGTACACCACCCACACATCAACCTCACATTGAATTTTTTCCTTCTTCACCCATTAAGTCTCCTTCCCTTTCTCCTTCTTCGTCTAGTGAAAGATCTAAAGCAAGTAGCCAGGTTGATAAGAAGAAGAAGAAACAGAAAGAGAAGAAGAAGAAGAGCCTGAAAAGGAACAAGGCTCCAACAACATTAGATGTTGGATCCAAGAATCTATCTACTGTTAATAGTACTGGGAGTGTTGATGAGGTCAACAAGATTAAAATGAAGAATTCGAAACCAAAATTCCCTTGCAGTCTTTGTAAGGGTGACCACTTTCTGAGGGATTTCCTTGGTATTCCCAAGGTATTATAAATGTGGTCCTCCATGTCATCGACCTCTTCTGGTCATGCCGGTGATACCCTGTCAACTCATGACGTTAAGGTTGGTAAGAAGAAGACAACAGTCAAATTCCCTTGTATGTTATGCAAAGGTGATCATTATTCTCATCTTTGTCCTCGCATGGACAAGGCTTCTTCTCTTTTGGAAAAAAATCAACTTCCAAAAGGTTATTGTAAGATTTCCTCCAACCCATCATTATTTGATGGACTGGTCAATCCAGTTCCATCCCCGGTCAGTCCAGTTGATCAGGTGGTCCATCTAGTTTCCTCCTCGATTGAACCACAAACCCAAGTAGCTGATCTAGTTCCATCATCGATCAACCTTACTCTTCATCAAAAGAGTGTAACCCAGGTAGTTGATCTGTTTTCATCCTCGGTTGACCCCACTCTCCTGTTAGAGAGTGACACCAAAGTGGTCGATCCGTTTCCACCCATCGACCCCATTCTCCCCTTGGAGAATGAAACCCAAGTGGTCAATCCGGTTCTATCATTAGTCGATCCCACTCCTTCTTTGATGAGTGCCAAAGTAGCTGATCCAGTCCCTTCCTCGGTCAGTCCCACCCTTCATCCGAAGAGTGCCAAAGTCATTGCTCTGGTTACATCATCGATCAATCCTACTCTTCCTCTGAAGAGTGCCTGGATGGTCAATTCGATCCCATCATCAGTCGATCCTACTCTCCCTCTAGAGAGTAAACCTAATAATTCTCACATTTTTCTCATTGATACAGAATCTACCATGCTGGGGGGCATTCCTCATTCTTCTGCGAAACCCCCTCCAAACAATGAGGCCATCCTTTTTTATTGGGGTGCGCTAACTGGACCTCGTCTTCCCTCTCACATTCCTTTCCAGATTACAGTATAGGTTTGTGGTTGGGACGTTCCTCAAACACTGATAGATGAAGGTGCGTCCGTTAGTATTTTGTCCTTTGTTGTTTGGCACTCTTTGGGTTGTCCTCAGCTTGCACCGGTTACACATAATCTGTTAGCTTTTAACAGAAGAACTAGTCAACCTTTAGGGACCCTTCCTCATTTTCTGGTAACTTTGGGAGGGAAAATTGTCTTTATTGATGTCATGGTAGTCCGATACTCCTTGGATTTCGCTTTACTCCTTGGGAAGGATTATGTCTATTCCATGAAATCTATTGTATCCACTCTTTTTCGTGTGATATCTTTCCCTCATGATGGAATAATTGTGACTATTGATCAAATTTCATTCATTGGTTCTGACTAGATTACCTCCCTTAATGGTTCTTATATGATGACAATATCTCCCCCGCCGCATGTCAATTATGTGGCATTGTCTCCCATGACTTTGACTCCCGATGATTTGGATCCAGTAGTTGACATGGTGATCTCTTCGATAGAGTTATTGGAGCCTGATATCCTTACCCCTGTTGCGACCCTCGACATGTGTTCCTTCTAGAGTCATTTTCTTCCATCCAGTGAATATCTCTTTGAAGCCATGACCGAGTTTTGTTCCTTGACATGGTGTCCTTCCAGAGCGTTATTCTCTTGGAATCCATGATCAAGGAGAGTCTACGAGCATAGTTTTTTCTCTCTGTGGCAAGCTCGTTAAAAAATGAAACACAGGTCACGAGCATAGTCTTTTCTTCTCTGTGGAAAGCTCGTTAAAAAATGAAACAAAATCTTTGAGCATAGTTTTCCTCTCTGTAGCAAGCTCATTAAAAAATGAAACAAAAATCTGGGGATTGAATCTGGAGTCGTGAGCATAGTTCTTTTTCCTGTGTCAAGCTTGTCAAAAAATGAAACAGTCACCTCTCTTGAACCTTCTTTTCATCCACTCTTATCCTTTTTCTCCATCTAGTAGAGAAATTAGTGACAACCTCACAGTCGGTGAATGAATTGAAGCTTGGAGGGCATGTATCCAACGTTTGATAATCATTCTAGAATTAAGCCACTAGCTTTCAAGCTGTGGGCATACTGAGATTAATCTTTGTTCTTTCTCGTGCTCGTAAATACATGAGAATGGATCTGGGTAAAATTTTATCTCTTTTTCAGACCTGCATGGATATACGAAAAAGGAAGCCCCTGGAGTCATCTTTGAGCTCTTTTCATACTCCCTAAACATGAAAAGATTGCCAAGCGATCTTGCTTCCTTTCCCAATCGTTAAAAGGTTTGAAAGGGCATCTTTCAAGTGATAATTTATCTCTTTTTCGGCCTCGCGAGACTAACATTATGAAAAAGGACAACATTGGAGTCGTATTTAAGTTTTTTTCAGACTCTCTAAATATGAAAAACCACCGAGTTTACCTTCTCTGGACTCGTTAAATGATCATACATTGAAGGGCCCATATGGGATCGAACCCTTACTTCTTCCAGTTCATTAAACAAAGGAAGAGGGAATTATTGAAGGTGAGTTATATCGAGCATGTGTTACCCTCCTCGAGCTCGTTAAATTAAAAAGAGGTACTCGTCTATCTGGATGGGGGAAAAATTGAAAGAAGCAAGCCAAGCAGTTTTTGAGAACACTACCAGTAACTCTTACGGTCTCCCTTGAACATGACACTTTGTCTTTGCACGCATTTTTATCCACTGAACCTCTGCACTGAGCCAATCCTCTGAGTTTCTTTTACTCCTTTGGGTCACCTGACGAATGTCACAACATCCACTGCATTATCATTTTTGGTCCATGTCAAGTTTCTACTATGGTGCCTCAGTGTTCAAGGGAAGTATCTACCTCGAGAGTCAGCCATCAAAAATATCCTATTTCACTACTCGTGTCAGTCCATGCTCATTTGATCCCCAATTACATCTCTGTGTCTGTTTCATGTCGTTGATGGGGGAATACATCAAGGCCCTCCTTCGACGAGTCTATTCCTGTCAACTTCAACACATTATCCATGAACTAGACTTAGAAACCAGTTAGTACCTTGGGACTTGCATGCCTCAATGGCAGGCCTCCTCGTGTCTGACAGTGGGTTTACATAATTGACCTCTAATCGGATGATTCCACGGATGTTCAACTTCAGGTCATTCAGTCACATTCGTCATAATGTACTGGAGTACCTTGGGAATCATTGACATCAATGGTGATCTCCCTCGCGCTTGTTAACGATTTACATCATTGACTGCTAATCAAGTGGTTTCTGCCATGTTCGACATCAGAACATCTATTCACATGGTTAGATTCGGACTACATTGGGATCGGTAAGAAGACCCTGGGTTGAGTCATCACTCTTATGCATACTTTTCCTAGGTTGCGAAGGAGGTTCTTTTGAACTATGACACATATACTGTTACATTGATCCACTTTGTATTGGTCGTGGCTGTCTTGTCATCTCGTAGATCCACTGTGTATTCTTCGTGGCTACGATCAGTTTAGGTCATAGGAGTATAGATCCACATTGTATCTTTAGTGGATATACCTTTTTTTAATATAATTATGGATCCACAGTGTATTTTATGGCGGCCATACCTAAAAAGTCTTTATCACTCAAGCATAGGTATGCTTGCCTTGGGTTTGAAACATGTCATAATATTTGTTTGATGGTTGTGTGCAGCTTTATCCGGTTTCTCTGTGTCCATACCCTTGATCGAAAAAGTCTACAAAGTACTTCAATCATCATCATCTTCTAACTTAATACTTTGGGGGGCAATCTGTTACACCTCAAAATTACTCACTTCGATAGTGTCGCAAGTGTCGTCATTACGAGTGTTGTAAGTGTCGTATCTTGTCCGCAAGTGTCACATCTTGACTATAAGTATTGTAAGTGTCAAAAACACTATGTTTCCATATTTCCTATGTCGTGCCCTTAATGACATCAGGAAGACACTTAAGACACCTCAAAGGATAGTTTGGAAGAAGTGAAATCACTTGGCAAGAAGTACAATCCCTTTGCCATTGGAAAAATCACTAAAAAAATTATTTTTGGAGAGGAGCACTCCCCTACCCACTGTTATGGAGATCTGGTGCACCTTGAGCCTCTTTGGGGAGTGTTTGAGCACCCTATTCACCCCTTTAGGGGAGAACTACCCTCTTTTGAGAAAATTTTGGGTTTGTTGAGGCAAATTAGGGCAGAATCCATCAAATCCTGAAGGTAGTTGGATTCAAATAGATGGTCAAGGCATGATCTTAGGGGAGATCCTCAACTGAAGGAGAGGAATCCTCAACTCATCCCAAATATATCTCAAGTGGTTGGACCCATCCAAGGTTATATAAGGAGGCCTTCTCATGGTGAAAGGCATAAGCGAGATTAGAGTTTGATACCAAACTTATGATCCTATAAGTGGTATTGACAGAGAATGACAATTGAGAATTACATCAAACTTATGATCTCATGAGTGAGATGCCATCAAATAAATCAGTGGATATTGATTGAGCAAAAGGGTTGGAAAATGAGAACTAGAAGAGGCTACTACACTTTCATTCAAAGGATTGTAAGTACTTTTACTTGTTCTCATTAATATAATCAATGCTTGGCCTGTTTCTTTCAAACTTGTACTTGTTCCATATAAGTTTGTCTACAGTAGATGGATATATGATTGAGATAATCTCAGTAGAGTAGGAAGTCCATTGTATATTTGTTTGTTTTGTAGGACCTATCAAGGAGCTCAAGATCGAAGCTCAGCCTGGACTTTGCAAGGACAAATGTCGTTCATAAGGTACATATATTTCTTCTTCTCTTTATTTCATTAGCTTGATGAGATCTAAAAGGAAGTCAGTGTCCATGTTAAGAACCTTTTGTATTGTCCTTAGGAGTTTAGATACCAAGAGGGAATCCACTTGTCCACAGGGGGATTCACCTTCAACACTAGGATTTAACCATAATCATTTTAATGATTCATGAATGTAGTGTAGTATATTTTCATAGTTAGATCCATTTTCCTTTTACATTTTTTATATTGTTTTTTCCCTTTTCCAACCGCTCTTTAAGTATTGTTACTAACATGTCTTTTGTGTAGGTGTCCCAATAACATATAGCAATGGTATCAATGAATAACATAGGCTGTAGTAACATAAAATTAGAGCTTAAAACATAACATGCCTTATTCATCATTTACTTGTCGCACATAGAACCAACACATCATAAGCCCGATCCATAACCAATAAAACAAGATCTCATCAACCATGTAAGAAATATTGAACAACAACACAACTATTAAATGAGAGACATGTCTGATCTCCAATCTACATAAGGGTCCCACCTACTAGTATTATTTATATGTTGGCTTATAATAATAGGCTTTAGCAATACTTTGCGGGCTAAACTTTGTTGCGATTTTAATCGTTAATAAACTGGTGACTCTAGAGGGAATTTGTTTTTCAACAAATTTAGGACTCATAACTCATGGTTTCACAGAACAAAATCAACATATCAAGGAGATATAACCAGGAAGATTATGCAACAGGGGAAAGTGAGCAGATTTAATGGAAAAATGACCGAGAATCTGGGAATAACTCATGAAAAGTGTTAAGTATGAGGGTTTTTTACCACAGCATGCATAATCATTTAACTAGAATATTCTCTTAACTTCAAGGAGAAAATATTTAGACTTGTTAAAAAAAACTCAATGGATGAAGAAATGGTAAGAAGAAGCGAGAGATAACCAGTTCTCTTTATAAAAAAACAGTGAAAGCAAATAGAAAATTCAAGTATGCATCATGGGAAACATCGCAACAACTGTGTAATCTTGATTATTATTGACTAACAATGCTTTGTAGGAGTGTCATTGTGGAAGAACCGATCCAATCATCACATTTGACCAAAATAACTAGAAGATACCAAGCAATAAAATTATGACATAAATAATTTTGCAAAAAATCAACCAGCATAAATTAATGACAGGGCGTAAAAGAAATAGGAAAAATAAAAATAGAAAGAAGAAATCAGACTACTATAAGGCATAAAACAAATGGCACAAAAAGGAAAATAGAACTAGGCTACTAGTTTACAGAAAAACCAAGCAACATTAGATATTTTCATGTTGGTCCCTCACAATGTTTCAAGTGAGAATCGTTAGTGATGTAGGGAAATAATTGCTTCAGTAAATCCTGTAGAATGAAAGAGTTAGTATCCATGACAAAATAAATTCTGAAAGGACCCAGAATTAACACTTGGAACTTTGAGGTAATTATCATCCTTTTAATGCACATGATTAGATCATCAAGGTAGATATGGATGATGATCAATTCATCAATATTAGTGTGGATAGGTCTTTTAAAAGTGGTAATTGCATCAGATAGGCCCGAAGGCAGGAGTTTATAAGACACAGTACCGCAATTAGTGATAAAAGTGGTTTTGTGAACATTTTCCCTTTTTACCTTGATTTTATTGTAACCCAAAATTTCATCAAGTAAGGGCTTCAACCGTGACTCTACAACCTGCTGTAGAATTATTCCTATATTGAGGGGGGGAAAGAGATTTCTCATAATAGCTTGAATGAAGGTGCAAAAACTAAAACAGGTTCTAATATGATCAACGACCTTAGGAACCCAATTTGAAACCCACTCGTAGTGGGTTGGGAAAATGATCCCAACCTTTAAGAAAATTCCCAACTCCCTTTGAACAGTTGCATTAAGTGCAGAGTTAACACGTCCTTGTTTTTTCCTAGCTGGTTTCATAGTATGCTGAATAAGACCAGGATGAAAACCACGAAGATCCTCATAAGAGCAAGCAATTTTGTTTTGAAATCCACTGAGTAGCTCGACAGACCTCATCTCTTCTTTATCACAAACTGGACATTTATTTTAACATTCATTTTATATTCAAGTGTCCTAATGTTCATGGATATGGTTTCAACCACCTTCTTTCTTGACTCCCTTTCTCTTATTTTCTCTTTATTGCCTAAATCAATCAATGAAGACGAACCCTCAAGAGGATTGAAGCCCTTAGGAATCTTGTCGTCTTCTATGGATACCATTTCCTTGGGCTTAAGAGGTTCATCTTGAATGAATGCAAAAATTCTCTCATCATTAAGGAAGGCCTGCCAAGATTCTACGTTGTATGGGATTTGTGAACGACATAGAAATTGAAAGGAACAATCAATCCCGTGAGGAAAAAAATACTAATTATAAGAAGATGCAAAGACAACTAACCAATCAACCATTGAATTCAAATCCCTCTTAAGATCAGTGATGTTGAAAGATAAAAGGCTCGAGATAAGTGCCCAAACAATTTGGGTGTATTTTTCCATCAGCTCATTGCTAGGAGATCACACCCTACGTATTAGGTTCACAACAAGCTTAGAATCTCCAAATACTGAAAGGTGACCACAACCAAGATTAAGGGAATTTTCAATGCCTAATAATAAAGCTTCGAATTCAGTGACATTGTTTGTGCAAATAAACTCCAACCTGTAAGATAATTTATGAATTTTTCCTACAGGGGAAACCAAGATAATTCCAACCCCATTACCTTCATTAGAGCATGAACCATCAAAGTGAATGTGCCACAAATAATCATCTAAATCCATATGTTCCAAAGGAGTATTACCCTCCTCTGCGAAGATGGAATACACTCCTAGGTCCTCTTCGATATAGTTTACACTAGATTGAGGAACACTTAATATGTAGGGTGAAATCCTTCCCTCTCTAAGGAATATAATGTTATTACCATTTCAAGGCATGGATAAATGTGTCCCATCAAGTGAGAGGTACCCACCTGTTAAGGCTTGCCAATATCTTCCTAAGATAATTGAGTAATTGCTTACATGCATATCAATTACCTGAATGCTGAGGGTTGTTCTTATTTCAGGATGAACGCATAAGACCAAGGTCACATCTTTAATCTCACCTATGTTTGTTTGTTGTAGACTATTATAGGAGAGCATGCTTCTAGAATTTTCATTTGTACAAGACAAACCTAGATCTTCCATAATAATCTTCGACATCACACTCGGGCCCGAACCGCCATCAATGAGGCAACAATGGGCGATCTTATCCATAATATTTACAAAAATATAAAAGGGGGATTTTTTATAGGATATATAAAGTTATATACACCTAATTTATTTACAGAAGAGTCCTCTTCAGAAAGATTGACTACAACAAAATATTTTCCTTCCATGAATTGTTTCAGATGCATCTGTTGTTCAGGGATGGAAACCATGTCTAGAAGGGTCACATCTTCTTTGATGTTCTCCAACTGATTCAAGATATTGTATTTGGAAGAGGGGAGAGGGGAAGTTGTTCCTTGACTATCGGGAACTTTAGTAACTTGAACAGTAGTAGCGAGTGAGGATGATCCTGGGCTAGATGAGTTGTGGGGAGGGTCAAATTTTCCCTTGGGAGCATACGCCTTATTTCTAGTATTGATGACCATGACATCTTTTGGTTTTGAAAAATATAGGACATCAATAGTAGCTTATGGTATTTTACCAAAGATATTATCTCTCTCACTCTTCCTTACCTCACATGTGGTTTCCTTGTGGTGAACTTCGCAGAAGTTACACCAGCTTCAAGGCAAGATGGACTTAGGATGAAAATTGTTATCAATTGGATTTCTAAGGGGGGGCTCGGAGGAGGATGAAGCTCCAGGGGTGAGCGGTGAGGCAGTCCCCCTTCGATCGAATGCTATCATACAATTGTTCATGTCTTGTACTAGATGTAAAAGGGTGGACATGTTTGTCTGCCTAACTAATTCTCCCTAGGGAAGACCTGTTCTTTCAAGATGTTCCTCATACTCTGAACAAGTATGCAGAGTGGAACCAAGGTTATTAATGGATTTTTCTTCAAGACTATGATGGGAGGGGGAAGGAAATGCATTTTAGTAATGCATGAAGGCGGCTTGGTTATGAGGGCGGATGAGTTTGGGGATTTGATTGTATAATTTGGTGAAACACAAGTTGAAAGACTTGATGGTCTCACCATCTTTATAGGTGACATTATTGTATTCCATTAACTTCTTGGTTGGGCTTTAGATTTCCCATAAGTTGATCTGAACTAGTATATTAACTCCTCCCAAGTAGAGAGAATCTTAGGGGGAAGGTCAAAGAAATCGGCCGCAACCTTTCCTTCCAAGGAATTTACGAACAAGCACATGCAAGTATCATTATCATTAGCCCCTATGTTATGACAAGCATTAGAAATTCCACCATGTGTTCGTTTGTGGTGACAATGTTATTTACCAAAAACTTAGGAATATTCTCCTTGAACTTAGGGAGTGGATGAGTAGCAGGTGCTAAGTTGATAGGAGAGGACACATGCCATGGAGTGGTTGTGGCATCTTCTTCAAATTGAAAAAACCCATACTTTTTAATGACTTTCGTAGGATTTGTGGTAGATTGAACAGGGATATGGTGGCTATATAAGCTACCAATCACCGATGAAGATGAAGTATTTGAAGATTAAGCACCTCCAGTGCCACTAGAGCCATCACTAGATGCCATCTTGTGGATGATAGGTAAGGGAAAGAAAGCTGAGTTGGATGAATCAAACAAAGTTCTCCTTAGATCACTTTGTTGGGCAGATAACACAACGTTCCTTCTTCCTATTTCAACAATAGGACTGATTTCAGGTGATAAGCCTCTTCTTCTTCTAGGAGCATGAGAGTCTAAGGACATGAAAGAGAGGCCAAAACTAAAGAAACAAAAAGGTTACTGCTGATCTCTAGGCTGTCTATGTCTAGATTCCAATCATTCTTGAGAACTAATATCTCGTTCAATTGTTGCCCAAGAATGGTTAAGCTCAACATGGGTATTGGCAGTGTCTAAAATGGTATTAAACAAGTTCAAAGAAATACTGGTTTGGTCTTGGAGACTGGAATCAATATTGGGCTGCCTTGCAATGGGCATAATCATTTAAGAAATGAAACAGTCAAAGAATCAATATCATAAAAATAGATGTATCGATGAAAATCGAGTATAAAAATTAACCATAGAGATATGGAAGATGTCCCCAATATGGTCGCCAAATAAATTTTGAGGAAAATATATGAAATGATCTTACTCAAGCATTTTCAGATTTTGCTTGGCTAAAGAAAAATAGATGAGAATCTCACCCTATGTTTATAGAAAACAAAAATAACATCCTAAATCACAAGTATTAATTACAAGTTCTTAGGCTAGTCTTTTATCAATAAAAAGCTTGCTGGAAATTTACTTTTTATGTAATTTTATGAATATAACAATTGCTGAAATAAATGTAAAGACAGAAGTAAAGACACCAAGATGATAATCAAGACAGATGAGACATAAATCAATCCTTTATTTCATTCCAATTCACCAAAGAGTCATTCTTTTACAAAATTTCATGCAAAAATTTAGGACCAAAGTCAAACTTAGACATCCCCGATGGAACATACAAAAGGACCTCTGACAGAAAATAAAAAACTGAACTTATGAAAGATGGATCAGCTTGCCATAGATTGCTGCCCTCTCGACTCTGCACAATACCCTTTGTCAGTCATGAAAACTAATTCATAAATAGACAAGTCTACACAGACTATCAAAGATAGATCAACACCTATGAAAAACAAGTGTATGAATGATGTAATTCAACCCCAAATATTGCTATCTACAATAAGACCCTTCTATCATAAAAATAATTAGGCTTGTGATAAATTAAGGAATGAATGAAAACTGAACTATCTCATCATAAAATCAAATAAAAAACCTTAGTATGCTTCTCCTTCTATCCTCCCCTTGTTCCTCCCTTTCCTTTTTCCTTTAAGAAAATCATAATTGGTTGAGGTAGTTGAACCACATCATTAGTTAAGTTAACTAAAGATTCAACTGACTTTTTAGTTAAGGGGGAAAATTAATAATCATAATAAGGGTTATAAATAAATAATAACTAATAGGTGGGACCCCTTGTGACTCCCTTTAGCTCATAACAATCATAACATAACTAGTTAGTTAAGAAAAACACACCTCCTTGTGACTCCGATCATCATATTCACATTTGACAATTTAGCTCATGATCTTTGAAATTATTTTCAAAAAAACATTACTCATATATCCAAAAATAAAACACGATGTCCAAAAATTCCTGAAGTCAACTGTCATAAAAAATAGATAAAATAAAAAATCAAAAGCGATATTTCCTAATCTGAGATGCAATCTTTCCTTGATTTCTACTATCACCTTTCGATTTTCTTGAATTTTCCTTTGGCCACGCTGAGCCTTTAGGCCTAATCTCGCTGATCATGTGGGAATAATCGTCCCTCAAATGCATCTGGGAAGACACAGATTTGTGAGAGCCATTGGAGGGTGAGGAAGGGGAAACAATGGATTTTCCTTTGTCAAGGGCATGGTGGGCCTCGATTTTCAACCTTTTGCTAGCATGAGAGGACTGGACTAGTGAGTGAATAGGGGTATCTTGGACAATGGGGCTAATAGGCAGGGGAACAGGTAGGGATAAATTGGGTCAGCCACGATGTTGGGAGATTGCTGGGTGGACAATATGCTTCCATCCGTCATTTTCAAGAAACTCGGGTTACAATTATACATGAGGGGGCACGAGAATACTAGGGGCTTGTGGAGCTTGGAAAGGAGGCCTTTCAGGCCTAGGTTGGACCATTCCTTTCCCAATCCAATTGAAAAATATAGCTTGAAACAACTAGCCAAGATCTTGTGAGTCAACATCAAAATGTATGGAGAAACTTGGCCTTATTGGGCCTCTGTTCTAGTTACCTCTCCCTCGGTTGCCTTGGCCATGGCTACCTCAGCTGAAAAAAACTCATTCCTGCATGCATGATGGATTAGAAAATAGTCTTTTAAACAACCATACATGATAACTCTTTAAAATATGAAATAGATCTTCACTCAACACATATCAAGCTCATGCAATCCAATCCATAAAAAATGTTTAACTCTTGTCAATGAGCAGGGGGTGAACAAAGGGCCTGGGATATGCGAGGGGCTTGTAATTAGAGAAAAAAAAATGATAAAATGAGGGGGAAAGAAACATGGTTATCGATTAAAGACCACAACAATCAACTGTAATGTGACCAAAAAGAACACCACTGTAAACCAACGACTTTAAATTGCTTGAATACATCAATTTTCTTGACTTTAATTAATTTTAGAACAGGGTGTGGAAAATGAATGTGGGAAGGAGAGGGGGTTGTAATTAGCGGAAAGCGAAATAATGGTAGGGAAAGAGAGTGATTACTATTCATAAAATTAATTAAGTGATCCACAAAACCATTCTGTAAAGAAATCTACCAACCAAATTACCATTGTGACCCAAAAAACCACTACTGTGCATAATTCAAACAATTATGGGCATTAACTTGCTCATTGTTTGAAATCAAATACTTAACACAGTGTCATCAAACAAGACAGTGTGAATTCCACAACAATCTGTAGGGGATTTCTCTTCCTCTTATTTATCCAATCAACATCTTATAACAATTCTCAAATGTATACAAAATAACCATTTCCACTCTGTTCGTCATCAAAATCAACCACTGCCCATGAATTATTCCAATCATCAAATACAACCTCAAATGCCGTGCTCGATTTAGTCTTTTAATCATTTGATAATTGAATTTCCATGAAGTTATACTATCACAACATCAGTGCCAATCACTGTTAAAAATCATAGTATTCATTTAACACACAAAGTGGGTAGTTAACACCACAATTCGTATTCAAAATTGCAAGATCCCGACTTTCCATTTAACCACACAGACAACAATTACCACTCCAACTCACGCTATGCTGTAGAAAACACAAAACAATTCAAACAACACAAGTGTAATTTTGTGACTGTACAAGCCCAATTTTATTCGACTCTAAATAATCAAAATGATGGGCTATCCATCCAATTCAATGAGGCATCAACAACAAGCCCGATTTTACAAAAATCGAACAAATTGCAACAAGCCATGTTCAAAAACCCGTGACTTCCTCCAATAGTGCAATCGATTATTATTGATAACAACACAATGGATAACCATGCCATATTTACCAAAATGAAACGTTCCCTTTTGAAAATTTTAAAAACACATAGTCACAATATCATTAACTCAACCTATCGTGCAGATCTATCAATCCAACACAAGGAGACAACATACAAAATTTCTCAAATCAATCAAACTACAATCAAAACCATACTGTGTAACACTTGGGCTCATCCTTGACTACACAATTGAATAACCATACTTATACAGTGAATGGAATTATCATAAACACCCTGATTGCAATGATCATTAGGCCATTAAAAACACATATTTACAGTAATCATTGACTCGTTCTATAGGAACGCCACTCGTACCAATGCATCAACCGCGAAGCATCATCGTGCATTAATCAATTTAAAACAGTGCTGGGTAATCCATTTAATAAACACAAGGAGGCAACAATTGTGTATTTGATTTAACAACTCGCTCTAATTAACCATGTTGAGCTTATCCATCCAATTATAATAGCCATTGCAGTGACTAGAAAACAAAACCAACACCACTATCACATAATCAACGGGTGAGCCAGTGATCCATTCTATTGATAACACACCACCAATCCAACAGTACACTCGACATGCCATAATGGTCTCCTCTATCAACACATGGACTCGAGGGAGCAAGGGTTTGCTCTATGGATTAACACATGGAAGATAGAGTCGATTGTTCTTGATGGTGAAACCCTTCGATACCAACGACTCACACACATAGAAAACCACAATTCACTTTGTGGACAGGGTGACAAATATTGGGACAGGAGAAGCCACAAACACAGGAGCAAAGCTCCATTTGAGCCATGTATCGATACTTAGCACACGCGGGGTATAACCCTCATGGCTCTCCTAGTCAAACAACTACAATGCTGTGGTGAAAACAGAGACGAGAAGAAGCAATATAACCCACTGTGTGACTATTGGAAGCATGAAGTAACCCCAATACCCAAGCGAATAATGCACAGTGACACAGGGCGTTTCAAACTCATTGAAATCCCATGAGAGCCAAGACTGGGTATGGTGATACAATGCATGAAGGAAATTGTCTAGTCTAGACCAAATGGAACCCTCCACTAAACCGAAAAGGATGACAGAGAGACTTTATGGATGCTAATACTTAGAACGACCCAATACACTGTAACTTCAGACATTATCATAGAGAAAACCACCAACAATTCATTCTAAAAAAAATCACAATTTCACACAGTTGCCATAGTCAAGGAAAGCACAAACCAATACATCCGAGCCAATATCCATTTCATAACCAGAGCAGACTCATGGATGGAAAACAAAAAGACATACCTGTAATCAAAACACCTTAAAACGTGAGTTGGCCGAGTGGTTCCTCTCTGCTAAGAAGTCGGAGCATAACCCCAACAACAAAGTTGAACAATAGCCTGATTAGGGTGGCGACCAACGAAGGAGTGAGGGTGTTGTGCTGTAAATGCACGTCGCCTCCATTCATGGTCCATTAATTCCTTAGTACATGCCAGTAAGCTTTCCATTAACCCAATTAATCAAACCGCGTATTGAAACCATCACCCATTAAAACCAATAGCACGAACCATACCAAACTTATTCCATAACATAATCACCATTACATATGACTTAATCATATCACATAACCATTAGCACCTATCACTTTGTCAAATGCACCACCCACATCCTATCCTTCCAAAATATACCATATGCATATTAACCATATAACTCAATCAAATCGCATAACCATTAACTTGCTAGGTAGGATTTAACCATAATCATTTTAATGATTCATGCATGTAGTGTAGTATATTTTCATAGTTAGATCCCTTTTCCTTTTGCATTTGTTATATTATTTTTTCCCTTTTCCAAATGCTCTTTAAGTATTATTACTAACATGTCTGTTGTGCAGGTGTCCCAATAACAAATAGAAATGGTATCAATGAATAACATAGGCCATAGTAACATAAAATTGGAGATTAGAACACAACATGCCTTATTCATCATTTACTTGTTGCACATAGAACCAACACATCATAAGCCCGATCCATAACCAATAAAATAAGATCTCACTAACCATGTAAGCAATGTTGAACAATAGCACAACCATTAAATGAGAGCCAAGACTAATCTCCAATCTATAAGGGGGTCCCACCTACTATTATTATTTATATGTTGGATTATAATAATAGGCTTTAGCAATACTTTGCGGGCTAAACTTCATTGCGATTTTAATCGTCAACAACGTATAAGTGAAAAACTTCTGTAACGTCACACATCGGAACCAAGAAACTAAGTCTCTTCAGCTGGGCCTTCACCACTTCAATCCTCCACCAAAGGCAAGCTCATATAAAGGAGATAATGAGGTTCTCCATTAAATAAGGAAGAGCTTGGGGGGGTGAATAATGAGTTCAGACTTTCAAGGATAAAGGGATGAAGACTCAATGTGAAGTGAAATTTTTCCAGATTACATTTGCTCTAAAAAGTTGTATTCTCCCCCTACATGACTTGGATATGGCCCAATTTGTATCCTTCAAATGGAACTGAAGGGATGAGTTAGAGAGTTTCCAGTGTATGGAAGGTCAAGGATCATGGATCTCATGACGTGACATGGAAACCTGACACAATTTTAAATTTTGAGCACAAAACCTGATGTACACGAGTTGTATCGGTGCAACCTGCATATATGCATAATGTCTAACTAGTACGACACGTATGTGTGGAAAAATATGATTTTTTGGCTCTGGAAGGTACAACAAGGGACTTTAAGTCTGCATAGGGAAATGGAAAGGCCATCTAAGCAAGTTGCATGGGGTGAGGAAAATTTTTCTATAACAATATTGCAAATATATTAATATAGATATAAATAGAATAGATGAATAATCATCTCCAAATATTCATATCATAGGAGATTCGGTACAAAAAAATTGATCATAAAGTTTCAATTACATAATTTTTTATCTTTCAAAATGTGAAAATCTTTTGTTCTCCTAGGGTGGTTCAAATATAAACTCTCTCCTTGTAGATCTAAAATATATGTCAGACACACATTCAAATCATCATAAAATTCATCATCTCATGACTATGTTATATGCTTCATTCAAAATGTTATAATATGTTCTCATTCTTAATTGCCAATAGGATCAATTTTTAGAAAATTCTTAAAGCATGACAATTATGACTACTTCAACTGTATACTCAACTTGTGTTGGATGAAAAGTAAATGATGATGCACAATCCATTTCTTCCATTATTTATATAACTCTATCCAAAAGCACGAGTTGTTGAATCATCCCTGCATTTCCCTTCTATCCTGATCCAAGAGCCTCCCCTATGGGTGTTGTATACAACAATGGATCTTCATCCTCGGGGATATAATTGGGGAATAAGTGGTTCAAATCAAGCTCTTTTGGATCTACACCATGTGCAAAAGCTACCTCTTCCATGTTTGTGATTGCTATATTATATGCATAACAATCAGTGGTTTTTAGAACCAATCTCAAAGTGCATGTAACTCTTTCCCAATTAGGAGTTGGAAGGTGCATATAAAGAATTCCCAACACACGATGTGTAATCATCAACAAGAGTTCAATAAATAGGGCATACTTATGTCTTCAACATATAATTTACTATATAAAGGAGGTGAAATTTATGTCCACACTCTATAACATAATAGAAGAAAGAATCAAAATATACATTGAATTATTATTTTTTAACTGCAATATTTATAAAGATTATATTTTTATAATTTATAAATTTATTTTATTTTTTTTCCTAGAAAAAGATGATATCTTCTTATTTATTTGATAAAAGAATTACATTCCACAAATGTTGTACCCAACATCATAAACAAAAAAAATTTGGTTTTAATTGTCCTTCACTATCTCTAAACAAACCCTAGACCTACTCTATGTATTAACCTTACAACACGATTAACTGTAAAAGATTATGTTAGAATATGTTTTGGTTTCCTCTTATCCAATTTTTTTCTTTTAAGGTGTCAAAATATCTAAGAGTATTCATATACAAAACGTTGTTTAAGTTAAGACAATAACAAATTAGCATATTAAAAAACTATTAACTAATTGCCTATGTGGCATATCCTAGCTTAAAAATAATATTGTAAGAATGTATTTGTCCCCAACAATAACACCTATGCATGTGAATTCAACTCTTTGTAGGTGTAGAGAAGATAAATTCTTGGAGTCCTTTCCCCTATTCTCTTAACCTATTCCAAAAATGTCCCCAACACAATATTCTCCATCCTAAAGATACCTTTCAACTAGTTTATCTCCATTAATGAATGCCCAAAGGCTTGTAATTTTTGGATACCATTTTCCACTACCAACTTCAATAACAATTTAACTATCATTAGTTCATAATATTTTTTATAGCCTTGCCCGATACCAGCTTTAAAAGTCTTAAAATGAGATCCATTTAGGTAAAGGATGCCTCTAGCTCCCCAATTGGGCAGAGTGCTTGGATTTCCCCATCAAAATAACTCCAAGATTTATAGTTATCTATTGGAGGATGTAAAAATCATCTTACCTTCATAAATCTTGGAGTAAAATTTAAACCAACAAACACAAACCTACTTTGAGAGGCACACTGAAATGCTAGTTGACATTTTCCTTGGAATATTTCAATGTTTCTAGATTCCAACCATATTCCCCATGACACCACCAATGGGATTTCTCTATTTGATTTAAGATATTTGTATTGATAAAAATTCTTCAAACACTACTCTATAGATTATTTTTCCCAAACTCCCACATTGCCAGTGATTTGTTCTATCTCCTCCCAAACCTACCTAGCATATAAACATTTGTTTATAAGATGATTTAATGTTTCATTTTCTTTCTCACACAACATACATATGCCTGGACCCTCTCAACTTGTTTTTTTGACATACATACCAAGATAAAACCTTGTTTTTGAACAATAACCACATGAAAACCCTACCCTTAATTGGTGCTTTCAACTTCTACAACTTTAAATTCCACCACCAAACACCCTCCTCCAGGATAAGTTCCCCAAACAATGTTTAATACCCTACCCCAAGAATGTATTCCCTTAAATAAATGTTTTTATACCACATTAACGTGTTCTCCTCCTTAGTAATATAATGTGATTCCTCCTTAGTTGATTAATGCAATCCTTCTAGGACTCATTCGACAGATCTAGAAGCTCCCCTTCAATCCACTCTTTATGCCATTTGGAGGTAGTATTTGCATTCGCTAGATGAGATAAAAGTAACCTTTACTCTTTATCTTGTCTATCACCTCCAAAGGTAAAATACGAGCCTCACCTCATCCCACCCAAGGGTTCACTCCTATCTTGACTCATCCCCTTTTTCAATCTTCCACACAGGCCAATTGTCCACTAGGGGCACTGTTAGCACCATTGCCTTCCATACAATGGACACATTATTAATTGTCTTGTTTTATTTTCTTATACATTCTTCTAGTGATAAAGGATATATATACTCTTGCATCATAACCTATCTCCACAAACTTCCCTTTCCTATCAATCTTCATAATGTTTTTCTTTCCAATTCTTTGCCAACAAAGTGAATGTTCTTTAGGCCCCATCCTCTAGCCTCCTTTGGTTTAACCAAAGTATACCAGTTGACTAAAGGAATCCCATCTCTTTCTTTTTTTCTAGCCCACAAGAACTCATAATATTTTTTCCTAGTAGATTCTAGAACCCCTTTTGGAACAAAGTCCATGGTGAAATAGTAAACAAGAATAGCCTCCAATATGTCTTTAACTAAGGTTATCCTTCCTCCTAATGACATCCAAAAATTACATCACAACTTCACTATGTTTTCCACTGTCTCTATTAACCAATGTGAAACATTACTTTTATAGTCATTTCGCTTCAAGTGAAACCCTAGATATTTGAATCCCACTTGCAAACTCTTTTGTTGAAATGTAAAGAGCTAGAGAATATCCCTTACTTGATCTTCCTCGACCCCATTAAAGGCTATTGACTATTTCAACATATTAATATCCATACTTGTAGTTGTATGATAGAGATATATGATTTCCTTTAGAGAATTGGCATCCTTTCTCTGACTATCATAGTAACAAAAGACATCTCTACAAATACAATATGGGTAAAAAATGGAGATCTACCTAGATTTATTACATTGAAATGCCCTCATATTTTAGCCTCTGAAATGAGCTTACTTATCCCTTCAAATATAATAAAAACTAAAAGAGGAGAGAAAGGACAACCTTGTCTGGGTCCTCTTGAAGGTTTGAAAAAATCAAGTTGATTCATTAATTAACACATCAAAAGAAAGTTAAACAACCCATTATCTAGTTTACCATTTGAGCACACAACCCAATATGAACGAGGATAATTATTAGATAGAGCTAGTTAGATATATCATAGGCCTTACAACTTTGAGTTTTTATTGAGTGTAACCCCTCCTAAGAAACACCTATAGCTTCATGAATTTTCCTTCATGCAAGAAGCCAAATTTTCCATTTGAGATTGCCTCTGAAAAAATATTTTTGACCTTGACAATGATTACTTTTGCAATAATATTGTAGATACAATTGTAGAGGGAAATAGGCTTGAATTCTTCAAAATATGTTAGGTTATCCTTCTTCAAGTTTAGGATATGAAATATGGTGTTAAAAAAACCCAATATTCTGCTAGTTTTCCTTGACTCTTTCACCACCCTAATCAAGCCAACCTCCCAACAATCATAAAAACCAATAAAAAAGTATATTTCCCAGCCATTCGAGCTTGGATTCTTGTCCTCATGTAGAGAATCTAGTACAACCTTTAATTATTCTTTTGACACTTCCTCCTTCAATAATTCATTTTCCTCTTCATCAATGAAGTTTGGAAAAGAGGATGTGATTTTCACTATTTCAACTATCTTTACTTTATTCCATTTAGAGTATAATGCCTTGAAGTGGGATACACCTAGACCTATAATATCCTTAAATGAACTTGGTTTACTGTGATCCCCATTCTTGTTTCCCAAATGGCGTTAATATTCTTCCTATAATTGGCATAATTATGAAATTATTTGGTGTTCTCATCTCCATTAGCCACCCACAATGATTTGATTTTCAATATCCAATTTTCTTATCTATCTTCCAAAATTTTCTGTTTATACTGTTGCAAGGTTTAATATTCTCCCTTCCTAAAGCATCAAATCTTCCATCATAATCCTCATCTTATATATCAACAATGCTTTTCTCTAATGAAACCAAAGTCTGATCATCTTGTCTATTTTATTATGTGCCTAATGAGCCAGAACACTTTTAACTTTCTTCAAATTATCCACAAATTGAACACTTTCTTAATCCAATATATTTGCCTTGTAGTTGGCCCATTATGATTGTACTATATTTTTAAGCCCTTCATCCTATAACAATATTTAGTTGAATTTAAAATAACTTGTAGGTTTACATTCTTCTTTGTCAGTTTGGAGGATTATTGAGAGGTGATCATAATCACCTCCCACCTTAACCCATGACCTTATCCTTTCCACCTCAAGCATAATTGCTTTTGCAACCATGAATCTATTTAACATTTTGGCTAGATCATTTCCTCCAATACCCTTTGATTCCTATAAGTTGGGGATAACTTAATGGGCTCTACATCCACCATCCCTACTTGATCATCAATTTTATGAAAAAGGAAATAATCCAAGGGTCCTCCTAGATACATCCCCCCATACTACTCCTCTTTTAGATGTAAAATTTAGGTCACCCCCATTATTAAATTATCAAATTTTAAGAATCATTCATCCAAATCCTCTTCCTAATAAGGAATCCTATCCTTGTAGTGTCCATAAATATTTAACACTAAGGAGACTTTCCCCAACTCTTAACAGTATAATTACACACCAATCCTAGGGAACAAAAACACTTTAATCAATTGAATTGATTTTTTATTCCATGCTATTGATAATCCTCCTAATACGATATCACTTAAAAATGCACCAATGGATAGTATATACAACAAATACAATTGGGTAATAACTAATAAGCAATTAACCCTAGGTCACTAGTTGAGTACTTCTTCATTCACACTGGTGCTTTTCCGGTCACAGGGGGGCATCTCTAATGTTGATGCGTTGATAATTACTTCAAAAATATACTTGTTAGTATGACAAATCAACACATAAATAATGGTCCTTGGTATGTCTGGAAGCAACAAAAGACAAGAGAACATTAATAATTAAATAATTTTGAGAGACTTTCAACTTGCAACAACTAAATATGAAAGAAAACCAAAAAGAATATGAGCTCTAGGTGAATGATATAATAAAAATAGAGGCATGGAAACTATCCACACCACTGCAAAAGACATACAATATTGCATCAACACGTTAAATAGATACATGAAAAAGAATTGTCAAAATTTATCTTTGCATTGGTCAAGAGATTGGTTGCATCATGAAGATGGAATACAAGACTGATCACAATATTTATGCTCAACAGAAAGTACAAATATAAAGCAATAAATAAGAGAATATGAGGAAGAAAGGTTGTTGGATGCTCTAAAAAAATATGTTGTATAATTGCCATCTGTACTTCCTTTATAGATTCTTGAAATATCTAAACAAATCATCCTAGTCATGCAAACATACCTCTGAAGTTAAGTATCATTATCCTCATGCAAGAAAGTCACCCTCTCTTACCAAAAATAGTTGATGAGTCATCTACCAAAACCAGAACTGGTGCATGGATCCCAATTTTATCTCACTACAAAATTTATCCATCAAGGCACCTAAAGTTTCCTCAAGATTAGGGTGCCTAGGATTTTCTCAAAAGATACTGCCACATG
>ML781467.1:0-15410 GCA_009831015.1 Picea engelmannii | reverse complement strand
CGCCCAGTGAGAAGTTAGGGCGCGGGTTGCTTGTTTTAAGTGGTTTTTTGAGGATTTGTTCAGCATGGCTTTGGCTAGGAAGAGGCATGAGTTGGCCTGATGCCAGGTAAACCTGTGTGGTGCATTTTAGGGTTATAACAATTGCCAAGAATCTGAGCCATATTGCAGACTGGTACGTAGAAGAAGAATTCTCTTATTTGAGAGTGTTCGAAGCTGTTGTTCCTCCTTCGGCACTACCGCTGTTCATTCCCGACAAGCTGGCCTATCGCGAAATTGCCCAACAAACAGTAATCGGCAGAGTGAGCAAAGAACTCAAGGCGTCATCCAAGAAGGTATGGCCATCTTTCCCTATTCAGCTAAATTCATATTCATTATTAGATTTCGGGCATGCTAAGGTTGAAGCCGCAGCCATAGAAGACTTGAGCTTAGTCTCTATCGAGTACAAGAAGCATGATCCTCAGGGGATCGTAAGCACCCATTTGGGAAATTGTGGATTGAAGAGGTTCGAGCATGAATGTTCGCCCTCGGATGATGTTTTCCGAGGGGCGAGGTCCTATTCGGAGGTGCAATTTCGAATCAGATCCCTAGCACCCGAAGACAGGGCCTCAGTTTTAAAATTTCAAGAGCATAGGAAACGATGTCTCCCCGTGGTGTTGGGAGGTTTGGGACTTTCCAAGAATAAAGAAAAAGAGGCCGAAAGTTCTGAGGGACAAACCTCTAACCCCGAAAGACGTCAGGCAGGAGAGCAGGAGAAGAATCCTGAAATGGGGAAAAATCCCAAAAAAGAGAAGAATCCTGAGCGGGAGAAAAATCCAGGAAAGGAAAAAAGTCTTGAGCAGGAAGAGGATCCCAAAAAAGAAAAAGAGATTACTAATCCTCCCAAGGAGCATAGTCCTGAGGTAGAAATAAAAGAGACAGACCCACCGAAAACTCAGAATCCGGAGGCAGAGACGAAGACCTTTGATCCCCCGAAAGGGCAAGATCCACTCAGCACACCAGGGAAGACGGCGAAGCAAATCGGGGCACCCATCACCTTTGTCACCCCTTTGCAGTCAACGCAAGGAAACATACAGGAAGGATGGATTTTTGGTGAAGAAATGAGGCCTATAAGGGCAGAGGAACTCCCTCCTAATGAATTCTTCTTTGATAAAAAGAGGAAAGTTGTAGTAAAGTGAGAATTTTACCAAGAGGGAGAGTACACTGGTAAAAAATTCAAAGTGATGACCGATGGGATGAATAAAAAGAAGGACGAATTTGCCACGGAAATTGCAGGAACGCTAGGAGCGTATGCAATGGCAAATCAATTCTCGGTCGAAATGCTAAAGAAGCAGCTCAAAGGAAAAAATCGCCTGATCAAGACTCTTGAGGCTAGGGTGGCTTCAGCAGTAGAAAGTGCTAAAAGTCAAGCAAGCGGAGAAATCGAGTTGGCCCGATTGGCCGACAAGAAAGAAATTGAAGTCCTCAAGACCAAACTGGAACAAGAAAATTCTACAATCTGAGATGGTCAGGTACAATCAGGCCAGCAGAGGGATACGATTACACAGCTGCAGACTCAGTTGAAGGTTGCAGAAAGCAAGGCGGTTGACATCGAGATCGTTAAATCTCAAGCGACTGATATTCGAAGCAGGATCTCCTCTGCTCAACGGAGCCTGCTAAACAAAGCAGGAGAGATTCGAGAAGACTTCTTGTTAATACAGCGAATCTCTGAGAATCTGGTTAACAAAGAAAGGAACGCAGAAGCTGCTTGGGTCGCTTTCCAAGAGGCAGTGATAGCGACCAACAACAGGTTTTCAAGGCCTCCTGGGCTTACCATTGCCGAACAAACCAGGGGTAATATCTTGTTAAAGAATTGGGAACAGGATATTACTTTAAGCAAAGAGCAGGCTCAAAAAGTGGCAAATTCGTTAGAAAAGGCCATCAATAACATAAATGGTGAGCAATTGGGGATAGAAATTGGAGCTAACACAGAGGCGCTAAGGCAGATAAATATAGATCGGATTTCTCTCGACATAAAGGAGGAGAATGAGAAAAGTTCAGCGGAAATCTCCAAGATGGACAGGGTAGACCCAGCTCAAATCTACAAACATTTGATTCATCCTAGTGCACAACTTGGCGCCCTTGAACTCGTTGATATACAAATAAATGATAAGCTTCCACAGTTGGCCCGACAGTGTTATCTTGCCGAAGCTCGTTGTCAAGCCGAGCCTTCACAGCTTGTGACCCAGTTTGTGGAAAAGTGTATCATGTACGCTGAATCCATGCGAGGACAGGCACCTAGCACTTCTTGAATATAGAATAGGTGAAATGGAGTTATCTCGTTCCCCCCAGCTGTCAATGCAAAACCTTCACAACTTGTATTTCATTTTTGGGACAAATGTATCATATGTATTAAATCTAAGCAAAAACAAGCACCTGGCACCTTTTTGAAAATGGATAGGGAAAGATGGAGTAATTTCTCTCTTCGGAACCGAGAGGCCAATCTTGTATAAATAGATCACAAAAAGAAGAAGCCAGGGCTGGACTTTTTAGTACTAACTGTAAGAGAGTTTTGCATGAAAGGAGTTAATACAAACAATTTGAAGATTCATGATCCTGTCACGACTGTGTTGCAAGTTTGTTTCGTCATGTTCTTTGTTTCTTTTCATTTTGCTCTACATAATTGACGTGTATCACTGTAATTTAGTACGACCACTACTATGGTGAAAGGTTTGCATCTTTTCTGTAATTGTCTCTTGTCTTTCCTCTACACCAGCTATCAGCGGGTGTAAGACCAATTTACACTTACAAAATCTTACGTTTATTTACACTAGGTCAATTATGTTTATGTCAATTTCTTCTTCTATGTATACATGAGTTTTCCACTGACAGGAACTTCGCGTCATCTATAGCTAAATGTTTTCCCCCATCTCACGTTATTTTTATCAAAAACAATACAGTTATAGGAAAGGGCCTTCAATTTGTATTCTTATTTCATTTTTTCATGCAAAGGTTTCTCTTTACTTCGTCCAAATTGAAACAGCAAATAAAATCTCTCTCGTTAAATCATCTCCATATTGGTATGGTTCCTCAAATGACTGTCCCTGCAGCAACTCAACCTAATATTCCACCCGGATTATCTAACCAAATTCATATCGCTTTAAATCTCTTTGACACAATCCTTAAAACTGCGACCACCCGGGAAGAATTAGAACATTAATGGGCAGCCATTGAACAAGATATTACTATTCAGGAATAGTGGGAAGCTAGGTAGCAAGAATGTAGAAACCTCCATTAAGTTTCCTATACCGAAGATTAGTATAATCCTTTATCAACCTTTCATACTTTCGGATTCCTTGACACTGTACTTCAGAGCCTTAAGTACAGACTCAGGAACAACAGAAGGTGTGGTTTGAATTGAGGAATGAAGAAGATGATTTAGATGAGTCGATTGAATTAGAAGAATAGGCGGAACAATTGACCTCGGTTGTAAGGAGGCCAGAACAAGTAATAAAACCAGTTGAAAGGTATAGTCTTCTTGATTCCCATTCTGCATTTGTGTTAACTACCACTGACAATGAGCCCAATTCAGTTGGGGAGGCAATTGACTCAACAAAGGGAAAACTATGGAACGACGCCATGGTCGAAGAGATGGAATCCTTGCACAAGAATGAGACATGAGACTTAGTTAAATTACCTAATGGAAGTAATATTTTCCATAGAAAATGGGTATTCAAGAATAATATGAATGTAGCAAGTCAAGTCAAGAAATTCAAATCTCAACTGGTAGCAAAAGGATATTCCCAAGTCGAAGGAGTCAACTCCGATGAGATTTTTTCCCCTGTTGCAAAATTAAATTCCATTAGAGTAATAATGTCTCTAGATAAATAATTTGATATGGAAATAGAACATATGGATGTAAAGACAATGTTCCTACATGGGTACCTAGAAGAAGAAATCTACATGAAATATCTTGAAGGATTTGTAGTAAAGGGAAAGAAATATTTGGTGTGCAAACTGAAAAAGAGACCTTTATGGTCTAAAGCAATCACCAAGAATGTGGTACCAAAATTTAGACACATGCGTCCTTAGTTTGGGATTTGTGAGAAGCAAAGTTAATCATTGCATATATTCCAAAGAGGTAGATGGGTGTTTCATATATGTAGCATTGTATGTTGAGAACATGTTTTTTATTGGAAACAACATGAATGCAATAAAGGAGGTGAAGAAGAAGCTATCCTCCAAGTTCGACATTAAGGATCTTGGTGCAGTGAACTTAATTCTAGGAATGGATATCAAGAGAGATCGAGCAACTAGAAATATATGGTTGAACCAAAAGAAGTATATTGAAACAATATTGACGCGCTTCAACATGCAGGATTGTGAACCTGTGAAGCTGTTAATTCCTATGGGAGAAAGGCTAACTGCTAAATAGTGTCTAAGGACATAGGAGTAAATAGAGTAAATGGCACATTTTCCCTATATAATTTTTGTTGGTAGTCTGATGTATGAGATGGTTTTCACTCGACCAAACATTTCCCATGCAGTGGGAGTGTTGAGTAGATACATGTCCACACATGGGAAGGAGCATTGAACATATATCAAGAGAGTATTAAAGTATTTATGTGGCACAAAATATTATGCTATATGATACCAAGGAAAATTTCAATATGAAAGTGAAGTAAATATGCATGGATTTGTCAACACCAACTAGGCTAGATCTGGATCAATGAAGGTCAACCAATGAATTTTTGTTCAAGATTTTTGATGGAGAAAACAGCCAGATGAGTAAGAAATAGGAGTTTGTAGCCTTGTCAACAACAGAATTTGAATACATGGTAGCCACTCATGGAAGTGAAGAAGTGGTATGGCTTCAAAGGTTGTTTTCAGGAATTGGGTTTGAGAAAAAAGCTATGAAGATCAGTTGTGAAATTCAAAGTGCAATATTCCTGGAAAAGAACCCATCTTATCATTCTAATACTAAGCACATTGATATACAATACCATTTCATGAGAGACATGTTGGAAAGAAACAAGGTGCTACTGGAGAAATTAGACACGTTGGAAAACATAGCAGACTCTTTGACTAAGTTTGTGAGTGATGTGAAGTTATCTTGGTGCAAAGAAGACATGGGAATTGTTTCCCTAGGTCTGTGAACGAGAGTTCATAGATCTCTCGGTTTCAGCAAAGAAAACAACAAGTGGGATAATGTTGGGTTGTTATATTATTTTCACTGGAAGTCTAGTCGAGGTGGATCGAATGACATTTGAAGTCGAAGATATCGACAACAAGTCGAAGGTCGAGGTGGTTCGACTGGGTAAAGTTAAAGTCGAAGATATCGACAAAAATTCGAAGGTCGAGGTGGTTCAAATGGGTAAATTAAAATTTGAAGATATCAACAACAATTCAAAGAGGTCAACTGATAAGAGGTCAATAGGCGGGCACTTTGAAATCAACTAAAGACCGAATGAAGCCCAACTGGTAGTTGACTGGTAATCCGACTTGGTAGTCAACTGTAACAAAATACTGAGATTCATGGGATTTATAGCCAATGATCCACGTGGATCTGTAAACATTTTTGGGCACTTTTCTATATGCTTTTACCTACTGTAAATCCTATAAAGAAGGTGTGTTGTAATGTTGTAAAGGCTAATCAATAATATTTTGAGAAATCATTTTTAGAGGTTGTTGGTCATGCAGATGTAAGTTGAATTGGCTATAAGGTTTTTCTTGTGTAAATAAAAGAGGTATGATGTTGATTGTGTCTTAGGTGTAGACCAAGGTTAGGCATGTAACCTTTTATTATGAATGAATAAGAAAATAAGAGAGCAGGTGAGGGCACCATGTACTATGGCATGTGGTAGTAGGTGAGGGTGTCATGAAGTCTAACATGTGGTAGTAGGTGTTGGAACCATGCAGTGTGGCATGTGGTAGTAGGTGAGGGTGCCATGTTTGATGACATGTGGCAGTATCTTTTGAGAAAATCCTAGGCACCCTAATCTTGAGGAAACTTTAGGTGCCTTGATGGATAAATTTTGTAGTGAGATAAAATTGGGATCCATGCACCAGTTCTGGTTTTGGTAGATGACTCATCAACTATTTTTGGTAAGAGAGGGTGACTTTCTTGCATGAGGATAATGATACTTAACTTCAGAGGTATGTTTGCATGACTAGGATGATTTGTTTAGATATTTCAAGAATCTATAAAGGAAGTACAGATGGCAATTATACAACATATTTTTTTAGAGCATCCAACAACCTTTCTTCCTCATATTCTCTTATTTATTGCTTTATATTTGTACTTTCTGTTGAGCATAAATATTGTGATCAGTCTTGTATTCCATCTTCATGATGCAACCAATCTCTTGACCAATGCAAAGATAAATTTTGACAATTCTTTTTCATGTATCTATTTAACGTGTTGATGCAATATTGTATGTCTTTTGCAGTGGTGTGGATAGTTTCCATGCCTCTATTTTTATTATATCATTCACCTAGAGCTCATATTCTTTTTGGTTTTCTTTCATATTTAGTTGTTGCAAGTTGAAAGTCTCTCAAAATTATTTAATTATTAATGTTCTCTTGTCTTTTGTTGCTTCCAGACATACCAAGGACCATTATTTATGTGTTGATTTGTCATACTAACAAGTATATTTTTGAAGTAATTATCAACGCATCAACATTAGAGATGCCCCCCTGTGACCGGAAAAGCACCAGTGTGAATGAAGAAGTACTCAACTAGTGACCTAGGGTTAATTGCTTATTAGTTATTACCCAATTGTATTTGTTGTATATACTATCCATTGGTGCATTTTTAAGTGATATCGTATTAGGAGGATTATCAATAGCATGGAATAAAAAATCAATTCAATTGATTAAAGTGTTTTTGTTCCCTAGGATTGGTGTGTAATTATACTGTTAAGAGTTGGGGAAAGTCTCCTTAGTGTTAAATATTTATGGACACTACAAGGATAGGATTCCTTATTAGGAAGAGGATTTGGATGAATGATTCTTAAAATTTGATAATTTAATAATGGGGGTGACCTAAATTTTACATCTAAAAGAGGAGTAGTATGGGGGGATGTATCTAGGAGGACCCTTGGATTATTTCCTTTTTCATAAAATTGATGATCAAGTAGGGATGGTGGATGTAGAGCCCATTAAGTTATCCCCAACTTATAGGAATCAAAGGGTATTGGAGGAAATGATCTAGCCAAAATGTTAAATAGATTCATGGTTGCAAAAGCAATTATGCTTGAGGTGGAAAGGATAAGGTCATGGGTTAAGGTGGGAGGTGATTATGATCACCTCTCAATAATCCTCCAAACTGACAAAGAAGAATGTAAACCTACAAGTTATTTTAAATTCAACTAAATATTGTTATAGGATGAAGGGCTTAAAAATATAGTACAATCATAATGGGCCAACTACAAGGCAAATATATTGGATTAAGAAAGTGTTCAATTTGTGGATAATTTGAAGAAAGTTAAAAGTGTTCTGGCTCATTAGGCACATAATAAAATAGACAAGATGATCAGACTTTGGTTTCATTAGAGAAAAGCATTGTTGATATATAAGATGAGGATTATGATGGAAGATTTGATGCTTTAGGAAGGGAGAATATTAAACCTTGCAACAGTATAAACAGAAAATTTTGGAAGATAGATAAGAAAATTGGATATTGAAAATCAAATCATTGTGGGTGGCTAATGGAGATGAGAACACCAAATAATTTCATAATTATGCCAATTATAGGAAGAATATTAACGCCATTTGGGAAACAAGAATGGGGATCACAGTAAACCAAGTTCATTTAAGGATATTATAGGTCTAGGTGTATCCCACTTCAAGGCATTATACTCTAAATGGAATAAAGTAAAGATAGTTGAAATAGTGAAAATCACATCCTCTTTTCCAAACTTCATTGATGAAGAGGAAAATGAATTATTGAAGGAGGAAGTGTCAAAAGAATAATTAAAGGTTGTACTAGATTCTCTACATGAGGACAAGAATCCAAGCTCGAATGGCTGGGAAATATACTTTTTTATTGGTTTTTATGATTGTTGGGAGGTTGGCTTGATTAGGGTGGTGAAAGAGTCAAGGAAAACTAGCAGAATATTGGGTTTTTTTAACACCATATTTCATATCCTAAACTTGAAGAAGGATAACCTAACATATTTTGAAGAATTCAAGCCTATTTCCCTCTACAATTGTATCTACAATATTATTGCAAAAGTAATCATTGTCAAGGTCAAAAATATTTTTTCAGAGGCAATCTCAAATGGAAAATTTGGCTTCTTGCATGAAGGAAAATTCATGAAGCTATAGGTGTTTCTTAGGAGGGGTTACACTCAATAAAAACTCAAAGTTGTAAGGCCTATGATATATCTAACTAGCTCTATCTAATAATTATCCTCGTTCATATTGGGTTGTGTGCTCAAATGGTAAACTAGATAATGGGTTGTTTAACTTTCTTTTGATGTGTTAATTAATGAATCAACTTGATTTTTTCAAACCTTCAAGAGGACCCAGACAAGGTTGTCCTTTCTCTCCTCTTTTAGTTTTTATTATATTTGAAGGGATAAGTAAGCTCATTTCAGAGGCTAAAATATGAGGGCATTTCAATGTAATAAATCTAGGTAGATCTCCATTTTTTACCCATATTGTATTTGTAGAGATGTCTTTTGTTACTATGATAGTCAGAGAAAGGATGCCAATTCTCTAAAGGAAATCATATATCTCTATCATACAACTACAAGTATGGATATTAATATGTTGAAATAGTCAATAGCCTTTAATGGGGTCGAGGAAGATCAAGTAAGGGATATTCTCTAGCTCTTTACATTTCAACAAAAGAGTTTGCAAGTGGGATTCAAATATCTAGGGTTTCACTTGAAGCGAAATGACTATAAAAGTAATGTTTCACATTGGTTAATAGAGACAGTGGAAAACATAGTGAAGTTGTGATGTAATTTTTGGATGTCATTAGGAGGAAGGATAACCTTAGTTAAAGACATATTGGAGGCTATTCTTGTTTACTATTTCACCATGGACTTTGTTCCAAAAGGGGTTCTAGAATCTACTAGGAAAAAATATTATGAGTTCTTGTGGGCTAGAAAAAAAGAAAGAGATGGGATTCCTTTAGTCAACTGGTATACTTTGGTTAAACCAAAGGAGGCTAGAGGATGGGGCCTAAAGAACATTCACTTTGTTGGCAAAGAATTGGAAAGAAAAACATTATGAAGATTGATAGGAAAGGGAAGTTTGTGGAGATAGGTTATGATGCAAGAGTATATATATCCTTTATCACTAGAAGAATGTATAAGAAAATAAAACAAGACAATTAATAATGTGTCCATTGTATGGAAGGCAATGGTGCTAACAGTGCCCCTAGTGGACAATTGGCCTGTGTGGAAGATTGAAAAAGGGGATGAGTCAAGATAGGAGTGAACCCTTGGGTGGGATGAGGTGAGGCTCGTATTTTACCTTTGGAGGTGATAGACAAGATAAAGAGTAAAGGTTACTTTTATCTCATCTAGCGAATGCAAATACTACCTCCAAATGGCATAAAGAGTGGATTGAAGGGGAGCTTCTAGATCTGTCGAATGAGTCCTAGAAGGATTGCATTAATCAACTAAGGAGGAATCACATTATATTACTAAGGAGGAGAACACGTTAATGTGGTATAAAAACATTTATTTAAGGGAATACATTCTTGGGGTAGGGTATTAAACATTGTTTGGGGAACTTATCCTGGAGGAGGGTGTTTGGTGGTGGAATTTAAAGTTGTAGAAGTTGAAAGCACCAATTAAGGGTAGGGTTTTCATGTGGTTATTGTTCAAAAACAAGGTTTTATCTTGGTATGTATGTCAAAAAAACAAGTTGAGAGGGTCCAGGCATATGTATGTTGTGTGAGAAAGAAAATGAAACATTAAATCATCTTATAAACAAATGTTTATATGCTAGGTAGGTTTGGGAGGAGATAGAACAAATCACTGGCAATGTGGGAGTTTGGGAAAAATAATCTATAGAGTAGTGTTTGAAGAATTTTTATCAATACAAATATCTTAAATCAAATAGAGAAATCCCATTGGTGGTGTCATGGGGAATATGGTTGGAATCTAGAAACATTGAAATATTCCAAGGAAAATGTCAACTAGCATTTCAGTGTGCCTCTCAAAGTAGGTTTGTGTTTGTTGGTTTAAATTTTACTCCAAGATTTATGAAGGTAAGATGATTTTTACATCCTCCAATAGATAACTATAAATCTTGGAGTTATTTTGATGGGGAAATCCAAGCACTCTGCCCAATTGGGGAGCTAGAGGCATCCTTTACCTAAATGGATCTCATTTTAAGACTTTTAAAGCTGGTATCGGGCAAGGCTATAAAAAATATTATGAACTAATGATAGTTAAATTGTTATTGAAGTTGGTAGTGGAAAATGGTATCCAAAAATTACAAGCCTTTGGGCATTCATTAATGGAGATAAACTAGTTGAAAGGTATCTTTAGGATGGAGAATATTGTGTTGGGGACATTTTTGGAATAGGTTAAGAGAATAGGGGAAAGGACTCCAAGAATTTATCTTCTCTACACCTACAAAGAGTTGAATTCACATGCATAGGTGTTATTGTTGGGGACAAATACATTCTTACAATATTATTTTTAAGCTAGGATATGCCACATAGGCAATTAGTTAATAGTTTTTTAATATGCTAATTTGTTATTGTCTTAACTTAAACAACGTTTTGTATATGAATACTCTTAGATATTTTGACACCTTAAAAGAAAAAAATTGGATAAGAGGAAACCAAAACATATTCTAACATAATCTTTTACAGTTAATCGTGTTGTAAGGTTAATACATAGAGTAGGTCTAGGGTTTGTTTAGAGATAGTGAAGGACAATTAAAACCAAATTTTTTTTGTTTATGATGTTGGGTACAACATTTGTGGAATGTAATTCTTTTATCAAATAAATAAGAAGATATCATCTTTTTCTAGGAAAAAAAATAAAATAAATTTATAAATTATAAAAATATAATCTTTATAAATATTGCAGTTAAAAAATAATAATTCAATGTATATTTTGATTCTTTCTTCTATTATGTTATAGAGTGTGGACATAAATTTCACCTCCTTTATATAGTAAATTATATGTTGAAGACATAAGTATGCCCTATTTATTGAACTCTTGTTGATGATTACACATCGTGTGTTGGGAATTCTTTATATGCACCTTCCAACTCCTAATTGGGAAAGAGTTACATGCACTTTGAGATTGGTTCTAAAAACCACTGATTGTTATGCATATAATATAGCAATCACAAACATGGAAGAGGTAGCTTTTGCACATGGTGTAGATCCAAAAGAGCTTGATTTGAACCACTTATTCCCCAATTATATCCCCGAGGATGAAGATCCATTGTTGTATACAACACCCATAGGGGAGGCTCTTGGATCAGGATAGAAGGGAAATGCAGGGATGATTCAACAACTCGTGCTTTTGGATAGAGTTATATAAATAATGGAAGAAATGGATTGTGCATCATCATTTACTTTTCATCCAACACAAGTTGAGTATACAGTTGAAGTAGTCATAATTGTCATGCTTTAAGAATTTTCTAAAAATTGATCCTATTGGCAATTAAGAATGAGAACATATTATAACATTTTGAATGAAGCATATAACATAGTCATGAGATGATGAATTTTATGATGATTTGAATGTGTGTCTGACATATATTTTAGATCTACAAGGAGAGAGTTTATATTTGAACCACCCTAGGAGAACAAAAGATTTTCACATTTTGAAAGATAAAAAATTATGTAATTGAAACTTTATGATCAATTTTTTTGTACCGAATCTCCTATGATATGAATATTTGGAGATGATTATTCATCTATTCTATTTATATCTATATTAATATATTTGCAATATTGTTATAGAAAAATTTTCCTCACCCCATGCAACTTGCTTAGATGGCCTTTCCATTTCCCTATGCAGACTTAAAGTCCCTTGTTGTACCTTCCAGAGCCAAAAAATCATATTTTTCCACACATACGTGTCGTACTAGTTAGACATTATGCATATATGCAGGTTGCACCGATACAACTCGTGTACATCAGGTTTTGTGCTCAAAATTTAAAATTGTGTCAGGTTTCCATGTCACGTCATGAGATCCATGATCCTTGACCTTCCATACACTGGAAACTCTCTAACTCATCCCTTCAGTTCCATTTGAAGGATACAAATTGGGCCATATCCAAGTCATGTAGGGGGAGAATACAACTTTTTAGAGCAAATGTAATCTGGAAAAATTTCACTTCACATTGAGTCTTCATCCCTTTATCCTTGAAAGTCTGAACTCATTATTCACCCCCCCAAGCTCTTCCTTATTTAATGGAGAACCTCATTATCTCCTTTATATGAGCTTGCCTTTGGTGGAGGATTGAAGTGGTGAAGGCCCAGCTGAAGAGACTTAGTTTCTTGGTTCCGATGTGTGACGTTACAGAAGTTTTTCACTTATACGTTGTTGACGATTAAAATCGCAATGAAGTTTAGCCCGCAAAGTATTGCTAAAGCCTATTATTATAATCCAACATATAAATAATAATAGTAGGTGGGACCCCCTTATAGATTGGAGATTAGTCTTGGCTCTCATTTAATGGTTGTGCTATTGTTCAACATTGCTTACATGGTTAGTGAGATCTTATTTTATTGGTTATGGATCGGGCTTATGATGTGTTGGTTCTATGTGCAACAAGTAAATGATGAATAAGGCATGTTGTGTTCTAATCTCCAATTTTATGTTACTATGGCCTATGTTATTCATTGATACCATTTCTATTTGTTATTGGGACACCTGCACAACAGACATGTTAGTAATAATACTTAAAGAGCATTTGGAAAAGGGAAAAAATAATATAACAAATGCAAAAGGAAAAGGGATCTAACTATGAAAATATACTACACTACATGCATGAATCATTAAAATGATTATGGTTAAATCCTACCTAGCAAGTTAATGGTTATGCGATTTGATTGAGTTATATGGTTAATATGCATATGGTATATTTTGGAAGGATAGGATGTGGGTGGTGCATTTGACAAAGTGATAGGTGCTAATGGTTATGTGATATGATTAAGTCATATGTAATGGTGATTATGTTATGGAATAAGTTTGGTATGGTTCGTGCTATTGGTTTTAATGGGTGATGGTTTCAATACGCGGTTTGATTAATTGGGTTAATGGAAAGCTTACTGGCATGTACTAAGGAATTAATGGACCATGAATGGAGGCGACGTGCATTTACAGCACAACACCCTCACTCCTTCGTTGGTCGCCACCCTAATCAGGCTATTGTTCAACTTTGTTGTTGGGGTTATGCTCCGACTTCTTAGCAGAGAGGAACCACTCGGCCAACTCACGTTTTAAGGTGTTTTGATTACAGGTATGTCTTTTTGTTTTCCATCCATGAGTCTGCTCTGGTTATGAAATGGATATTGGCTCGGATGTATTGGTTTGTGCTTTCCTTGACTATGGCAACTGTGTGAAATTGTGATTTTTTTTAGAATGAATTGTTGGTGGTTTTCTCTATGATAATGTCTGAAGTTACAGTGTATTGGGTCGTTCTAAGTATTAGCATCCATAAAGTCTCTCTGTCATCCTTTTCGGTTTAGTGGAGGGTTCCATTTGGTCTAGACTAGACAATTTCCTTCATGCATTGTATCACCATACCCAGTCTTGGCTCTCATGGGATTTCAATGAGTTTGAAACGCCCTGTGTCACTGTGCATTATTCGCTTGGGTATTGGGGTTACTTCATGCTTCCAATAGTCACACAGTGGGTTATATTGCTTCTTCTCGTCTCTGTTTTCACCACAGCATTGTAGTTGTTTGACTAGGAGAGCCATGAGGGTTATACCCCGCGTGTGCTAAGTATCGATACATGGCTCAAATGGAGCTTTGCTCCTGTGTTTGTGGCTTCTCCTGTCCCAATATTTGTCACCCTGTCCACAAAGTGAATTGTGGTTTTCTATGTGTGTGAGTCGTTGGTATCGAAGGGTTTCACCATCAAGAACAATCGACTCTATCTTCCATGTGTTAATCCATAGAGCAAACCCTTGCTCCCTCGAGTCCATGTGTTGATAGAGGAGACCATTATGGCATGTCGAGTGTACTGTTGGATTGGTGGTGTGTTATCAATAGAATGGATCACTGGCTCACCCGTTGATTATGTGATAGTGGTGTTGGTTTTGTTTTCTAGTCACTGCAATGGCTATTATAATTGGATGGATAAGCTCAACATGGTTAATTAGAGCGAGTTGTTAAATCAAATACACAATTGTTGCCTCCTTGTGTTTATTAAATGGATTACCCAGCACTGTTTTAAATTGATTAATGCACGATGATGCTTCGCGGTTGATGCATTGGTACGAGTGGCGTTCCTATAGAACGAGTCAATGATTACTGTAAATATGTGTTTTTAATGGCCTAATGATCATTGCAATCAGGGTGTTTATGATAATTCCATTCACTGTATAAGTATGGTTATTCAATTGTGTAGTCAAGGATGAGCCCAAGTGTTACACAGTATGGTTTTGATTGTAGTTTGATTGATTTGAGAAATTTTGTATGTTGTCTCCTTGTGTTGGATTGATAGATCTGCACGATAGGTTGAGTTAATGATATTGTGACTATGTGTTTTTAAAATTTTCAAAAGGGAACGTTTCATTTTGGTAAATATGGCATGGTTATCCATTGTGTTGTTATCAATAATAATCGATTGCACTATTGGAGGAAGTCACGGGTTTTTGAACATGGCTTGTTGCAATTTGTTCGATTTTTGTAAAATCGGGCTTGTTGTTGATGCCTCATTGAATTGGATGGATAGCCCATCATTTTGATTATTTAGAGTCGAATAAAATTGGGCTTGTACAGTCACAAAATTACACTTGTGTTGTTTGAATTGTTTTGTGTTTTCTACAGCATAGCGTGAGTTGGAGTGGTAATTGTTGTCTGTGTGGTTAAATGGAAAGTCGGGATCTTGCAATTTTGAATACGAATTGTGGTGTTAACTACCCACTTTGTGTGTTAAATGAATACTATGATTTTTAACAGTGATTGGCACTGATGTTGTGATAGTATAACTTCATGGAAATTCAATTATCAAATGATTAAAAGACTAAATCGAGCACGGCATTTGAGGTTGTATTTGATGATTGGAATAATTCATGGGCAGTGGTTGATTTTGATGACGAACAGAGTGGAAATGGTTATTTTGTATACATTTGAGAATTGTTATAAGATGTTGATTGGATAAATAAGAGGAAGAGAAATCCCCTACAGATTGTTGTGGAATTCACACTGTCTTGTTTGATGACACTGTGTTAAGTATTTGATTTCAAACAATGAGCAAGTTAATGCCCATAA
>ML781466.1:542538-563913 GCA_009831015.1 Picea engelmannii | reverse complement strand
AAAAGTTAAAATTGTCCTTAAGTATATCAAGGATGGTTTCTTTGATGTTTATCATGCAGTCCATTTTCCAAACCTTAGATGTGCATAGTAAGTGCAAAATCGTAGAGAGAGATTTTTTCCGTACATGAGTTCCTATGATAACATTTTGATAGCACCATGATAGGTGGTATTGTACCACCATTCAAGACATGGTATCTATTATCACCTTAACAATTTTTATACGAGGATCTAAACATTTCTGAGGTTTAGTGAGATGTTATACCACAGTAGAGGTGTGATAGTTTAGGGCGCTCGGTTATATCCCATGGCATGTGAACAAATATAGTGGAGGCAAGAATGGAGTAGCTCGTCGAGTCGTCGATCTTGAATAATCTCAGATCCATAGTCGAGGTCCACATCGGACCAACAAATAGCACAAAACCTAACATCACAAAGGCAGACCAGGGAAAACCACTCTGGTTTTGATGGGGAACGTGTGGCACTCTTACACATGCATCCAAGGAGACAACGGATTGCCTAAAACCACGTTTCCTATGGCCCCAATGTCACGTGGTTCAAAATATCACATCAATAACTCACGGGAAGAATGGCGGTTGGTCACATCACCGGTCTAGGTACTTTCCCAGATGATGTACCAAAAGGACATCATCGCATAACTAACTCGAGGCTCATCATTCGAAGTGGATTGATGAAGCATGGCACACCGACGTACTGTGACAGTAATTCGTGATCAAAGTACAAAAAACCATCAAATCTCAGATATGAGATCATTTTATCCTATTCTGGGGAATTGCCATCTGATGCGTAAGAAGAACAAGTTCGGCTTGTGTTCCTGCAATTCTATAAATTCAAAGGGTGGTCAAATCAAGGTCTCTGCAACGTCCAAAAGGTATGTATAATACCCACCAAACGGTGTCTCACGTGACTGAGTTCTCAACTAATGTACCGAGTAGGTCAATAAGTAAGGATGAAAGGTGGGTCTTGCACATACTAGCGACTAAATTTCATACGAAACCTGAAACTAAGACAGAGTCAGGAGTCAAATTAAACCCCATTATAAGGGATCTCATCATAAATGAACACACGGACAACACCTGTCACCCAACCGCAAAGAAGAAGAGGAGAAAAACGTGGAGGATAGAGGCCAAAACTGAGATGATAGAAAGTGTAGGGGAAAATCTCTATTGGTGGAGTACCCTGGAGGAGGAAATCACCAAGATGAGGTGAATCCTCAGGTAAATTTTTTATGTATTTTAGAATGTTTTGGACAGATGTCGGCTTAAGAAAAGGGAGTCTTGATATGAAAAAACGTGTACTAACGATCCCTTTAAATAATACAATTGTTATTCTTGTTTGTAATGTGTATCTGTTTTTAGAATTATGAGGAAGTCCGAACATTTTAAATTCCACATGAAATCCCTCTATATATGCTTGGCCTCATGAGTATAGAAAAGCAGGAGGGGGAGAGAAAGGAGGATCCTGCCCTCTTTGTGAGAAAACTTTGTAAATATCTGGGGCTGGAATGAATACATGGATGTAAAGGCAGATTTTGGACTTTTTATGAAAAGATTCTAATTGGTGGTGTTATGAGTGTCGTTTTCTCTCATAGTGTGTGTTTCTTGTTATTTTGTATTTCATTTTTCTTTATTCTATCTAAATTGAAAAATTAAAAGTCCAGAATTCATTATTCAATGCTCTCGGCTTGGCGATTTAGACGATGTTTGCCTCTTCTAAACCATTTCAGAATTCATTACTATAATGATCTGATAATAGTTGTCTGTTTCTTTTCTTTTGATACCATCTAAATTTTCAAGCATAAACTCAGAAATCACTTCCTCATTTAGCCTTTTCCTCTTAATTTTTTTTATGATTTGGCAATGCATCCTACATTCTTGACCCCATAGCCCAAAGGTCATCTTCATCTTTTCAACAATTTTATTAAAAACCTCAAAAGAGACCAAATCTAGCCACCGATTTCCATACACATATTAAGTGACACGAGAGAGCCCACTCTGAGATGAGCATGCTAGTGCTTCAACTCTAAAGTTGGTTGAAACAATTACCTCTTTCATTTGTCTATTGAGCCAGACACATTTACAAAGTGCTAACATTTTGGTGCCATTGTCGGGGATGAAATTTAAAAAAAAATCCCTGGGAATAACGACATGGTTGAGTTCTAAGGTCTGAGAGCAGTAGACACTTAGGCACGCATTGGCTGTATTCCTGCTCTAGCGACTCCACTTTGGTTCGAAGGCATCTCCACAAATAAAATAATCCTGGATTTCCAAGAGGCGACCCTGCTTTCAATGCTTCAAGTGCAAAATAGAAACTTCACTGAAAGATGAAACCTCTTGACAGGGGCAAGGAAAGGCATCATGAGGGAAAACAGGTACTCAAAATGGGACCTCTTACAAAGAATTTTACTTTCCATTTTAAGTTGCCTTTGCTCCTTCCTTGAACATGCCAAACGCACTTTCTTTTACCTATTGTATCTTAATAATGATCATGAAAGGATTGCAATTATATTTCCTCCTCTAGATGTTGCACATGCATGCCCTCACCTTGTTGGTGGTTCTGATAAAAAGTTTTCACTTGGACCACGCAGTGACAATGACCAAGTTGATGAATCTCTTGAGACTTAGACCAATGTTTCTCCCATTGTTCTTGGTCCAACACCCCCTAAGGCTTGACATGGATATATACCCTTAAAGATACCCCAAACCCTTCATGATCTACCTCCAAATTACTATGAGTACCTACCTGTGTTTGATGGGGAATTAGATATCATCTCAGCCGAAAAGCACATTCAAGGGTTTGAGCATTTTATAGATTTATTTGAGATCGACCATGATGATGTGTGTATGAGAGTTTTCTCTCAATCCTTGAAAGGAGACACCAAACATTGGTTCAAGCATTTGCATCCAGAAACTATCAACTCATGGGTAGAATTGAAGAAGGTATTCGTAAGGTTCTGGGAAAAAAAGAAATCCTTAGATCAACAACTAAATGAGTTTTAATCCTTGAAAAGGCACAACAATGAAGTTATTTATGTGTTTAGTAGAAAATTCTCTAGCATCTATTATAATATGTCCGAAGAAATTCAACCCTCTGAAGCTGCTGCCATGCTCCATTATGCAACTACTCTTCATCTAAATTTTTCTTTCCTTTTGATGGAAAGAAGACATGAGTCCTTACAACAGATGTTTAGGGATTCTCAAGACATTCAACACAACATCCAAGCATGTAATCCGATCCAAAATGAGGAGTTGAATGCTCAAGAACATGAAAGAAAATGTGAATAGGAAATAGTTGATTGGAATTTTGAGCACAGAATTGACGATATCACAGATTCTCGCAAAGCTTCCAATGGAAATAATTTTGCAAAGAACTGTATTCCATTTGTTGAGAGAAGGGATGTCAATCTAGCTTCTGATCCATCCCATGATAAGCGGAGGATTTATAAATTTATGTATTTATTCGTAGATAGTCAAGAAGATGAGATTGCAAATCAGTCTGTTGAAGAGCATGTTGATGTCCTAGAGTTGTTCTTGCTAGATGATATTGCATATGCTACTGATTTACCTATATATGGTGAATACAATGACGATTGTGATGATTAATCCTTAGAGAAACCAACTACATGTCCCCTATCATAATTTTTCTTTCAGCAGTGTAATGAAATGAATCTACCTACATATCATAGTTATAAAGAAGAAAGTGTTGAATTAGCTGAAGGAAATTATTTACTTTTATGCTTTTCTTCATTTAGATTGTTGAAAGAAAATCGTAAGATAATCATTGAGGAGAGTAAATCTGTGCTTATGAAAAACCATGCCAAACTAATGAATCAGAAGGGTGAGGTATCACAATGCTCTTTTCATATGCTTGAAAACCCCATAACTTGTGCTGAAATACAACCATTTGTTGGGGATAAAATAGAAGACAGTTTCAAATCAGGTAAAACAACCCTACCATTATGTTTTTCTTCCTTTGAATTATTGAAGGAAAATATTTGTAGTATCTCAAGTCGGGAATTATCCAAACATGAGCAGAATGGTGATGATAATATTATGAACGATCACATAAAGGGTCATGTTAGCTCAAATCTACAATCTATTTTCATCTATCAGCCTGAAAAGGAAGAAGAAGTTGTTCTAGGAAGGATTGTCCAAGGTCATTTTCTCTCTCCCAAAATCAATATAGATTCTCAACATGAAAAGGTATTTCAAAGTATTTTCTCTTCCCTTGAGAATGATTTCGTGGTTCAACTTTTAAACAACATAGACATGGATGAAGATTCTGAAACTGCATCTATGGAAGTCTCCAACAATAAAGAAACAAATGACATAGATTTTCGGGAAAGAAATGAAGCAATATATGCCACTTTTCCATTAGAAATCCAAAAAGATAGTAAATAGGCAGTGGTTTTATTTGATTCATTTGAAAATCGGGGTTTTGAAAATTCATCTATGGGAATTCTAAACTGTGAAATAATGCGCGTTGTTGGCTTTTCACATTTTCTAGAAGATTATGAGCCGGAACTTATTCCAATTAATTTGTTTGAAATTCAAAATGGTGGTCCTCAAACAGATTACCAGAGATTCAATGAAACCAAAGCAGAGTTGTTTGATGAATAAGAGAATAGCCTTGATGCATATTATGTGGCTGTCATATTTGAAGATGTGCAAGAATATGTGAATATTTTTGTTGATATGCATGGACAAGTAGACAAACGTATCGTTTCCATTTCATTCGACAATGTTCTTAGAGCAGAAGAAATAGGGAAAAAACAACTAACATTGATGAAAGATGTCTGCCTTTCAGTTTTTGCTCATCAAGGAGAAATGTTTTTCATGGTTTTCAAGATCCAGTGGCCATCCTATTATAGTCTTCAGTGAAGGATGAATTTGATTCATTCATAAGCTCAGATTTTGGATTCAATTTATTTTTTCATGCACTATCTTCTACATTTTTCTACTAGCTTAAGAAAAATGTGAACAAAGGAAAATTAGGAAGCCAATTGCTTGAATGGGTGCATTGGAACTTTAGCATCAATTGATTGAGTGGTCACCCCAGCAATTTTAGGGTAGGTAGGGATGTGAAAATAAGATTTCCAGTCAAGAATTTTCCAATTCGAGTTTTCTAGCACTAAATATAGTCAATTTTCAATAATGTACTCGGACGTCCTGCATGCAGTTGGAATCAGTGCACAACGCTTGGTAGGAGCAGGGTACACACATGTTTTGGGAACATCCCAATGGATCAATCACCGGTTCTACGAGTTATTTGCTACCTCGTTGGGAGGATAACATCCCCAGTTGGAGCCAATGTTATCACCTTAAAAAAAATTATATCAAGATCTAAAAATTTTTGAGGTTTAGCAAGACACTATACCACAGTAGAGGTGTGGTAGTTTAGGGTGCTCGGCTATATCCCATGACATATGAACTAATATAGAAGAGGCTATAATGGATTATCTCAATGAAACATCGATCTTGAAGAATATCAGATCCATGGTCGAGGTCCACACCAGACCAACAAATAGGACAGAACTTAACATCACAAAGGATGAGTAGGGAAAACCACTCTAGTTTTGTTGGGGAATGGATGGCGCTCTTACACATGCATCGAGGGAGACATCAGATTGCCCGAAACCACTTTTCCTATGGCCCCGATGTCACGTGGTTCAAAATGTCACATCAATAACTCACAGAAATAATGGTGGTTGGTCACATCACCTCACATCACTGGTCCAAGTACTTTCCTAGATGACATACCAAAAGGACATTGTCGCATAACTAAATTGAGGCTCATTATTCGAAGTGGATTGATGAAGCATGGCACACTAACATACTGTGACAGTAATTCATGATCAAAGTACAAAAAACCAACAAATCTCAGATATTAGATCATTTTATGTTATTCTAGGGAATTTCCATCTTATGCGTAAGAAAAACAAGCTCGGCCTATGTTCCCGCAATTCTATAAATTCAAAGGGTGGACAAATCAAGGTCTCTGCAAAGTCCTAAAGGTATGGATAATACCCATCAAACGGTGTCTGGTGCGACTGAGTTCTCAACTAATGTAGCAAGCAGGTCAATAAGTAAGGATGAAAGGTGGGTCTTGCACATACTCGCAACTAAATTTCATACCGAACCTGAAACTAAGACAGAGTCATGAGTCAAATTAAACCTTGTTATAAGGGATCTCATCATAAATGAACATGCATACAACACTTGTCACCCAGCTGCAAAGAAGAAGAGGAGAAAAAAGAGGAGGATATAGGCCAAAACTGAGATGATAGAAAGCATCAGGGAAAATCTCTATTGGTGGAGTACCCTGGAGGAGGAAATCGCCAAGATGAGTTGAATCCTCAGGTAAAATTTTGGTGTATTTCAGAAAGTTTTGGACAAATGTGGGCTTAAGAAAAGGGTGTCTTGGTATGATAGAACATGTACTAACGGTCCCTTTAAATAATACAACTGTTCTTCTTGTTTGTAACTTGTATCTATTTTTAGAATTATGAGGAAATCGAAACATTTTAAATTCCACATGAAGTCCCTCTATATATGCTTGGCCTCACAAGTATAGAAAAGGAGGAGGGAGAGATAAATGAGGAGCATGCCCTCTATGTAGAAAAACTTTGTAAATCTCCGGGGCTAGAATGAATACATGGATGTAAAGGCAGATTTTGGACTTTTTATGAAAAGATTCTAATTGGTGGTGGTATGAGTCTTGTTTTCTCTCATAGTGTGAGTTTCCTATTATTATGTATTTCATTTTTCTTTATTTTGTCTAAATTGAGAAATTAAAAGTCCATAATTTATTATTCAATGCTCTCGGCTTGGTGATTTAGACTATGTTTGCCTCTTCTAAACCATTTTAGAATTCATTACCATAATGCTTTGATAATAGTTGTGCGTTTATTTTCTTTTGATACCATCTAAATTTTCAAGCATAAACTCATAAGTCAGTTCCTCATTTAGCCTTTTCCTCTTAATTGTTTTTATGATTTGGCAATGCATGCTACATTATTGACCCCATAGCCCAAAGGTTATCTTCATCTCTTCAACAATTTTATTAAAATCCTCAAAACAAACCAAATCTAGCAACTAATTTCCATAGACATATTAAGTGACACGAGAGAGCCCTCTCTAACATGAGCAGGATAGTGGCTCAGCTCTAAAGTTGATTGAAACAATTACCTCTATCATTTGTCTATTTAGCCGGACATATTTACAGAGTGCTAACATTATCCATTGAAACCATTGGCCCCCTTAGTTCAATGCAAATCATCACAATTCAATTTCTAGACACTTATTGACCACCTAAATTATTTAACTATGTATTTGAGGATAATAATATGTGCTCATTTTAAAGTGTGTGTGTTGCAGTATAAACAACTCCTTCTAGAATTCATTAGTGAAGGTGGGTTCACAATATTTTACCAAGGTTAGGAAATCCTTTTGATTTAAAAATCCTATCCATTAATCCTTAAGCAACAATGGATGGTGTAAATGGGTGATGTATGGCACAAAATTAAGCATATTTGAAAAGGAATTCAAATACCATGATGATAACATATCTATTGTTGGATTTAGGAAGGACAAAAACAAATCCATGTAAATGTCATCCTACATAGTGGTATGGATCAGTAGCAGTTGTAATTCCCTTAAGGTATTCATTATTTAACATTGTTCCTTTGACTTGTGTCACATTTAGCTAAAACAATATCGATTTATTTTTTCATACCTTCCCAAAAGGAGCACCTAATATCTCATTCTTATACTTTCTAAAAGATAGTGTGACACATATTAGGATTAGAATGTAATTACATTATAACCCATTCTTTGAAGAAGAGTTCAGTAGAAAAAAATACACCCTTTATACCTCAAGTGGTCATGCTACCAAGCATATGTTGCAGCGAGGTTGGATTCCTTCTTGATCCATTGGATGAGTTAAAAAATCTTTCCATTATGGGTAAAATCATGAAGATGGATAAAACTTTTGCTTGTTTTATGACAATTTTTTTTTTTAATTTTAACAGGTTCTTCAACTTTTGGTAAACAAAAGTATTTTTTTATTTAGAATTTTACTTTACTGTAAAAACAAAACTTGTGAAGAATTTTGTTATCTTTATAATGACTATTTTTCAATTTTTTTTATTGAGATTTGATATGTCAATTTGGCAGTTGTTTGACAGTATATTCCTTACAAATTAAGGGAAAGATAATGTGTTACTTATTCCCACAACAATGTATCCATTATTAAACTTTTTTTTTTGACAAATGAAATATACTACAACAATCTACAAAGATTATGTTTTGTGATGACTATAGTTTTGAATCTAACAGATGAATATTATAATTTCTAGAATTTTTTTAAGTTGATGAATCTGAAAAAGTTACAGATTTTAAACACGTGTTTTACTCCACCATGTATCTATCTTAATGTTTACTTAAAAGTAAAATCTAAAAATACGCTTTTGAAGAGAACAATTTAAGGATTATGAATACAAATTTTCCATAATTTTCCACTCTGTATTTTTAGAGATATGGATTTTTCATCTCACTGAATCAAAATCTCACCTAAAAATATTATGCAGTGATTTTTTTATAAAATTAAATAAAATTAGATAAAAATAATGAAAATGAAAAAAAATATACCCAATGAAAGTAGATTCAATTTTTAAAATGTTGGTATCAATTCTGAAACTAAATTGTCATTATTTGTAGGAGTCTGCTACCTCCAAAGATGAAGTAAGATGGAGAGAATTTGCAATTTCCTACAAACAGTCCCATTTTCAGGTTTTCGGTCGAAATATTCTTTCGGTTGAAACCTAGTTTTAAACGGAAACTATTAAAAATAAATGTTTTGGCCGAAAAAATAAGATTACCACGGAAAAATAATTCATCCGAAAAACATTGTACACAAATTTCGAGGGCATCGTTAAATTTGACGTGCAAATTTTCGGTCGAAAAAGGTTTCGACCGAAAAACTTCCTAGCAACATTTTTTCGGCCGAAAAATTTCCGCTAGGAATTTTGGAGACCCAATTGCCATGAAAGTGTTACCCATCTTCATGATTTTAGCCTTATCCAATCATTCGTGTCTTACCTCTACAATCCAATCTGGTACTAGTAAGGATAAGGAAAAGAGGGGTTCTTCCTCGTCATATTTCCTGTAATAGTAATCAACCAACACATTCTCCTTTCCCTTATTGTATATGATTTCATAATCATAACCTAATTTCTTAGTGACCCATTTTTTTTTCTTTGGTGATGACAATTTTTTTTTCTAAAAGGTACTTTAAAATATGATTGTTTGTCTTGATCTAGAAACACCTCCTAATGAGGTACATATTGCATATATTGATGACAATCATTTCTTTCTAACAAGTGGAATTATCGATCACACAATGTTTTACTAGTGAATGCCATTATGCAGCCCCTTTGCATCAACACTACCCCAAGGCCATTCTTATAGGTATTACATTCCACGATGAATGTCTGAGTGAAATTGGGCATTGATAATATTGGAGTAGTACATATGGCTTTCTTTAATGCATGAAAGGCCTAATTTATGGAATCATTCCACAAAAAGGTGATATTCTTGAGAAAGGTGATTAAAGGGGTTGTAGTTCCCCTTTAAATTTTCAAAAAAATTATGTAGTAGCAAGTAAGTCCCAAGAAACTGTAATGTCCCCACTTCAGGACATCAAGGTATTACAGGGTGTTATGATGACCAGAGTAGCCAGATGGAGATTATAGTGAGTACAGGATCTATCAAGGGATATTTTTGGATAGTTGCTTGCATCGCTCATCCTATTTCATCATTATGATCCATTCCTCATAGATTGGATTTGGTTCCATTGCATTCCGACAATTTCCATGATTTTGAGTATTTTGAGCTATAGGTTAATTAATTTCACTGAAGAGGTCATTTTGGGCACAATACTTGGAGGAACCTCTCAATGTAATAGCTCATTAGAATCGTAAGGAACAACATTATAGGATAGGGTGATGAAAAGTTATTTTCAGTGGCCAATGAAGATAGAGGGAGAGATAAGGTGTTTTTCATAGGTAAAAAGGTTAATTAATTAATTAAAGTGATTTAATTAATTAATTAATAATTAATAAAGTAAAAGTCACTTTGGAGGGACAAGTTGAGAAGGAAATATAAAGGAGAGGCAAGGGCCTTGATGGCCCTCGACCAAGTTTTGGGAGAACCTTGGTCGTGTTTAACCATTTTTGGGACTTCGACAGGCTGATCAAAGACGAAGCGCCCAGGCGAAGCAAAGATTGTGGGATATCACCCTTTTTGTGGGATTTTTGGGTTTTAGGGTTTATGTAATGGGTATGGGATGTCGTCCCATGGGTCTTACCCATGTTTAGGCCTTTTTTGTAATGTATAAACAAGTAGTTAGGCGATGTAAGAAGTAGACCTAATAGGTCGATGGCTTAGTGCTAATGATAGTGATGTGCAAGAAGATGTATTAAGGCTTGTAGAGCTAAGTGCAAGTGTTTTGTAAGTGCTTTGTGCACAGACTGTGAAGAGGCTTTGTTCTTTGACCTAACGCAGGGAAGGAGGATCTGGCAAGGTTCACGTAGATCTGTTGTCCTATGTAGAGTTGGCTTTATGGCTTGGTGCATGTAAGAAGATTGGAAGAGACTAATAAGAAGAGAAGAATATTGGTGGGCGTAACCCCACACTGGGGTGAACCATGTATATCATGTGTCGTCGTGCTTTGTGCTATGTTTTTCATGTTGTCTGTGAATTTACTTGCTTAGTGTAATGATCTTGATGCATGATAGGTAGATCCATTGATGCTTAGTGCTTAGTATATGAATGAATGTTAGATATTATCTGATGTTATGTGTTGAATGATTAGATGTTTTTAGATCTTGTTTAATACTTTGTTGTCCTGTAGTAAGGGTTTGACCTGAGATGTGAATAAGGGTTAAATACTAATGAATGTTAATTTCTAACTTCTCTGCTAAGTATTGTGATCACATATTTTTGTCCTAGCCAGGTTGTAGACATTTGAGTCCTACAACCCCCTCTGCCTCTACCTCAGGTGAGACTTCATCTACTTCGCAGGTGTTTCTGAAAGGGCTGGTAGTTAGGGTTTTGTTGGTGCATTGTTGAAGCATTGAACCCTAGGTCTGCCCTTGTGCCAACAAATGGTTATGTTGTCGGGACCTTATACTGTGATTGTTGGGAACTAAAGAAAAGAGAAAGCTATGTGTGTATATCCGTTGATGTAGTGCACAATATTCTACTTGAATTGTGAAGCTCTATGCTAAATGAAAATTCTGATCTGAAGAAAAGAGGTAAGATCTTAAATCTTTGTGCTCTGGAAAAGATAATATAAGTGGAAATTTTTGTTTCGAAAGTATGAATCTAGGTATGTTTGATAGATTTTGTCCTAGTCTGAAAACTAGGGCATGGATAGAAGAAAGAAGATTTGATTTGAATAAATCTAATAGATTTAGTGAATGATATATTATTCCTATGCATAAAAAGAATTTTTGGACTAATAAGTGGATGCAGTGACCTAGAAAGTTTTTTTGCAGATTGTGCATCGAACATTGCGATCCCAATGCGTAGTACATGAAAGGTTGGATATCGTTCAATAGAAAGAAAGGATTGACACTTTGTTATAGCTGTAGAATACCAGGACATCTTGCTAAGTAATTCACTGGTATAGGTCCTACTTGTCTTTTTTGTAAAAAAATTTCTCATGAGGTTTTGGATTACCCTAGAATGATTGCTAAAGTTGAAAAAATGGACATAAGACAAGAAAACTATGAATAAGGTCAAGAGACTCAGGATATACTAGAACACTGGAGAGAATCAGAGACCTGTTGGCACAGGAATATACCCAGGGTTCAGCTCCAAGAGAGGACAGCCAAGCCCTAGCTACTGGCCCTTTCGGTAGCACCTGCGAAGTAGATGCAGTCTCACCCGAAGCAGCTATGAGAGGGTTGCAGGACAGAGATGTCTACAACCAGGGGAATATCAAGTGGTTCTTATTACAACAACAACGTAACATGCATATATCATTCAATTGGCTAGATCTATCCTTCACATCTATAGATCTGATCTAATACAATAATGCATATAAAAATATAACAACATCAGAGCTCGAAGCATCAATCACACACACAACAACAGATGTACGTGGTTCACCCTCTCTCTAGGGATACATCCACAGAACTGTGCTTATGATATTTTAAGATAAAGATTATAGTTCTGATCTGCACTCTTGGCTAGCAGATCCTCTCTCTCTGTCTCTCTTTCTCTCTCCCTTATTACGCACCCAACTGCAGGACTTGATCTTCGCACCCAGTTGAAGATATTACAATACCATAAGGCTCTGTCTCTCAGCACTTCTCTCACCCATAATACAATATTCTCCCAATTAAAAATGATTAATAACAAGACTCAGTTATCATACCGACCCAACCTAGGTCCTCTCGACCTCTATTTATACATTACAATCTCTCACCGACAGCCTTAGGTCGAAACCTAGGTGTCAAAAACCCTAATTACCAAAACCCTAGGTGTCTACAACCCTAGGTCAACTTGACCCATTCTTTCCAAGATTTGCCAACCTGTCTTTCCTTCTCCATATCGCGGTGCTCCACGACATCTAATGTTGGATATTTCCAATTCCTGAGTCATCCTTGGTCCATCTTCTTTGTTGATCTGTCGTGCTTGATCTCCTCATCCAATCAGCTTATTGTTCCACACTTCGCTCCATCTTCTATGTTCTTTTTCTCACTTCGACCTAGTAACAACCACTGTGTTTCCCACGAACCTCTCTTTTTACCTTTTCTTCCTTGTTCCTCACTTCCTTTCATAATACAGGGCCAACAAGCCCCCAACACTCACCTATGACTCATCCTGAGGCACTTGAGATCTGATCCTCTTGTTTTCTTTGAATTTCGACTACGTAGTGTAGCCCTTGCTTTCTGCTTTATGTCTCCTTTCCATCCTTGTGTATACTATCTTTTCTGTGTTTGGTACCCGGTTTCAACTGCACTTGGTACCTGGACCCTTGTCTTCTTGATTCTACTGAGAGCTATGAGGTAGTTGGTTATCATAGTACAACTTTAGCTGACTCCCATTCACCAAGCCTTCCTTCCAGTCTCCTTTCAATGTCTTCAGTTGCACAACTCCTCCTTCTGTAACATATCCAATCTCGTATGGTCCAAGCCAATGCGTTATGAACTTCCCAGGGTGTTTGATAAACCTACTATCATATAGCAGGACTAAATCACCTTTCCTGAATATCTTATTCTTGATGTGTCTGTCATGATAGGCCTTTTCTCATTCCTTCTGAATTTGTTGATGGGCTCCTGCAATGAATCGGTCTTCTTCTAGTTCGACCAACTGTGATAGCCTCTCATGAATAGCGCTAATATCATCCATGTCGGTAAATGCAGCAATTCTTAATCTTGGTACCAAGTAATCCATTGGGACAATAGATTCAATACCATAAACCAACTTGAAAGGGGCCTGCATTGTTAATTTCTCGCAAGTGGTTCTACAAGCCCAGAGTAATGTTGGCACTCTTAAATCCCAATCATCCCTCTTCACACTAAAAATCTTTGTCAATGTTGTCTCCAAGATGTTTTTGAATGCTTCAACCATTCCATTTTCTTGTGGATGATAAGGTGTACTCTTTTGATGGTGGACTACAAATTCTTCAGTGATGGCTTCAACTGTCTTATTGATGAAGTGTGTAGCTTGATCACTCATAAGGACCTTAGGGAATCCAAACCTGGTTATTACGTCAACAAATATAAAATGTGCATCTTTATTTGCACTACAGTCCTTAATTTCTCTTGCTTTGGCCCATCTAGTTAGGTACTCTATCGTAGTGATAATATATCTTTCTCATGTGCGCTTCTCTGGTGGGTTTGTAGGTCCCACAAATTCAATGGCCCATTTTTCAAATGCTTGTAATGGCATCTATGGTGCTAATGGCATATTGTCACTTAGAGATGGTTTTCCAACTCCCTAGCATACATCTCATGCTCTGGTATATTATTTAGCATCTATGTGTAATGTAGGACACCAAAGGCCATCTCGTAGAACCTTCCGCGCAGTAAATTTTCCTGCATAATGTCCTCCTGCAATGCCTTCATGAGATTGTTCAAGGATCATAGGGCATTATGCCTCCATCACACATCTTCTTAGGATCTCATCAGGTCCCATTTTATATAACTGACCAGCTATCAGTGAAAAATCTACAGCATGCACCACTAGTTGTTTCTTCTGCGGAATTGTGTACTCAGTTGGAGCCATTCCAATTGACAGGAACTGGACTATGTCTGTGAAGTGGTCATCAATCTTTCTAATGGTGAGCAGTTGTGCATCCGGTACTGTGTCCTCCAGATTGGTAGGTTCTTGACCATCCTCCAACCTCGACAGGTGATCTGGGCCCTTATTCATTCTTCCTGGCTTAACTATGATCTCAAAATCATATTCTTGAAATAGGAGAAGCCATATGCATATTGTCCCCCCCAACACTGGTTTTTTGACTAGGTATTTTAGCACGGAGTGATCAGTAAACATTTTAAAGTGTCCTCCCAACAAGTAGTGGCGGAATTTCTGCAATGCATACACCATGGCTAGTCCCTCTTTCTCTGTAGTAGTGTAATTGATTTCAGCTATGGAGAGATTTCTACTGGAAAATGCTAATGGATGATCAATGTCCCCTTCTCAAGGTTGTGCCAGTACTGCTCCTAATGCAATAGAGTATGCATCAAGATGCACATGAAATTTCTTGCTCCAGTTGGGAAAGACTAAAATAGGCGCAGTGACCATATTTTGTTTCAGTGTGTCGAAGCTTTGTTGGCATCCATCTGTCCAACCAAATTGGCAGTCTTTCTTTAATAGCTTCTCCATTGGCGCAGTAATCTGAGCATATCCTTTGATGAATTTTTTGTAATAGCCAGTATGTTCTAGCATAGTGCACAATTGTTCGAATGATGTAAGTGGTGGTAAATCAACTCTAATTTCAATTTTGAATGGATCCACCAAAAATCCTTGCTTGCATACAATATGACCTAATAATACTCGAAAAGGTGAAAAGAAGATGCACTTCTTCAAATTCAAAGCAATTTGACACTGCCTACATTTATCCAGCATTAGCGTTAGACATTCAATATGATTTTTCAACAAACTAAAAACAGTCCAGTCATCAACGTGTGCTTCTAAAAACTTATGCAAAAATTCTTTGAATGCTTCAACCACCACCCTGGAAAAGATGGTTGGGGCATTATTCAGTCCAAATGACATTACTATATATTTGTAGGATCCCCACTCTGTGGAAAACGTGGTCTTATGACAGTCCTCCTTGGTGATGCAGATCTGATGGTATCCTGAAAACCCATCTGTAAAAGAATATGCTTCTTGGCCTCCCACATTATCCAGTACTTCATCCGTGAAAGGTGTAGGGAAAGGATAATGTAGACAAGAATCATTCAAATTCTTGAGATCTACACAAATCATGATCTCATTGGTCTTCTTATATTGCACGACCATGGGGCTAATCCATTCCAACTCTTCGATAGGTTCAATAATCCCTACTTCCAGCATTTTGTCGAGCTCAATCTTCACTTTTTACTTATATTTTGGGTTCAATATGTAGGGTCTTTGATTGACTAGCTTCGCGTCTGGTTTAAAAGGTATTCTCATTTCTCCCATAGGTCCTTTGATTCCCTTCATATCAGTGAAATTGGTCAGGAACAATTCCTGATACTCATGCAATAATTCTGTGATTTTGTCAATGGTAGAAGTGTCCCAGTAATATCCGACATTGGCAAGATTTGGTGTTTCTTCTGTCCCGATATTTACTTTATTTATTTTTATCAGTTGTCCAATGAATGGAAGTTCAAATCCTAGTCCTTCCACATCTCTCTGAACTTTTGTTTCTATGATATTCACCTTCCTTGGGTCATTGTCTTCGTCAACATTAATGTTGTAGAAGGTTTGCAGTTTCTGGAGGGGCGCAATCCATTCATCCTCTTCTTGATCCAGAGGGAGGCTAGATGCCTCTTCAAATAATTTATGTCTCACCATCTATAGTGCTTGATCTACAGAAGGAAATTCACTGTCAAACAAAAAAGTGGTTATAAAATTCTAGGTCATACCTTCCCATTCTGAAGTGACAAGGTGCAGCTCTGCTTGAAGGTACCAGTTAATAGTGGTGGTATCCAGCATATTGACAAATATGTGTACCCATTGTTCTCTAGGAATGTCGCTCCATGCCTCTTTGCAGCTTTGTACATGGTCCTTTGGGAAGCTTCGACCTGTGTACCATGCTTTGCAGCTTCCTTCTTGTGTTGAGAACCGCGCTCTCATCAAAGTTCGGCATTGTGTCCAATTTGTAATATTTCTTTTATGTGTCCCCCACCATCTTGCTGGTGTGGATTTCATGGCCTCATCCATTGCCAACAACCTTTGTTGTGTTGGTACACTTGTCTCAAATTATGACAAGAAGTTTTCTAAGGGGTTCATCCCATCAAATGTGGGTAGATTACTCACTATTATGCCAATCCAATGAACTTCTCTGGTTATCCTAGCACATTTTCTTGTAGATAATTCGTACATTTGGTTCTGCCAATTCTCTAGTGCTTCTTTTGAGTCGAATGAACATGTGTTGGCACTTCGCCAGCCTAGATTCCCGTCAGTTGTAGGTTTGATATAATCCTTTTGTCTGGTTGTTAATTTGTAGATATTTTCTAGTCAAATGAGTGGTCCTCTTCTCTGATGGGTTATGTGTATCGTGGACACTCAAATGGATCTAATGGTGCAACGAACCTAAGGCCAACTTTCTCAAATGTCATTCTTCTTTTCTTTATATCAACAACAATGTAATTGTCGAAGGCCCAAACAATTCCTAACAATGCAGGGTAAGGACATCTATCATCAACAATTTCAATTACCTCAAAATCTGCAAAGGTTATTAATCCATCGATATCCACTGGGACATGCTCTAATTGTCCAAATGGGTTGACATCTTGTTGATTATCCATGCAATGCTTGATAGGGGAATATATCAGCTTGGGTTTTCCCATCAGTGTCCAAGTATGCTTCTTCATGACATTGACTTATGACCCTAAGTCGAGGACCACATAGTCTATCTCATACTCTCCTATCTGAGCATTCAAGTGTAGTTCTTTATTTTTCCTTCTCCTTTTTCCAATTTGGTGCATTTCTCTATTCAGTAAGGGGTCTATTTTTCCTAGTTCATACTTCTTGATTAAATATTGTAATTCTTGGATAGCGTCTTTATCTTGAATCAACTTAACACAAGTGTGCAATAATTCCATGAGTTTTCTTACCTCTTTCCCTTCTCTTGGTGATGCAGACGGATCAAACGCCTGAGGCATGCCATATTCTTTGATTTTTGGTTGTCTTTTTGATGAATATCCTTGATTTCCTTTGAACTCCTTTCTTTCCTCCTCGAATATCTGTCTTTCTTTCTTAGCATCGAATGTTGGGGTGTTTTCTGTAGCTTTTCTGAATCTGTGGTCATTTTCAGTCTTTCCTTGGGCTGGTTTGTCTTCCCCTGTAGCAGTGCCTCCTCGAGTAATAACAATGACTCTAGGTTCTTCTCCATGAGGTTCAACATATATTAGTTGTACTTGTGGGTTCTATTGGGGTCCTCATCTTTCCTGAAGTTTAGCCAACAACACAGGGCATTCTTCTATGACATGCTTGAAGGAATTACAGTAACTGCAAGTTGTGCAGGGATTCTGAAAATGCCTTGCTAAATGTCCTAGTTGCGCACAGTTGTAACTAATTATTTGTCCTCGGCCTTGGCCCATACCTCCTCCTCATCCTCATCCTCTGTAGCCACCACGAGGAGTGAAATTTCCTCTCACCAGAGAGTTATATTACGGAGTGTTTCCCTCTTGTTGTACTTCACCTTGAATCTTGTATATGTCTCTCAAACTTTCATGCATGAGATCATAATCTCTACAATCTCGATCATCATGCACCACTGATTTACAAAATGTACAATACAAGCTTTTGGGTGTCTGGACATACTTCTGCATGTAGTATCACTCACCTCGGTGATGGCTATTTCTGCATACATCGCACCAGGGTAGGTTAACTTGCTTTAAGGGGCTCGGTTCCCCTAATTCCAAGTACTCATGAAATAAGGGACAATGTTCCTTATCATGGCCTTCATATCTGCATCTTACACACCAGATATCTTCCCTTTTGTCTTTTCCATTATCTTTCTTCATATCCTCAACCTGTAAAGAAAAACTAGTTAGCTAGCTCATGATCTGGCTAATGCCTGAGCTAGATTCTCCCATTAGTGTCGATTCAAGCTTCATGGAGATCTCCAAAGATTACGCCTGAGATGCAATATTTTGCTGAATCAAATGGATTTTTATGTGTGGTAACAATGCAACGATGAACCACTCTTTGTTTTGTTCGTCGAGGATATGAAAAGTTAATCGGCCTGTCAGGGTCTTGAATCTCTGGTCGAACTCCCAAACAGGTTCTACTACCTTTTGTTTAATATCTTTTAGTTTCGTAATACATTGTGACTTCATATTAGGTTTCTTAAACACTCTGATCGGTGCATTCTTGATCTCATTCAGGGGCTTTGGCTGTGCCAGTCCTTAGAAAAGTTTCATGTACCATGTCATTGCATGGTCCCTTAGCGTAGTGTTGAACTAGGTTCTCTTCATGGTTTCATCGGTGATACTTTTAATATTTCATATAGCCTCACACAGAAACCAATGTTGATATGGATCTTCAGATCCATCTCCTCTAAAGATAGGGTGTCTCATTTCATCTGCCATAATGTTGACTAGGGTTCTTGTCTGAGTATATGTTGGGCTACTAGTAATAGTACTCTGAAGACTCTGGTGGTTCGGACTATTCTGACTATTAGGTATTGTTGAGACAACAAGAAGATTAATGTTACTTACATCAGTAGTTTGCGCAGTTCCTGAGGTTGTTGGCTCGCTTTGGCACAATTCTTCAGCTTCCCCTTCTCTTGTTCTGGTAGGCTCTGGATGATCTTCATCAGTTAGATCTACCTCTTCTCCGTTATAGAAACCTTCTTCTTCATAGTATTTCCTAAACAAATTCTCAAGGTAAACTCCTCAGAATACTTTCTGCTTCTGTGTCATTGTCGTTGTCCGAGATCTTTAACATTAGCCTATTTAGGTCCAATCAATCTACTATATCTTCAAGATGTGGTTTTCATGCAAGAGAATATTGATTCTTAGCTTCAAGAAGTGCAAATATTTTCCTCTGGGTCCCTTGAAAAAGTATCTTTCCACTTAATTATAAGATTATGTTATGTCAACAGCAAACTCAATGATATATCCTCCAATGATACTATCAAACTAGTGATCTAATGCTCTGGATACAATGTTGTCGACTCTCTTGACCTTCTGGATCAATGTTGGTGTCCAAACCACAGGGGGTATAGATCTGATTTCAAACTGTGTGTCAGCTAACCTAGTCAACTACTCATGTAACTCCTGATGGATTCCTCCAAAGAAGATCTTGTGAATGTCAATGAAGATGTATCTTTGTAGCCAATCTTCAGTGCTTATTTTAGAGTTCTTATTCTGGGCTTCAACGAAGTCCTTTTCTTGATATTCTATCCACTTCTAAATCTCTGTCTTCGATGGGAACCACCTTGACATTCCTTTAAAAAGATTCCTGTCCTGGCAACGGAACCATTTGTTGGCACAAGGGCATACCTAGGGTTCATCTCCAAGAGTACACCAACAATCCCTAGCTATTTTCCTTTTCGGCAGCACCTGTGAAGAAGATGCAATCTCACCCAAAGCAGCTATGAGGGGGTTGCAGAACAGAGATGTCTACAACCAGGGGAATAAAAAGTGGTTCTTATTACAACAACAACATAACATGCATATATCATTCAACTAGCTAGATCTATCCTTCACATCTATAGATCTAATCTAATACAATAATACAGATAACAATATAACAACATCATATCTCGAAGCATCAATCACACACACAAAAACAAATGTATGTGGTTCACCCTCTCTCTAGGGCCATGTCCACAAAACTATGCTTATGATATTTTAAGATAAAGCTTACAGTTATGATCTATGCTCTTAGCTAGAAGATACTCTCTCTTCATCTCTCTTTCTTTCTCCCTTCGTATGGACCCAACTACAGGACTTGATCTTCACGCCTAGCTGAAGATCTTACAATACCATAAGGCTCTCTCTATCAGCACTTCTCTCACCCATAATACAATATTCTCCCAACAAACAATGATTAATAACAAGACTCAGCTACCATATCGACCTGACCAAAGTCCTGTCGACCTCTATCTATACATTATAATCCCTCACTGACATCCTTAGGTCGAACCCTAGGTGTCAAAAACCCTAATTACCAAAACCCTAGGTGTCTACAACCCTAGGTCAACTTGACCCATTCTTTCTGGGCTTCACCAGCATGTCCTTCCTTCTCCATCTCGTGGTGCTCCATGGTATCTAATGTTGGATTTTTGCACTTCCTAAGTCATCCTTGGTCCATCTTCCTTACTGATCTATTGTCCTCGATCTCCTCATCCAATCAACTTGATTTTCTACACTTCGCTCCATATTCTCTGTTCTTTTGCTCACTTTGACCTAGTGACAACCACTATGTCTCCCACGAAGCTCACTTTTTAGCTTTTCTTCCTCATTCTTCGCTTCCTTTATTAATCTAGGGCCAACAAGACCATATTATTACAGATGAAAGAAACAATGAATGATCACAGAGACATCAGTTTACCAGAGATCTTAAAAGAGAAGGACTGCATAGAAACAAGAATAGGACACTTCGACATAGATTGTGTCTTGGATGAAGAAACACAGGTGAATATCATGCCATAAAGCACTTAGGAAATTTTTAGGAAGCCTGTTATGATTCCTTCATTAGGAGGGATAGGATTGTTTAAAGGAAAGATGATAACCCTATGTGGAAGACTTACTCATGTACTTATGATTTCTCATGGAGCATCGACTGAAGAAGAATTTGAGGTCATTAAGTTTGTTGAGAAAAACACTCCTTTTTCACTTTTGCTAGGAATGACCTAGATTAAGAAAGATTAGATCCGAAGGAAACAAGAGGAAGAAGCTACAAAACAGAAAAAGAGAGAATTAAGGGACTTCATAGGTAGAAAAATATAGGAACTAATAGAAGAGCAAGAGTACAAGTCAAAGAAACTGAGGGCTATATAATTAGTTGTCGAAGTTGAAAGAATGCAAGAAGTCTTAAAGAACCTATCCATGCAGAAGAGAAGAGACCCTACCCCAAAAATAGTAAGAGAAGAGGTATTACACTTGAACCCTTTTGTTAA
>ML781466.1:517397-529352 GCA_009831015.1 Picea engelmannii | reverse complement strand
TCAGGGAGAGAGTGTCTGTAATGAGGACCGAATACCAACAGTTGTTGACAGACAGGGAATACCTATTGGGGATTGGGGAGATGTATCAAATGGGCCTTGAGGGAGCAGGATTTGGAGGTGGACAGACTCACTCAGAAGTTGGAGATCACTTGAGGATTCTTGAGAGGTACACAGACTTCCCTTCAAGAATCATATTCCAGATCAGAGGAGCTTCTTGAGAATATTCATCAGAGATCCACTGATGTCTGTGGAGAGTTATGATCTGGAGGTGCAGGATCCACCCTCCACAAGGATCTTTGAGACATTCGAGCACTCACATATGCATGAGGAATCCCAAGATAGGGGCAGTTTTGAGGACACATCCATTTGTATTATGGGAGTGGTTAACCTTCATGTAGAGGTTGATCCAGTAGTACAACCAAGATCTACGATGCAGCATGAGTATATGGGAGATGACATGAGTATGTCGTAACATAGAGTGGTGAGTGATAACTCACAGAGACATGCCGATATGTATGATGAGTGATAGCTAGGGGTATATTTCCTTGTGGGGACGAGACACACTTAAGGGAGCATGCAGATGTCACTCATTTGTAGGAGCACCTAGTTATGAGAGATCACCTTCACCGTATCAAGAGTTGCATGTGAGATGAGAGATGGAGGTTGGTTTACCAGGATTTGGAGGAGTTACTTCCGATTGTACTGGATGTTTGGGATTTAGTGATGACTACAAGAGAGTATTTATCATGGATATCGATGGACAAGCGTCTGGTCGAATCCTTGACTGAAGAATGTGTTATCTTCCAGTACTACAGTCAGCTACATATGTTTTTGTTAGCCTCTCCCAACACTTTTATCATAGACAATAGCATGAGGACAAATAGATAGTGGCAAAGGACATGGAGAGTGGTTAGGCCCAGACCACCTGACATGAGTGCTTTTACGACATACAATAGCACAGAGTTGGACCATGGTAGAAAGATAGATGAGACTTTGTGCATGATGTTGAGCATCATAGGCCAAGTGATAGAAGAAAACACACGGGGTGACACAGATACAAATACTCATGAGGGTGAGCACATGTGGCTTTCGACAGTGATCAGGCTAACACATGAGCATTTGTAGGGGATTGGAAGTTATAAACTTCAAAGATTTCCATGGGATCCAGGAGTCCACCTTGTTGGTAGGTTGTTTCGCCTTATGATGACCCAGGTTGCACCAGAGATGATGCAGGAGCATCATTGGAAAGCGCACAAAGGTGGGACCACTAAATGCATGAGAGTTCTCCCAGAACTTCAACATGGCAGTCCAATTGATTTCGGGATCCGCCTCCACTCAGTGCCCAAATTCACCTTCAGAGACATGCTTAAACCGATGTCGGGTTTTCCCTTTGAAGTAAGTTTTTGAAATTGTAAAACAGAGTAGAAGTTTCCACTTTGGCTCTGGAAAGAGACCTATCTAAGATAGCGTAGGATAAGGTTTAGAGTAGGGAAGAAACCAGTGGAAACCCTAGGGATATTTTGGGGTTATGTAAAAGTTTGTAAGCCAGTTAGAGGCAGGGAGAGAGAAGAGAGAAATTGATCTATGAGAGAACTGGGAGTGAGCAGAAAATCTCAGTTTTTGGAGCTACTATAATTTGTATGTATTATGTAGCCAATGGGTACTTATGAATGGAACATAATGGAAAATTGATCCAAATGTGTTGTGCTTGGACTGTGTGTATTTTCCTATTATTTTTTGTTTTATAAACAAGTGAATGGAACTGTGAGATTTTGGCAGTTTCAATTGTTTCTCTTCATTTAGAGATCTACATGTTGTGCATCGAGCTAGAGAGAAAACACCGTGAATCTGAGATATCAAACTCCCTCATACGCAAGGAGTGCGTGGGAGCCGAAGTCTAAACCAGACAAATCTCAGGAGGAATAACACCTCAGAAAGTGTTATCAAGATCCAGGAACCCATTCCCTGGAAGGAGTGAAGACCGAGTCTTCGCAGACTAAGAAATATCCTAAGTCGAAATCGAGTAAAATATCAGGAGGAAGAATGTCATCGAATGTTGGATCGAGGTGGAAATCCCCATAGGCCATCAGATCAGGTAGAGCAGGGAGAAGGTTAGCGGTGAGAGTTTCTCGACGTTCATTTCGGGACTTTAGGTACCGAGAGGTGGAAGAACAAAGGCTCTTTTCCTTCAGAACATTGAATCATGAAATCGCGAAGTCTCAATTCCATCAGAGCCATCAATCATAGGATGATATGGACCATTGGTCCATTTCGGGACTTCAGGTACCAGGAGTTGGAAAGAAAAAGATTATTGTCCCTCAGAACCCTGAATCGTGAAATAGTGAAATCGCAATTCGACATGAGATGTCAATCACAGGTATTATTGTGAGTCGTTGATTGAACGCTAGGGAATTTCGACATTTCGACATTTGGGAATTTTGGCTTTTTGGCGACCAGAGACTCCAAGGAGAAGGGATACCCTTTGTACCCTGATTTCACGAAACGCGAAATCCCAAAATTAATAGGCATCAGGCATTTCAACTTTTCGGCGACCTGAGACTCCAAGGAGCAGGGATACTGTTTGTATCCCAATTTTACAAAACATGAAATCCTGAAATTGAGAGGTGCCACCATTTTGAATTTTCAGCGACCGGAGGTTTTAAGGAGCAAGGACATCCCGCGCATCCTGATTTCGCAAAGAGTGAAATACCGAAAGAATAGGCACCAGGTATTTCATCTTTTTGGCGACCAGAGACCCTAAGGCATAAGAATATCCCTTGCATCCAGATTTCATGAAACGTGAAATCCCAAAGGAGCGAGCGTCTACCATTTTGGCATTTCAGCTACCGGAGGTTTGAGAGACCAGAAGATAGGACAATTGACTTGAGAAGTCCCGGTCCCCGATAAGAGCCTTTTCGGCTTGGCACTTGGTCACAACCCTTGGTCGCGCACTATGGGAGATAATGCTTGGTGCTTGAAAAGCCAACTGAGAATTCATAAGGGACCTATGTAATTGTCCGAAGGGTTCCAGTTCGGAACTAGAAGAGCCATTTCGGCTCCAGAGTTAGAAGATCCTGACCGAGAGGTCACGTAGCCCTTAGGAGGGATAGGGGGTTTGCATCAGGTGGTATCAGAGCCCATTTTTCACTTATATATTTTAGGTGAAGGAGGAAAAAGAATGAGATAGAAAACTCGGAGCTGTACTCTATGTGTGACAGACAGTCAACACAATGCCACCAAGAAGATGAGGTATTCCTTTAGCCAACCGTGTTGTAGAAATGGAGATGCGAGAGTTTCATGCCCAAATGGAAGCAATGGAAGCATCATAGAGAAGAGAACCTAATGTTGGGAATTTCGGTGATGTGGAAAGTGAAGAGGTTGAGGTTGAAGAAGCTATAGGAGAGGATGTTGCAAAAGAACATTTGTTGAGAGTAGTTTCCAGATTGGGAGGCAAAGCTAAGATAGAGGTCCCCATGTATGAGGGAAATCTAGATGTTGAAGAATTGTTGGACTAGATAAGGTCCATGGACAAACACTTTGACTATGAAGATGTCGATGAGGAGAAGAAGGTGAAGCAGGAAGTCACCATGTTAAAAGGGCATGCAACACTATGGTGGGATGAACTACAGGCTGAGAGGAGAAGTAAAGGAAAACAAAGGATTAAGAGTTGGGACAGGATGGTAGCCAAGATGAAGGCTAAGTTCATACCCAAGGACTACCAAATCAATCTATTCAGGAAGCTATAGAAACTGAGATAGAAAGGAATGGCATTCAAGGAGTACACTGAGGAGTTCTACCGACTGAACATGAGAACTAGAAAAAGGGAGAGAAATGAAGAAAGAGTTGCCAGATATATAAATGGCTTGAGATATGAGATCCAGGACGAGCTTAGCATGATGTCAGTATGGACTATGGAATATGCTTATCAGTTTGCATTGAAGGCAGAGGATAAGCTGGCCAGAAAACATAAACAGCGAGAAAGAGGTAAAAGATCGGTCCCAAGAAAAAGCAAGGGATTTAACTATGACAGAGCACATTAGTCTAAGGACGAGTTTGAGAAACCACACAATCACTTAGAACGAGGAGGAATTTCACGAGGGAGAGAAAGTGGTGGAAGAAACTCTTCTAGAGGAAGGTGTAGAGGAGGCGTAAGGTGTTGCAACTGTGGAAAGATAGGGCACATGTCTTGGGAATGTCCTGATAAAAAGAAGGAAGGAGGAGAAGCTCACATTTTAGAAGCAAGGCAAAGAGATGTTGAAGCAGAAGGGGCAGAGGATGGAGCATCCCTGATGTTGAAAAAAGTTCTCTTAAAACCAGAGGTAGAAATTGAGAAGCCAGTGTAGAGAAACAGTCTCTTCAAGACAACTTGCAAGACTAAGGATAAAGTGTGCAAGGTGATCATTGACAATGGGAGTACTAACAACCTAGTATCCATAGAGCTGGTGGAGAAATTGGAGTTGAAGACAACTGCACATCCAAGGCCATACAAAGTCTCATGGATGCAAAAAGGAAACGAGGTAACGATCAGTAAACAATGTCTGGCTGAAATTAAAATAGGAGGATATAAAGATGAAATCCTATGTGTTGTAATTCCCATGGACATATGCCACATTCTGTTGGGAAGAACATGGTAGTTTGACAAGAATGTCATTCAGGATGGAAGAAAGAATACATATACATTGGAGAAGAATGGTTGGACGCATATGTTGTTGCCAATGGAGGAGAAGAGAGTGAAAGAGGAAGTCAGCACAAGCATACTTCTCATGAGTGGGAAGGAACTCCTGAAAGAAGTCAAGGAAGAACAGGAGATGTAGTTCACTGTGGTGAGGAAGCCTAGAGTCATCCTTACAAGTACATCAGTGAATGATCTACCTGAAGAAGTTCAAGAGCTGCTGGATAATTTTGCTGATATAGTGGTGGATGAGATGCCAAACTCATTTCCACCCATCAGGAGTATTAGTCATCATATCGACTTGATACCAGGAGCAAGCTTGCCAAACAAGGAAGCATACAGATTAACACCTTCAGAGAATGAGGAGGTGAGGAACCAATTACGAGATTTTCTAGATAAAGGTTTGGTTAGAGAAAGTTTGAGCCCATGCACAGTACAAATTGTGTTAAGCCCAAAGAAATATGGAGGATGGAGAATGTGCACAGACTCGAGAGCCATCAACAAGATCACCATTAGGTACAAATTTTATTTACCGATAATGGATGATTTAATGGATTTCTTAAGTGGAGAATTCTTTTTTTCCAAGATAGATCTGAAAAGTGGATATCACCAGATCGGGATAAGAGAAGGTGATGAATGGAAAACAACCTTTACGATGAATGAAGGCCTGTATGAGTGGCTAGTTATGCCATTTGTCTTAACGAATGACCTGAGTACTTTTATGAGACTGATGAATGAAATTCTAAAAGATTTCATTGGCAAGTTCGTGGTTGGATATCTAGACAATATAATGATTTTTAGCAAGGCCAAAGAGGAGCATTTGAGGCACCTAACGCTAGTAATGAGGAGGCTACAGTAGGAGAAGATGTTGATCAATATGAAGAAGTCCTTTTTTATGAATACAAAGCTCATTTACATGGGTTTTGTGATATCTTTGAATAAATTGAAGATGGATCCAGAGAAGGTGAAAGCGATCAAATGATGGTCGTCACCAAGGATCATGTTCGAGGTAAGGAGATTTCATGGTTTAGCATGTTTTTATAGAAAGTTCATTAGAGACTTCAGTGGGATTTGTGCACCAATGATGGATACAGTGAAGAAGTGGAAAAAGTCTTTTAAATGGACAGAGGAGGCTAAAAAGAGCTTCAATATATTGAAGGAGAAGATAACATAATGACCAATTATGGTCTTGCCGAATTTCGAAAAGACATTTCAGGTAAGATGTGACACAAGTGGAGTTGCAATAGGAGCAATTTTGAGTTAGGACAATCGACCTATTGCCTATTTCAGCGAGAATCTAAATGAGACTAAGAGGAAATACTCCACATATGACAAGGAGTTCTATGCCATAATTCAAGCATTGAAGAAATGGAGGCATTATCTTGTCCCTCAATAGTTTGTCTTGTACAATGATAACCAAGCCTTACAATTCATAACCCGACAAGAAAACCTGAATCAGAGACATGCAAAATGGGTTGAATATATGAAAAATTTTACTTTTTTCATAAAACATATTGTTGGGAATGATAACAAGGTTGTTGATTCTGCAGGAATTCCAGGTGAAGACATTGGGGTTTGAACACCTTAAGGATATGTATTGTGATGATACAAATTTCAAGGAGGCCTATGAAGCATGTACAAGCCCTGTACTGAGAGATAGAAGTCATTGGATATAGTATATGGTTCAGGAAGGATTGTTGTTCATAGGAAATCAATTGTCCATACCAAGATGCTCAATGAGGGACAATCTTCTGAAGGAGAAGCATAGTGGAGGATTTGTTGGACATTTCGGCCATGAATCTTAGGGATGATTTTAGGGGCTAAATTTCGCTCATGCGCTAATTTTCCATGGTTTTTCCAAAAACGAGATTCACTATTTTAAAAATGATTATCCCAAATTCTATAGGATAAAATTATTTTACCTTAAAAATCGCTAAAATTTTATAAAAACTATATAAAATCCTTAGAAATTTGAATATTTTTACAAAAATATCGCCAATCATTTATAGTTGGAATATGAAGGATTTGTAAGATTCGCCAAGGTTTCTACATTTGAAAATAAATTTCCATCCTTAAAATCATCCCTGGGGCCCATGATAAAATGTTTGCACAGTTGAGTAGTTCATACTATTGGCCAAGTATGAGGACAGAGGTAATAATGTTTGTGAACAGATGTAGGATCTACCAACATGCAAAGGGGAAAAGACAAAACACTGGATTGTATCACCCATTGCCAATACCAGAGAGGCTTTGGGATGCAATAAGCATGGATTTCGTGTTGGTATTGCCAAGAAAAAAAAGCGGATTTGATTCCATATTTTTGGTGGTAGATAGGTTTTCAAATATGGCACATATCATCCCATGCCAGAAGACCAATGATGCAACACATGTTGCAAATCTATTTTTTAGAGAAGTTGTAAGACTTCACCGCCTACCCAGGAGCATCGTCTCAGATAGAGACACAAAATTTGTTGGTCACTTTTGGAGGACGTTCTGGAAGAATATGGGGATAGATTTTCCCTTCATCTCATCTTATCACCATTATATAGATGGCCAGACTGACGTGGTAAACATAAGTTTGGGAAACTTATTGAAAATTTCGGTTACAGAGCACCATAACCAGTGGGATCAGATTCTGCCACAAGAAGAATTTTCATACAATGACTCACCAAGTAGGAGTACTGGAAGGAGCCCGTTCCAAATACTCTATGGAATGCAACACAGGGGAGTGTTTGAGTTAAGCAACTTGGAACAGGGAGAGATCAGAAGCGTTGGAACAGAGAATTTTGCTGTTGAAATGCAGAAACTCCATAGCTGGATCAAAGAACAATTATAGATTTCTAACCAAAAATACAAGCACACAGTTGATCAGCATCGCAGGGAACTTCAATTTGAAGTGGGAGATTAAGTTTTAGCACATCTCAAGAAAGAAAGGTTCCCTAGGGGAACATATAACAAATTGAAGATGAAGAAGATAGGAGCCTGTAAGATCTTGAGGATGTTTGATGAAAACGCCTATGCGATAGAGATGCCAGATGGTGTGGGAATTTCACCCATATTCAATGTCTCAGACATGTACCCTTATAGGAAAGATGACACAGAAGGATCAAAAGATCAAGGAAAGATTCAGTGGGAGAAGAATATTCCTGTGGTAGAGAAGCTACAGATGGAGAAGATTATGGATTAGAGGATTGGCAAGAAGACCAGGAGGAAGAATTATTTTGAGTATCTAGTCAAATGGAAGGGACATCCAATAGAAGATGCCATTTGGTAAAATGAAGCTTCTATCCATAAGCAGGGAAGGTTAGTAGAGGAGCTCATGGACAGGAGTCCATGATTTTTTGTCAAGGGGAGTATGATGCAGGAGCATCGTTGGCAAGCACACAGAGGTGGGACCACCAAACGTGTGAGAGTTCTCATAGAACTTCAACATGGTAGTCCAACTGATTTCAGGATCCGCCTCCACTAAGCATCGAAATTCACCTTCGGAGACATGCTTGAACCGATGTCAGGTTTTCCCTTTGAAGTAAGTTTTTGAAATTGTAAAGTAGGGAAGAAGTTTCCACTTCGGCTCTAGAAAGAAACTGATATAAGATAGTGTAGGATAATGTTTAGAGTAGGCAAGTAACTAGGGGAAACCCTAGAGATATTTTGGGGTTATGTAAAAGTTTGTAAGCCAAATAGCGGCAGGGAGATAGAAGAGAGAAATTTATCTGTGAGAGAACTGGGAGTGAGCAGAAAATCTTAGTTTTTGGAGCTACTGTAGTTTGTATGTATTATGTATCCACTGGGCACTTATGAATGGAACATAATGGAAAATTGATACAAATGTGTTGTGCTTGGACTATGTATATTTTCCTGTTATTTTCTATTTTATAAACAAGTGAATGGAACTATGAGATTTTGGCAGTTTCAATTGTTTCTCTTCATTTAGATCTCTACAAGGTGTGCATCAAGCCAGAGAGAAAACACCATGAATATGAGATATCAAACGCCCTCAGATGCAAGGAGTGTGTGGGAGCCAGACCATGAACCAGACAAAGATCAGGAGGAATAACACTTTGAAAAGTGTTATCGGGATCTAGGAACCCATTCCTTGGAAGGAGCGAAGACCGAGTCTTCGCAAACTTAGAAATATCCTATGTCGAAATTGAGTAAAATATCAGGAGGAAGAATGTCGTCGAGCGTTGGATTGAGGTGGAAATCCCTGCAGGCCATCAGATCATGTAGAGATGCGAGGAGGTTAGTGGTGAGAGTTTATTGACGTTCATTTCAGGACTTCGGGTACCAGGAGGTGGAAGGACAGAGGCTCTTGTCCTTTAGAACCCCGAATTGCAAAATCGCGAAGTTGCAATTCGATCAGAGCCATCAATCATAGGATGATCTGGACCGATGGTCCATTTTGGGACTTCAGGTACTAGGAGTTGGAAAGACAGAGGTTCTTGTCCCTTAGAACCCCGAATCGCGAAATAGCAAAATCACGATTCGACATGAGCCATCGATCAAAGGGATTATTGTGAGTCATTGATTGAACGCCATGGAATTTATGCATTTTGGCATTTGGGCATTTCATATTTTCCACGACCGGAGACTCCAAGGAGAAGGGATACCCTTTGTACCCTGATTTCATGAAATGTAAAATCCCAAAATTAATAGGCACCAGGCATTTCAAATTTTCGGCAACCAGAGACTCCAAGGAGCAGGGATACTATTTGTATCCTAATTTTATGAAACGCGAAATCCTAAAATTAAGAGGTGCCATCATTTCAGCTTTTCGGTGACTGAAGGTTCTAAGGAGAAAGGACATCTCGCACATCCTGATTTCGTGAAACGTGAAATCCTGAAAGAATAGGCACTGGGTATTTCGACTTTTCGGCGACCGGAGACCCTAAGGTGCAAGGATATCCCTTGCATCCATATTTCACGAAACATGAAATCTCGAAGGAGTGAGCGCTGACCATTTTGGCATTTCGGCTACCGGAGGTTTGAGAGACCAGAAGACAGGACACTTGACTCAGGAATTCTCGATCCCCGATAAGCACCTTTTCAGCTTGGCACTTGGTCACATCCCTTAGTTGCGTGCTGTGGGAGCTCACACTTGGCACCCAAAAAAGCCAACTGAGCATTTGTAAGGGACCTATGTAATTGTTCGAAGGGTTCTAGTTCAAAACCAGAAGAGCCATTTCAGCTCCAGAATCAGAAGATCCTGATGAGAAGGTCGTGCAGCCCTTAGGAGGGATAGGGGGTCTGCATCAAGAGAGCCACATACTTTATTGTGGGTTGGTTTTGATTAGGCATGTAGGGACTTCTCCTATCGAGCAAGAAGGTTTCTCCCTTTTGATATTCATGATAGAGAATGGAGATGGTTGGGTATATATTATTTCCACAGAGATTATCTTACGGATGAAAATTATGGACAACAGGTCCAGTTACCACAAGTATTCTAGCCTGAGGGTCCAAGACTGGAGGATCTAATATATATATAGGGAGAATACATGCATGGTCAGAGTAGTGCAATGCCAACATGGTGATCCTTAACAGATACTATCATGGGACCCAAGGATTGCAGGGTTGAGCATTTCATTCACTGACAGGGGCGAGTGGACCTTTGCAGGGGAAAATTGTTTTGACTTTCCATTGAGCTTTAGTGTTGAGGAGAGGACATCACTTGTGGGTATCTCACAGAGGTCTTGCAGTACCTCATTATGGCATCATCATGTGCAGTTGATGGAGTCTATGTTGATCCTGGTAGGGTCTTGGAGGATGGACTCATTTCGCGATGAGGCCATGTGTTAGGTGTAGGAGATTCACAGAGTCGATATATTTTAGGGCTATGCTTCACTCAGTATTGTAGTTCACTTCCTGATATGGGACCCAGGGGGTGGAGTGTATGATAGGTCATCTCTGGATGGGACTTACTATGTGTCCCACAGGTTGACATGGGTCCCCGATATTGTATTTGGATGGGTCTAGTTATTGCTTGAGGACAAGCAATATTCTAGCAAGGGGGACTGTAATGTCCCCACTTCAGGACATCAGGGTATTACAGGGTGTTAAGATGACCAGAGTAGGTAGATGGAGATTATAGCGAGTACAAGAGATATCGAGGGATATTTTGGGGTCTGCCTTGCATCACTCATCCTATTTCATCATTATGATCCATTCCTCACAGACTGGCTTTGGTTTCATTGCATTTAGATGATTTCCATGATTTTGAGTATTTTGAGCTATAGGCTAATTAAATTCACTAAAGAGGTCATTTTGGGCACAATACTTGAAGAAACCTCTTAGTGTAATAGCTCATTGGAATCGGGAGGAACAACACTACAGGATAGGGTGATGAAAAGTGACTTTCAGTGGCCAAGGAAGCCACAAGAAGAGATAAAGTGCTTTTCATAGGTAAAAAGGTTAATTAATTGATTAATTAATTAATAATTAATAAAGTAAAAGTAACTTTGGAGGGACAAGATGAGCAGGAAGTATAAAGGAGAGGTAAGGGCCTCTATTCTCTCATTCTTTTATGATTATATTTTGATACCTGACTTCTAGCTAGTGAGCCCACACCTTGGGGGTTTTGAGGGTTTTGACTTAACAAACCCTAGAGGAGGATTCAGTGGTGAAATATTCCACCTAGCTTGTCTCAAGCTTGGTCTCAGGGATGAAATACTACCCCACATTATTCTAGTTCAAATCTATTCAGTTGCAAGAGGGTTTTACACCAACCATAGGCACAAGAAGACAGAGGGCACACCATTGGGGGTTTCTAGTAAGGGGGACACACCATTCATTGAGGGAAGTTCGTCCATGAGATTGATAGGAATTATGTGGATTCTAGCACCTAGGTTTTCATTGCAGGGTCTTGGACATTAGATCTAGTGCATTCCAGAGGATTTTTATGCACCATTTGATTTACTATATGCATCGGATGAATTGGAGGAGAGGAGCACACTTTAGAAAGTGATTTCATTCATTTGATAGATAAGAACTTCACCATTTCGCTTGGTACTTCACCAGTGAGGTAATTGGGCCCCGATCTATCATTCCTGTGGTTTTGTGGAGCATTTGGAGGCCTCTCGGAGGGATGTCAAATTATCTAGGGTTTCAGCCATCTAGTGGGGTGGAAGTCCAACAAAGGGTTATTCATTTAGTGGATCATCTCTTCACTGATCTACCTGGGACTTTACCCATGTTCTTGTATTGGTCCGATCTACAATTTGTATATTCATCAGAGGGTTTGGTGGTATTTGGTAGCAGGGCCTAATTGTTGAGGGTCTTCAGTGTTC
>ML781466.1:475624-502519 GCA_009831015.1 Picea engelmannii | reverse complement strand
TCTATCCCGACATTGTATCTCACAGGTAACTGGAAATGGTTTAGGAAAGCCATTGCCAGATCACCAAAGGAAGAGTATCTTGAGTGATCGAGCTCAATGTACCATTTTGTGGCACTCCCGATGAGAGTACATTGAAACAATCGCAACTGTACAGAGTCATATTTCAATGAGTTAGATGAGCACCAAAGATGGAAGGTAGTCACATGATCACCTGGATCTTCGTTAGGCTTGGCTTCAGACTTTGGAATCTTCGAAGGCAACTTTGTCGGCATAGGAGGCCAACGCGGATCATGAAAAATGGGGTCATTCAACAACATTGTCAAATTTGGCAAGTGCAAAGTCGCCATGAAAGGTAGTTTGGGCTATTGGTGATAACCTAGGAAAAAGGGGCCTGGAGTTTGACTGGCACCAGGTTGCCAGGAAAAGTTTGGCTGTTGCCCTGAATTCTGGTAGAAACCATGGCCCTGGCCAGCGTATGGATTTTTCATATGTGGATACTTCATCAGTTGATTTCCCAAATAGGACATAGATGGTTAGGCATGCACCATATTCGAAATACTCTAGGAAGGGTTACCCCATGCCGGTCCCATGGGGATAGGCATAGTAGTTTGTCCAGGGTTCCATTGATTGTGGAAATAATTACCCCATATTGAAATTTCAGACGAGAGAACGGATCCCTACCTAGAATTCCAAGGTCATGATGCGGAGAAAGTTCCTAGGTTTTCCCCTTCTGCAAGAATAGTACCCTGCATAGGAATAGATTGTCAAAAACTGGGAGTGCCCCCAGTCGGGAAAGTGGCTGAAGAGAAGGCAATGTTGCCAAACGTTCTAGCCAAAGAAAATGGTGTTGAACCTACTGGCATGTTATGCAAAGGGGTTCGATGACTCCCTGCTCCAAATAAACTATGGTATATAGGTTGCCTGGTGGATTGTTGATGCGAGCCACTGAGTGAAGGGGACGAAGAAGGGATATGACCTCCTCCGTAAGGGAAAACATTAAAAGGAGTAGGAGTACCCCCTATGTGACCTTGTAGAGGAGAACTAGAGCTCCTTGCCCCCATACCTGAAGTTTGTAAACTGGAGTATGAAAGTACAAGACTTGTACCCGAACTAGGCATCCCATATGAGAACGGAGGGCCTGTCGCACTAGGTGTGAAAGGGGTTGTGGCTGCCACCAAAGATGGGATTGGACCACTGTGCGATGTAGAAGTGGTCGAGACCATGGCGGCTTGGACCGATGACGATGGGTTAGTAGGTGAAAACTCTCCTATGGTGAAAACCGTAGTGCGAATTGAAGAATTCCCACAAGGAGTAACAACATTTGTTTCCATTGTTGTATGCAACACTCTCTGGTGCTTGTAAAATTGGATTGGTATGATGAAAGATGCCAAGAAATCAGTGGTTGGGGTTTCAAATGGGACAAGAGCATGTGCTTCAAGGTCCAAAATGGTCAATTCCTTTGAGTGTTGGTCGGGCACAATCGCTTGTTACCCAGTCGCTTCAAAAGACCCTTGTTGTTCTAGCTTTCGCCTGAATGGTGGTGGGGGTGGCTCCAGTGTAACTGGCGGTAGGCCAAGAAGCCTTCATGAGCGGTGGAGCTCATGATCCTCCACTATGTGAGAAGATCAAAGACACTCTGAGGTAGTCTAAATGATCAAAAGTAACACACACTAAAAATGTCCCTAGACGATAAGACAGGAAAACACTAAATTAATTAGAAGAACAATTACAACAACCAACACTAGAGAAAATTACCGGTGCAAGTGCAACTCGAACACAGAAGCACCCTCTGGGTATACTCTACAAAGCATGGCCCGATGTATGTCCTAGGTACCGCGGAATACCCCCGTAGTCACCTGTGTATGTCCCTAAAATAGATAGGCAACTAGGTTGCGCGTAAATAGTCACCAGGCGGGTACAATCGAAAGTCGGGTACACCACAATGAGAAAGGTATCGAGCTTGAAACCTGTCAAGGGTATAGAAAGAAAGTGGTATGGAATACAACTGAGGACCTCGAATGGATTCAAGACCCATGAATCCCCGTGGAAAATGAAATCAATGGAATCCCAAAACAAGCCCTCTAGATGTGTTCTCCACTACGATTGGTCTAGCTTTGGAGGGGTTATCTCCGCTACCTTTCCGCACGCAACCTCATGTTTATCCCCTATGTTAGAGGGGGGTCCTAGATAACTTTCACAACCCTAGACTTAGACACTCCCTAGATCAGACTCCAATGTTTGATTTCAAATGGCCTTGAAGAGTTTCCTCTCCAACCTAATCCAAGGCCTTAATCCTGAACTAGTTGGTGAACCCTAGAAACATAAAAGTCTAGTAGATTTTAAATTTAGCGTTAATTGTATGGATTTGTCTTATGTAAAGGGGTATGAAAGTGAAACTGATGATGTGTAGAAGACAAAAGAAAAAAATGAATAAAAAAGGTGGAAACAAAACTTTTCCTTAATGCAAAATTTCAACAACTTTTCAAAATAAATATTTTTTAATTTTCTAAGATTTTGGACAGCAAATGTAAAAGAAATTTCCCTTGACTACAAGCTACTTATGATCCAAGTAAACTACAAAAACTTATGAAATGAATGACTTTTCCCTGGCTAATAATGCAGAAACACACTCTTCAACCAAACAAGAAAATGAAAGATAATTTTTATTTATTTAAATGCTTGATAAAGAAAAAAAAAGGAAAAATACCAACAAGCAAAAACCAATAAAAACAATTCCGGCCTAATCACAGATCGCAAAGAATCAGGTCAAAAATCACACACTAGTAATTTAAAAAAATGACTCTCACACTTGTGTAAAACCCCTAATTTTTTTTTTTTTTATGACAACTTTTAAATGAGAAAAAGAAAGCTAAAGGTAAGATTAATCCTAAGCTATTGACTACTAAGACATAGATTCAAACACCTGAGAGGTATAATTCTCATCAAGGGAAAGGATGACTACCTTACCCTCAAAAAGAAGTATCATGCACAAGCACGCTATTGTTAATCTAACAGCAAGCTTGTGAGCGCGAGCTGTATAGATACAAAGGACGTGTACACGCAAGATGACCTTTTATAGGCCACGTGTATCTCTAAACTCTGAGAAAAAATGAAAACAGACAAACCAAAACCAGGAAGACACCATTGATATTGATAACCAGGATCCCTTGAAGTTTTGGACACTCTTTTTTAATAGAAAAAGCAAACCAAGAAAGGAAAAATCATAAAGAAAAAACAATCTGAGATAAGACTACAAACAACCAAGACTCAGACAGAATTCTAGAAAACCCCTGAGAATGTCTGATTCTGACAGGGAAGAGGATGATTGCCTCAAAAATTCTCTGGACTCTACATGCTACTACTACTTCCTCATCTAGCGTTCGCACGTGGGATGTAAGAGAGTAGGGCACGGGTACACACATGCAGACCTTATGCAGGCTGCGTGTACCTCTATCGGTCTCGACAAACATAGTCAAGCAAATAACAGAGAAAGCTCGTATGGTAAACTAGACTCTCTGCTAGCTTAGACCTTATAGAAACTAAAAAAGAAGGCAAGAAAAATCAGTCTTTTAGACTACCCAAAAACACATCAAATTCCTAAGAACCCTAGAGATATTCCCCAGTATGGTCGCCAATTATGTTGTGAGGGAAATATCCTTATGGACTAGAAAATAGGGTTAGACTTTGCATGTAGATATGACCAAGAGAAAATCTACTTTCTACCTTCGTCCCTAGACTTAAATCCTATTTATTTTCAGTAAAACATGGCTAGATCAACCTACCTCGTTCCATGTGTTTGATGTCGATCCCTTGTCACGCTTGATCACTTGTTTGCAGTTCTCCTTTCCAATGTTGACCTTCATACAAGACAAGAAACAACTACACATGCACCTTACCTATAGACTAACAGGTTAGAAATTCAAACATGTATTTAACAAATTACGAATAACTCATGAATTGGGACGAGAAAAGCATTTTCTTTATTACTTTGAATGCGTCAACTTACAAAAATTCGAGACCGGACTCCGCTCCGCGAACCTGATCCTAGGCTCCTCTTCAACTGTCCTCCAACATCTTTTCTTTGTCTATTTTCTGGCACAAGGATGGCTAAAGGGTTGGGACAATGGGAATATGCAAATGGGCAGAGTTTCTTTGCTATATTTTTCCTCTTTCAAATGGGACCCCTAGCCCTTCTTTTATAGGTTAGAAGGAGCTAGGTGTTTGGACAAACCCTTGTCCATTCATGGCTAGGAGTTTCAGTTAACTCACCCAGAGCTATGTGTTCCATCAACAACTTTCCTTTTTTCGTGCTTTTGTCGGTCCACGTGGGTTGTTTGAGGTCAGCTAGTGTGTACACACGTGCAGTAATGGAGTAGGGTGCATGGGCCTTTATAAAAGAGGATTTTTAAAGAGTTTTTCAACAGTGCTTTGGCAAAGAAGGGATCTGAGATGGCCTGATGCCAGATAAGCATGTATGGTGCAATTTAGGGTTATAACACATGGTTAGGGAGAAAAACTGGGTCATTTGGCCTAGGTAGTTAAAACCATATGTTATTCTCTAGATCAATACGAGGCCTTGGATGAAGTAGTGGGTTAAGCCATATAGACTTGTGCTCAAATCTCTTTATTTAGACCACTAATTAAAAATTATTTGAAAAAAGTATCATTCATACCTTATAAGGAGATTCCCACTTGAAGGAAGAAACACATTCTTTAGCTATTCTCGTTTAGTGAAAATTAGTTAGCTTCCCCCAAAAAATATTATCTATTTCAAAGAAATCATAGAAGACCTTAAAATATTTTCTCAAGGAAATGTACCTCCTATTGGTCTGAAAATCTGCACCTGAATGCTAAAGGGAAAAGCTAGGCCACCTCAAGTTTAGAATGGTTGTTTTTTAAATTTTGTTGGTTAGTTAGAGGGTTGGTTTACCAAGACAAGAGCACGGTTGGGATAAAAAAATGATATGGATGAGGGTCCACCTTGGCTGGTGGCACACTAATGAAAGACAAGTGAAATAATAGAGGTAAAAACTAAGGGAAATAACAGACCACTCAATGAATAATCTGTTGGAAGAAGTTTAATACTTGAAATATCATTTCAAGACATTAAACATGTATCAAAAAAGCAATTACTCCCACAATTTGCAATAGAAACGAATCTCCACCAAAGTATTACTTGTTTTATAGGTTTCATATTAGTAAAGATAAGTTATATAATAACTGAAGGAAATGAAATCTACTTTGCACAGATCAAAAAATGCATTCAAGTTAAGATAAAAACACATGAAGATTTGGACAAAAACATTTTCATCAAAAGTATATTCACTAGGTAGAGAGATTTAATCCTATGCATAGAACAGGTTCAACCAGCTGATGTATTGATCTCCTTTCCCCAAAAAAAAATTCTCCTCAAAACATACAGAAAATGCATATTTATCAGAAATGCAGAGGGCCTCGACCAGTGTGGAACTGAGGCTTAGCTCTACAACTCGGCTGTAAAACAACTTATTAACTTAACTAAACTACACTTATGGAGTATGTTAATGAATACTCTAAACTTTAATTAAAAACAATGAGTGGTTCTTATCACACATAGAATACCACTTATTATGCCTTTAAAATAAAAAATTCTTGAACTAAACAATTGAAAATCGATACTAGCAATGAAACTGGACTGATGCATGCACCAGAGTGAACTGATATCTAACAGAAATGACCAAGAGCGACATAGATGAATTATGTATCAATCAAGACATGAATGCGCGCTATTGGAGGCCACCAGAGACAACTGGAAGTGTGGTTTTTCCTTTCCCCCACTTGTATTTTTGAGGATGTAAGAAAGTCACGTTTTGTTTTTCTATAATTTGGACATGTAGTTTCCCCATTCCTAGTTTGGCACCCTCTTTTAACCCTTTCAAATATGCAATAAATGTGGGTGAGCCACTTCGTAAATTCAACATTCAAAGGTTTCAGAGTGAAAAGGATGCATATCATCTAGAGGACAAATCCGTCGAAATCGTTAACTAACACTAATTGCTTATTAGCCTGAGATTACCTTTAACCTTAATCATTTTGGGACATCAGCGATTTGACACTTCAGGACTTCGGGGCTCTGTTCTTTCTCTGGATTGGAATCTCCTCAAAAATGAACTGGTGAAGTGACATAGAGGCTTGATGTCATATGATGTCACAACTGTTGATGTGTCACATAAGGCGAGTGACACGTGTCACTAAAAAATGAGTGGATGATGGGACCCAAATGACAAGAAATGAGTGCCATGTGTCAGGGCCAGATGGAAGTCACATGTCTCCATTGATGTGGTCCTTATGCTTCAACAATTTGTGCTTCAGGAGTCTTTGGATGTAAAGCATGGAAATCCCCCGAAGTTGTTCGGTCCGGGAGTGACGTGTTATGAAAGAGAGGGACATGTGTCACCTAGAAATAGCATGGATGATGCAATAAAAGGGTTTGCGATGAATGCCACTTGTTGTGACTGATGAGTGCCACGTGCCTTCAAAAATTTGGCACTCTGGAGCTCGAAGAACTGGGTTTTCTCTGCATCTAAATCTCCCAGAATGATAATCTCTTGAAGTCATTAATTCATGCTTATAGAAGACCTATTAACCTGAAATTAATACTTTAATCATTAAAGGATTTGAGGAGTTTGAAAATTTGGGAGACCTGTAGTGTTGCATTTGAAAACCTCTCAAAGTAGTACGAGCCTAGAATGACGTGGCAGTGAGGGACCACTATGACACTTCAGGGTTCCAGAAATATGAAACTTCTAGAGTTTTCTTTATCTGGACCAAAACCTCTCGGATGAACAAAATCCTAGAGTGACATGGCAGTGAGGGCCCACTCCCGCACTTTGGGGCTCTAGAAATTTGACACTTCGACACTTAGGGTCTTCGAAAATTTGTATATTTGTTCATGTCATTAAACCTCGCGCGATGATGAAAACCCCAAATGCATGAAAAATGTCGATTTGAGTGGTCTATTGGATCTCCATCATTGCAATTTTAACCTGTCTATTCCCACCATCTGAGCCCGAAATTTACTACCTTTGAATGTTGCATTTTTTTTTCATGGTTGTTCCTTGTGCATACAACATACTTGATCGACCTGCTACATGCTCTATTAGTGATAATTTTTATGACACGTATTTAAAATCAACTCAATGACATGAAATTACCCCTCAAGAAAACAAACACTTGTTCACAGAATCAATTAAAGAGAAAAGTTAAAACGTGGAGAATAACTTAGCAAGAACAAAAAAAAGAATCAGGCTTTAAGAAGATGTTATAGTTGAATCAAAATGGTAAGGACGCGATTCAAACATAAGTTCCAACATTGTATCCAATTGGGGATAACACTTTCATGTGAGGTGATAAGAACAACAGATCAATGCCTTTGAATTCAATAACCTGCTTCCACCTCCCTTTTCTTACCTCTATTTATGTCTTCCAACCACGTATCTATAACACTGTCTCTCAGCCATGCATCTCTAGAGTTMAAAACAATAACTACACCCTAGTGCCTTTGTTGGGATAGAGAGTCTTTATTCAATATGAAACTTAAAACTATAGGTACACCCCAGTTCCTTTGTTGGGATATGGAGTCTTTATTCAATATGAAACTTAAAATTGCAGCTACACCCCAGTTCCTTTGTTAGTGTATGGAGTCTTTATTCAATATGAAACTTAAAACTACAGCTACACCCCAGTGCCTTTGTTGGGCTATGGAGTCTTTATTCAATATGAAACTTAAAACTACAACTACACCCCATTGCCTTTATTGGGCTATGGAGTCTTATTGTTGATCTACATGAAAACTACTGAAAATACCAACATACTGAAACAAACTGTGAACTAAAAAATTAATTACTTGAACTAAGAGCTTATTCTCCTACTACCTACTCTATTCATCTAAAAATCATGTAATCATGTGTAGTCATATTTCCAGTAAAACCAAGAAACCATTTGAATGAGAACCATAACTCCATGCATGTCACTGTTTAGAATAATTAAAAGAGGATCTATCATATGCAACAAAACATTAGGATGCATCGCGTACTCACAGTTGCAAAAGTTCATCATGCTAAAACTTACCACATTTGAGATTTTGGAAAAATAAGAGTCCATCCATCTCGTTATTAGATCTTGAAACTCATGAAAAACCTTCAACTGGTTGAGAGGACAAAGTTGTTGTCGTGTTAGATTTTCATTATAAACAAGACTGGGATGCTCCTGTCCTCGTTGAAACAACTCATAAAATTCATGTGATTCACAACCATAAAGGGCAACAAAACACTCCTTATACTGCTCATCTTGTTGTTTGAAATGAATGGGTATGTCTTCTGCATTGTTGGTTTTTCCTTTTTCTAGATCTAGAATGTCATCTCAAGACTTATAGATTTATTGTTGCTCAACAATTTTAGAAGGAAGGGGAACAACTTGCTCGTGACCTTCAACATCACTTTCTTCATAGTTCATCAAATCTTTATGAGAACATAGAACAACGGATGTATCATAATAACGACTAACTAAGGCACCTAGAACAATGCAAGATGTATCCAAAGCCTTGTTATCATCAATTTCATCATTAATGTAATTCCCAACATCGTCTTTTTGAATAAAAGAATCAGACGAAGACTCATATGCAGCTAGATCTTCCTCCACTTCCTCAATGGAAAAATCCATTTTATTTTCACTACTATAATAACTAATAAGTGTCTGTTGAATATGATATCCAAATTCTTCACAACAGCCTTCAAAAAGTAAATCAGCTGGAAAAAACCTTTTACAATGCTTACTAAATGAAACATGGAACTGTTCTAGGGAGGATATTCTAGTAGGGGGAAAGGATCGATACCACTCATGAGAATCTCCCTCTAATGAGTACATGAACATATTCATTAATACATCCTCATGATGTATTCTCCACTAATACATGAGTTCATGAAACTCAAGCAAATGCTTAGCAGGGTTGTCATCTCTATGTTCTCTAAATCTAGGAAAGAAATCACACTACTCATCTATAGTAGGAAAAAAATTTGGAAAGCCAAGAACAACAGAGAAATTAAAAGGAGAAAACCTTTGAGCCAACATGGCTTCCATTTGAAAATACGACTTCATAATACTGTGGATTCACCACTGGATTCTTTAACCATGGATTCGCTAGGTGAATGATCTTCAGTATGAATGTGTCTGGTCTTTGTTCACCATCAAAGATCAGATATGATCATTATGTTTCTCCCAGGAAAAGATATTTCGTTACTCCGTTCCCCAGCAATGGTGCCAAAATATGTTGTTCTTAAAATCTACATCTGACTCCTAAAGGGAAAAGCTAGGCCACCTCAAGTTTAGAATGGTTGTTTTTTATTTTTTGTTGGTCATTTAGAGGGTTGGTTTACCAACACAAGAGCATGGTTGGGCTGGAAAAATGCTACGGATGTGGGTCCTCCTTGGATGGTGTCACACTAATGAAAGACAAGTGAAATAATAGAGGTAAAAACAAAGGGAAACAACAGACCACTCAATGAATAATCTGTTGCAAGAAGTTTAATACTTAAAATATCATTTCAAGACATTAAAAATGTATCAAAAACACAATTACTCCCATAGGTTGCAATAGAAACGAATCTCCACCAAATAATTATTTTTTTTACAGGTTGCATATTAGTAAATATAAGTTATACACTAGCTGAAGGAAATTGAATTTACTTCGCACAGATAAAAAAATGCATTCAAGATAAGATAAAAACACATGCACATTTGGACAAAAACATTGTCATCAAAAGTATATTCACCAGGTAGAGATATTTAATCCTATGCATAGAACATGTTCAACCAGCTGATTTACTGATCTCGTTTCCAAAAAAAAAAAAAACCTCCTCAAAACATACAAAAACTGCATATTTATCAGAAATGTAGAGGCCCTCGACCAGTGTGGAACTGAGGCTTAGCTCTACACCTCGGTTGTAAAAAAACTTATCAACTTAACTAAAACACACTGTTGGAGTATATTAATGAATAATACAAACTCGAATGAACAAAAATGAGTGGTTCTTATCACACTTAGAAGACAACTTATTATGCCTTTAAACTTAACAAGTCTTGAACTAAACATTTGAAAACTGTTACTAGCAATGCAACTGGATTGATGCATGCGCTAGAGAGAACTCAAATCTGACAGAAATTACCAAGATCTAAAAAACTAAACATTGTATCAATCAGAGCATGCACATGTATTTTTGGAGGCCACTGGAAACAAATGGAAGTGTGGTCATGGCTTCCCCCACTTGTCTTTTTGAAGACGGAAGAAAGTTATGTTGCGCTTTTATGGAATCTGGATGTGTAGTTTCCCTATTCTTGGTTTGACACCCCCTTTTAAACCTTTCAAATATGCAATAAATTTGGGTGAGACACTTCGGAAATTCGACATTCAGAGATTTCCGACCACAGAGGATACATATCCTCTAGAGGATAGATCCCCCGAAGTCGTTAACCAACACTAATCACTTATTAACCTGAGATTACCTTTAACCTTAATTGTTTCGGGACTTCAATGGTTCGACACTTCAGGACTTCGAGGCTCTATGCTTTCTATGGATTGGAATCTCCCAAAGAAGGAACTAGAAAAGTGACATGGTCGCGTAATTTCATATGATGTCATGAATCCTAATGTGTCACATAAGGTGAGTGACACGTGTCACTAAACAAAAAATGGATTATGGGACCCAAATAACTAGAAATGAGTGCCACATGTCAGGGATAGATGGAAGCCACGTGTTAGGGCCATAAGGAATCCATGTGTCTCCATGGATGTAGGACCTATTCTTTGGCACTTCAGGCTTCAGGAGTCTCTAGATGTAAAGCATGCAAATGTTTGGAAGTAGTTCAATTCTAAATTGACGTGTTATGAAAGAGAGGGACATATGTCACCTAGAAATAGCATGAATGACGCAATCAAAAGGCTTGATATGAATGCCACGTGTCATGAATGATGAGTTCCATGTGCCTTCAGAACTTCAGCACTCCGAAGCTTTGGAGAACTGGATTTGCTCTGCATCTAAATCTCTCGGAATTGTAATCTTGTGAAGTCACTAATCTGTGCTTATATAAGACCTATTAACCTGAGATTAATACTTTAATCAATAAAGTATTTCGGGATTTTGGAACTTCGAGAGACCTTTAGTGATGCATTTGAAAACCTCCCAGAGTAGTACAGGCCCGAAGTAGTACAGGACCAGAGTGACGTGGCAGTGAGGGCCCACTCCAACACTTTCGGGCTCCAGAACTCCGAAACTTCAGGGCTCCGGAACTTTCGTATTTTTTTTTCTCTGGACCAAAACCTCTCGGATGAATGAACTACTGGACTGATGTGGTAGTGAGGGCTCACTCCCGCACTTCAGGTCTCCATAACTTCGTCTCTTCGACACTTCGGGGCTCCAAAACTTCAGATATCTGTGCTTGTCGTTAAACCTCATGCGATGCTAAAAACCTCAAATGCACGAAAACCGTCGATCTAAGTGGCCAGTTGGATCTCCATCGTTGCAATTTTAACCTGTTTGTTTCCACCATATGACCCCAAAATTGATTTCCTTTCAATGTTGTCTTTGTTTTCTCATGGTTTTTCCCTGTGCATACAACATACTTGATCGACCTGCTACATGCTCTATTGGTGTTAACTTTGATGACACGTATTCCAAACCATATCAATGACATGCAATTACCCCTCAAGAAAACCAAAAGATGGCACAAAGAATCAATTAAAGAGAAAAAATAAAACATGGAGAATAAGTTAGCAAGAACAAAACAAATAATCAGGCTTTAAGAAGATTTTATAGGTGATTCGAACGGATGAGGAAGTTATGCATACCTAAATTCCAACACCTCCCATAAACATTTGGATGTCATTGAACTATTTCCAATGCTCTCGATCATATATATTATATCCACCTAGAGTTTTAATATGTCATCATAAATAACTTAGATGGAAATATAGTGTTCCCTCTAGATAACCTATCTTGTTGGGTTAAAGCCTTGAAACTTATTCATATCTTCTTTAGGAAGCCTATGCACCATATGGTGTTGATTTTCCCTAAGGGTGGCCTTGTGTGATGTTTTCCTCTTGTAGATGATTCACCATTAGCACGCTACACCAGTGACTACTAAAAATGACCCATTCCTAATAGGAATTTAGTTCCAATATTAAAGACCTTTTTCCTAGGGACAATGGCTTTTACCTTAGAGATATGGATTTCTAATTGGGTGGCCATTGTTGGAAATACTGAGAAGGGGGGTAAATCAATATTGCGAAAGTTTACCACTTTTAACCACAATATATAAAATTCAAATTTATCAACGATATATCATCAATGTATCATCTATGATTGCATTCAAAATATCATTATCATAAAATCATAAGCAACATCACATCAAATACACATTACACCAAAATTTACGTGGAAACCCAAATGGGAGAAAACCACATAATTCTTTCTTATATATATCAAATAATACAATCATTAGAAGAACCAACTTCCCGATTCTCTAGTTACAACTGGAAGGAGGCTCCAACCCCCTATTTATAGGCTCCAATCTGAAAGAAGCTACAACTCCCCTATTTACTAGATACAATTGGAAAGAGACTCCATCCCCATAATTTCCCACAGGATGTTGAAGTAGACATGTACAGGTAGATCGGTGACATGTTAGCTCAGATTTATGTCGGTGAAGACATTCCTTGTGAAGATCATGTCTAGTAGATATGAATCCATGTGAAAAGTGAGTGTTTTTCCATCCTTTGGTGTCTGAGCCTGCAATATGTTGGTGCTCAATTTATTATAAATGATTTCTCTACATTTGAAGCTACTCTCGGAGATGGCCACAATGTATGCTAGGGGAATCCATGCCTCTGAGATCATAGAAAAATATATCTCCCCATATAATTGGCATATTAGTGCCATTAAATAGATATATGGCTCCCTTATATTTGTTTTCCCGTACCATTCATTGCTCCGATTTGTGAATTTTTTTTCTTCCTTCCACCAAGAGGCCATTAATCAGTTGTGTAATCAGTACAAGAGTCTCTGTAGGTTGTAGATCAAGAGAACCCAGTAACTTTATCAGAATTCTTAAACATGTATTGAAAGTGGATCAAATATTAACAACTCACTCACTCAAGGCAATTTGAACATATCTAGACAGAATAAGGCTTTCAAGAGATATTTATCATATGGTTTATATAATTCAAGTAGATGGAGAATGCTAACTATACCAACAAGATTACATATATTGATAACACATGTAAAAGGCCGAATATAACTAGCAGAGGGCTTGTGATCCTTTGTTTATTAATGCACAGATAATATGACAATCATCAATCATTAAATAATCAAAGCACTGAACATGAAATTCAAACCAAAAGTACAGAATAAGAAAGAGAGACATGGATCTGATAAATATCAATGAAAGAGATTTATCATTCCAGAATATATATCAAATTTTTACATCAAAAGAGTACCATAGATTCTTCAATCTCGAACCCTCTACAAAGTTGCCTCGATGAGCTTAAATAAACTTTACAATATTGACTAGATCCTCAAAATATGGATCTAAGAAACACCTATAAAATCAAATCTAAAATGAGTCACAATGATAGGATGAGATCCTATTTATAAGGGATAGGTATCCCATTTGAATTCCCAAAACTTAGCTCTTCCAAAGCTACCTAGTGGCCATAGAAAATATTCATTGCATCTTCGCTAACACTTGGAGCCATGATTCATCCTTTGAATGTTGAAAATCAGGTCAACGTTTGAACAAAACGGTTACACACAGAAGGCTAACGATTTGGTAGTGCACTACATGGAGAAAATGTAGTATGTGCTACAAACTCCTGTAGCTTCATATTTTGTCCAAAATATTCAAAATTAATTGCAAAATTCTTTTGTAAATGGAGAACTTGTCTCAGCAAAACCGATATCACTACCAATTATTAGTCCTATTGCGACTACTCAGACTTCACCATACCCATACATGTTTATTTAAGGTATCTTTCATACTTTCATTAGTTTTCAAAACATTAACTCATCATTGGTCGGTAGTCACATAGAACTTTGAAAAATATATGAATCAATCATGATGCTTGGGAGAACTAGAAGAGGTAATCTCTTTCAAGAAGATAGCCAAATTCTTCTTGCTAAGCATATTCTTGTCCATATATAATTTTGTTTCTAGCTTTCCATTTTCTTCTCTTAGGCTGAGGTTATGTTTGTATATATTGACCAATTGATTCCTCTAAACCATCTTTTCTAATATTCTTATTCAACTGGTTACATTCCCCTGCAAGTTCATCTATTTGGATTGACAGTTGTCTACCAAGTGAGAAACTCTCCTCATGTAACCTTTGATTCTTCTCCTGAACTTATTTTAGTTGTTTGTCTTCTTCTTTGAACAATTTAGCCCAATTCACTCTAGTTCCTTGCTCTATCTCTGGGGATGAATCTAGTGGAGATTCACTCAACTGAACTATGGCTTCCAATGCTTCCTTTTCAAGAGGGGATACTTTGAATTTCGATAACATAGCTATAGGTTTTACTACATCACTTCTTGGAAGAGACTCCTCTAATAAGACAAGCTTCCTCCTTGATGACCTTATGAGAGATGGTGCATCAAATCTAGCTTGGATAGTTGCCAGTAGTTTCCATAATTAATTTAACAAAGAGAAAAATTAACAATGGACTTTCCTAAAAATGATCGTCCTCTATTTTCATATTTTGGTGAAGATCTATATGTAATATGAATCAGCCATAAAATATTATTCAAAATAACTAAAATATAAATTTAGTGGGCCTAATAGGTTTAATGGTTAAACACATATGTCTCTTCCTAATAGGTCACAAGTTCAAATCCATATATTAATAGGTTATGTATATATAATGACCTTCCTTGGATTGTAACCAAATTAACTCTTCTTCATGAAATTCAAAAAGGTTGGTATAAATTTAGAACCATACTACCTTCATCAAATAGGACACATGGAAGACTTGTTGGATCTTGGAGTGGGCTAGAAGAGACAATCCATACACAACTTGTCCAATACACTAGAGGATCTCATAGGGTTGTGATTCCTTTTTTCAAAATAACCCTGGAGTGATGTTGATATACTTGATGCTTCATTATATTTTGAGAAAAAATTAAAATTGTCCTTAAGTATATTGAGGATGGTTTCTTTGATGGTTATCATGCAATGCATTTCCCAAAACTTAGATGTGCCTAGTAAGTGAAAAATCATAGAGAGAATTTTTTTCCATACATGAATTCATATGATAACATTTTGATAGCACCATGATAGGTGGTATTGTACCACCATTCAAGACATGATATCCATTGAAACCATTGGCCCCCTTACTTCAATGGAAAGCATCACAATTAAATTTCTGGATAGTTTTTGACTACCTAAATTGTTTAACTATCTCTTTGAGGATGATAATATGTGCTCATTTTCAAGTGTGTGTGTGTTGTATTATAAACAACTCCTTCTAGAATTAATTAGTGAAGGTGGGTTCACAATGTTTTACCAAGGTTAGGAAATCTTTTTGATTTAAAAATCTCATCCATTAATCCTTAAGCAACAATGGATGGTCTAAATGGGTAATGTATGGCACAAAATTAAGCATATTTTTAAAGGAATTCAAATACCATGGTGATAACATATCTATTGTTGGATTTAGGAAGGCCAACAATAAATCCATGTAAATGTCAGCCTAGATAGTGGTAGGTATCAGTAGCAGTCGTAATTCCCTAAAGGTATTCATTATTTCACATTGTTCCTTTGACATGTGTCACATTTAGCTAAAAGAATATAGATTTATTTTTTGATACCTTCCCAAAGGAGCACTTAATATCTCATTCTTATACTTTATAAAATCTCATGTGCCACATATTAGTATAAGAATGTAATTACATTATAACCCATTATTTTAAAGTAGATCTTGGTAGAATAAAATAAACCCTTTATACCTCAAGTGGTCATGCTACCAAGTACATGTTGTAGGGATGTTGGAGTCCTCCTTGATCCACTATATGAGTTAAAACATATTTTTATTATCCAACCATTCATCTCTTACCTCTACAATCCAATTTGGTACTAGTAAGGATAAGGAAAAGAGGGGTTCTTCCTCCTCATAATTCCTATAAAATGAATCAACCAACACATTCTACTTTCCCTTATCGTATACAATTTCATAATCATAACCTAATATCTTAGTTACCTATTTTTGTTTCTTTGGTGATTACAACTTTTTTTCTAAAAAGTACTTCAAGATATGGTTGTTTGTCTTGATCTAGAAGCACCTCTTAATGAGGTACATATTGAATTTATTGATGACACTCATTTCTTTCTAATAAGTGGAATTACCAATCACACATTTTTGTATGAGTGAATGCCATTATGCAGCCCCCTTGCATCAACACTATCCCAAGGGCGTTTTTATGGGTATTACATTCCACGATGAATGTATTAGTGAAATTGGGAATTGATAATACTCAAGTAGTATAGATGGATTTCTTTAAAGAATGAAAGGCCTACTTTATGGAATCATTCCACACAAAGGTTCTATTCTTAAGAAAGGTGATTAAAGGGGTTGTATTTCCCCTATATATTTTCAAAAAATGCGTGTAGTAGCGAGTAAGTCCCAAGAAACTAGGTAATATTTTTAGAGTCTTTGATCATGGCCAACATTTCATAGCCTCAATTTTCTTGGGGTCATCTCACACCCTTGTCCTATTCACTATATGACAAAAGTATTCCACTTTAGAGTAGGCCTGAGGGAATTTGCAAAATTTGAGGAAGAAAAGGTTATCCTGGAGTAGTTGTAGGTATTTATCAAGATGCTCCACATATGCCTCCAAATTTTTTATATAAATCAAAGTATTATCAAAGAATACAAGCACCAATTTCCATATAAAGGGTTGACAAAATTGGTTCATGAAGCTTTGAAAAGAGGATGGGGATTGAAGAAACAAAAGGCATCGTCCAAAAATCACAGTGTCCTTCGTGTGTCCAGAAGGTATTCTTAGGATTGTCTACCTATTTCATTACAATTTTGTGGTATCTTGAGAGAAGGTCCAATTTAGTGAATAACTAGGTATTATGAAGCTCATTCAATAGGCCATCAATGATTGGGATGGGAAATTTGTCTTTTGCCATCAAATTATTAAGATCATATAAGTCTAGGAGCATGTGTTATTTGGTTTCTTTCCTCAATATTGTGATGATGGGGGAATATTACTCAGTAGGGATAGTACTAGGATGTATCATGTTGACCTCCAATACTTCCTATATGGTCATTTCAATTTCATTTTTTGTGCAAAAGGATGTCGATAAGGATGCACATTGGGCGGTTAACTTGATCCAGATTTTATGAGCACAATGAAATGAATACAGATTATTAAAAGATGCTTAACAAAAAATAACAAAGATATAGTAAAATTGTTTTTCTATTCAATAAGCAAATAAGATGAAACTGTAAAATGCAGTGGAAACAAGCTTGCTAGAATGGTGACAGCTTATCTTTGATAAGAGATGTGACGATTGTGCTCATTCACAAGAAGATGGTTACAATGAGGCTCTAAAGGCCTTTTACAATAAACAGGAATGTCAAAAACCCTAGACATCCAAAAACCAAACCCTAGGAGATGAAGCGCCAAAAGTCATGTGGGATTCGTTTGGTTAAGTTTGTACATCAACTTCTAGGGGTCATAACTTTTGCATACGATCTTCGTTTTAGGCATAAGATAGCTTGTTGGAAAGGTATAACCAAGAAGAAATTTTTTTTATTGGCTCAGGGAAATGCCTCTAGTAGCACCTTTGGCAGTTCCCTGGGACCCAAATATCCAAAAAACGTCGTTTAGGGCCTCAAAACGGCCCCGGAAGTTTGGAACCCGAAAAAATGTCGAACAAATGCTAAGGTGGAAAATTGTTTTTCGAGCTAGTGGAATATGTGGGTGTTCACCGATATCCATCTGGATCATAACTACTTGGAATTAATGGTATACCATGATCATGCTTTCCACATAAAGGAGGTAATCCATGTGGTATTTCAAAAACCTAATCATTTTTATTCAAAACCAACTACAAATTAGAGTGAAGTTTTGGGGAGGAGTTATCCATAACATGGATGGTTTTGAAATGGGAAATAATCCATGAGTGGCATTTTTTGAATATCTTTTCCATATGGTGACATATGATAATTTATGGTGAATAGCTTTGGATACATCTAAGGGTGTGTCTACAACCCTCCTTATGATCATGATGATGGTTAGTATCCACTGAGACAAAAAATTGGAGTTATACAAGATCTTTTATAACTCCGTGAAATACATTATAGATAGCTCCAATGTTTGCAACCATTTTTCTCTAAGAATGGCATAACATCCTCCCACTTCAGTAGAAAAAAACATTTATCTGATAAAATAGTCACCCATTTTTATTTTCACGTTCTCACATTACTACCAATTTAATCATGATTTGAAAATTATGCATTTCATGGACATACTAGAGGGTTTCTTGTATGAATAAGTGGTGAATACAGTCATGGGTGATGACCATATTTATCAATAAAATCACCTTTCTACACTTGATATAGAGAACCAACTTTAGGCTTTAGGGATCTAAAATTACTAATAAAACATGGAGGAAAGTTTGGAGTTCCTCAAAAGGAAGCTCTTGGGTCGTTTCTTCATGATGTAGAGGTGTAGTCTCGTTTGGATCCATCTTTGTAGTGGTTTCCTTTGAAATTTACTCAAGCATTATAGGTGGGAAAATATCTATGACAAATAGTTTATGTTCCTTACATGTATTCCCTTTGAAAACCTTTTCATCACAATGATAATAAAGTTTGAAATGTTGAAATTCAATTTCTTGATTGGGGTCAACTTATGGAACCTCGGGGGATAAGAAGTAATTGGAATGGTTGTAGCCACAAGAGGGGACATGGTTAGGGAAAAAATTTGGATCATTTGGTCTAGGTAGTTACCACCATATGCTATTCTCTAGATCACTAAGAGGACTCGAACAATGTAGTGGGGTAAGCCATGTAGACATGTGCTCATATCTCTTTCTTTACACCATTAATTAAAAAATATTTGAAAACATTATCAGTCATACCTTATATGGATATTACCACTTGAAGGAAGAAACACATTCTTTAACTATTCCCATTTAGTGAAAATTAGTTAGCTTCCCAAAAAAAATATTATCTAATTAAAGAAATCATAAACAACCTTAAAACAATTTCTCAAGGAAATGTACCTCCCATAAGCATGTGTATGCCATTGAACCATTTCAAATGATCTCGATCATGTATATTACATCCACCTAGAGTTTCAATATGTCATCATAAATAACTTATATGGAAACATAGTGTTACCTTTATATAACCTATCATGTTGGGTTAAATCCTTGAACCTTATTCATATCTACTTTAGGAATCCTATGCACCATATGGTGTTGATTATCCCTAAGGGTGGCCATGTGTGATGTTTTCCTCTTGTATATGATTCACCATTGGCATGCTACACCAGTGACTACTAGAAATGACCCATTCCTAATAGGATTGTAGTTCCAATCTTAAACACCTTTTTCCTAGGGACATGTTTTTTTACCATAGAGATATGGATTTCTAATTGGGTGGTCATTGTTGGAGATACTGNGGGGGGGGGGGGGTGAATCAGTATTGAGAAATTTTACCACTTTTAACAACAATATATAAACTTCAAATTTATCAACAGTATATCATTAATGTATCATCTATGATTTCATTCAATAAATCATGAGCATAAAATCATAAGAAACATAACATAAAATATATAGTACACTGAAATTTACATGGAAACCAAAATGGGAGAAAACCACATAATTATTTCTTATATATATATCAAAGTAAACATTCATTGGAAGAAACAACTTCCCAATTCTCTAGCTACAACTGGAAGGAGGCCCTAGCCGACTATTTATAGGCTCCAACCTGAAAGAATCTAAACATACTTGATTTACCAACTATAATTGGAAAGAGTCTCCAACCCCATAATTTAAAGGCTCCAACCTGAAGGAAACTACAACTCGCTGAATTATCTAGATACAATTGGAAGGAGGCTCCAACCCCCTAGTTTAAAATCTCCAACTTGAAGGAAGCTCCAAATCCCCGTGTTCTCTAGCTCTAACTAGAAGGAGTCTATGACCCCCTAATTTACAGGATCGAACTTGAAGGAATCTCCAACTCCACGCATTCTTTGTATCCAACTGGAAGGAGGATACAAACCACTTTCCTTTCCCTCTTATGCATCCATGAAATATAAGTGTAGACCAAACTGTCAGTACAAATGATACCATCACTGATATATCAATAAACATGTCACTATTACAGTCATGTTAACCTGTCACTATCATCATGTGACATCCACCTATCACTTTCAAAATGTTACATCCACCTGTGACTATCGTTCATACTCAATATCAACAAAACCAGATCCACGACAACCAAGAACACCTCTCAGCTAGATGCTCAACATCACCAACACATGCGTCTACCAATAATGTACCAAGACCACCAACAAACCATCATAAGATATGTGTCTCAACCATGTACCAAAACTATACCCTATGATGTACCAAACTTGTACCAAATCATGTACCAAACTTGTACCAAATCATGCATCAATCATGTACCAAAACTTGTACCATACCGTGTACCAAACCTGTACCAAATCATGCATCAACCAAAAATTGTGCCATAACATGAGCCAAAACCATATTATGCATCAACGATGTATCTCACCATACATCAATGTCACCAAGGAATTCCTCATACATTACCAAAAATGTATCTCAAACAATGTTCCCAGTATCCGAGATGCTCCTTAAAGAAAAAGATATGCCATAAACCATGTGCCTCAACCATATACCATATCACTTATGATATGTTCCATTCATGTCATGTACCATAATATATCATCAATGAAGTGCCTAAAAAAATTACCAAACAACCAATATCATATACCAAGTATATGACTCAACCATGCACCTAATATGTGCCTCAAGCATGTGCTAATGCCTCAACAATATACCAAAGACTTTCCTCAATCATGCACCATAACATCATCAACATGTAATCCTAAAAACATGGATATAAACATACCTGTAAGTTTTTAAAATACCTGGTGTATGTGATCATAGACCTGCAGACCTTTCTCAACTTCAACAAGAAGAGATTACCATCTTCATCCAACTTTACCTTAGTCTCACAAGACTAGTTTTTGGATTACTCACAAACCCTAAATTTCAATAAGCATAACTTCGTACATGTAATGAATAAAGGTATGAAACTTGTACCAAATATTCTTCAATATATTCTATGAAATTTCTCAAAGTGTCACTACTTGGAACATTCCATAAAAGGATTTATATAAAAAATGGTAGACCTAGTTAAATTTTAGATTATTCTAGAGAGAGAAATTGTAGAGCATGTCACGTGTGGAATATTTGATATATGTGTATGAAAATTACACAAAAAATACTAAGGAATGTAGTATATCTAATTAATTTTGTATCACTAAATTTGGATCTTCTATGAAGAAGTTATGATTGTTTTACCCGGAACACGTGTTTGATACTAGTATGGGACTAGCCAAAAACCCTATCTTCCACAGACTGTATCTATGAAAATACACCGAGCTAGAAGTTGAAATTTATACCACATAAACCATCATATGTCTTCTCAATATCCACCAAGTTGTTTTTTTTTAATCATTCTGTAAAAACTGTTAGAGTTAAAATGGTAAGATGACCTGTAAATAAAATACCTTAGAACACATCCTCACAACACTTCATCCTCCCTTGGAATTTTTCCCTTCTTTACTTTATATTCCCTCTGAAAAATGCCTCATATATCCTTGGTTACCTTAGATAAAAACTCCTACTTTCCTTATTTATACTAGATCTAACACCCTCTTTTTAGGGTCAACTTGACCCAAATAAAATTCAATTAAATTTTTTAATGATTATTCCATTGGGGATGAATTTACCAACAACATACTTAATATTTATTTTAATATTTATTGCAAAGAGGATGCTTTTTAATCTCTTATTTTCAACAAATTTAAAGATTTAATTAATGACTTGTAACTACTTTGGGGATTCTTAACCATTCTTTGGGGGTTCCAACTTCATGAGGGAATATCTCATCAATCGTGAGAAATCATGTGGCATACCAGCTACCATTGGAAACAACAAGACAAGGACTATCCACATATGAGTGTGTTTCTTGCATTTACATTGTCCTTCAAGTACTTATTCCTCAAAAAAACTTAGGCTCCATAACCACACCTTTGGGTTTCTTGTAAACTTCTTCAAAGAATCTTCTCATGAGGGCCATGATTAAAGCTACACTATAAGGGGACTACTTTGGAGACTTCTCCAAATACTCACATCACATCTCTTAACATGAATGAAAAGAACATATATTTACATCATTGACAACAAACTATCCAACAATCATGGTATCCATGGTCATGTGGTGTGGAATTTGGTGTAAAATAATTTCTAGTTCCTAGATGGTATCTTCAAGCTACATATCCTTACACTACATAAGGACTTCCCAAATACTATACTATTGTATTTGATGCTCTCTAGTTGCTAGGATTTCCTTTAGTTGTAACCAGATGGAGACTTCTTCATTGAGTTTAGGAAGGTTGGTATAAAACCAAAAATTCAACCCCAATACGTTCTTAAAATAGGACACATGAAAGTCTAGGTGGATCTTGAAGTGGGCTAGATGAGTCAATATGAAAGTATCTTATCCAGTGTACTATAGGATCTGATGGGGTCCATATAAATTTTGTTTTATCTTTTAGTGGCCCTTTTCTTTGAGAGATTTATTCTTATACGAATGGAGACAAAGAAACAATTGATCCCTTTTTGAAAAGAGTGCTTGGAGTGATGTTCATCTTCCTTTTTCTTCATTCTATTTTGAGCCAAAACCAAATTGTCCTTAAGTATAATAAGAATGGTTTCTCTAATTTTTATGTGCAATGCACTTCCTGAACTTGGGATGTCCCTAATAAGTAAAAAATGATCGAGGGATTTTTTTTCCATAGATAAATTCATATGCGAAAATTTTTATAGCACCATGATAGATAGTATTGTACCACCATTCAACAAGTGATAACCAATGAACCCATTGACCATGTTAGCACAATAAAAAAAAATCACAATTAAATTTCTAGACACTTATTTACCACCTTTGTTTAACCATCTGTATGGGGGTGATAATATGTGCTCATTTTCAAGTGCATGCCTTTTATTTAAAAAAAACTCCTTCCATAATGTTTTGGTGAAGGTGGGATCAAAATTTGTCACAGAGGCTATGTTATGATCCAACACCTTAAAAAATGATAAAATGTCAATGAATTATAATCCACTTTGAGGGGGAAAACTCATCTTACAATATATCCAATTCATAATTCAATATGAGATGAGATAAGATGATACTAATACAAGGTGTTAGTGCTATGTAAATTTCCTAGAGGTTGTTCGGAAGAAGACATCTACGAGAGGTAACTTTATCCAACCGCTTTTGAAGCTAGGATCTAGCCCTTCCAACTTCAAAGAGGGATCTCTCTATATGATTTAAATATGTTTCAAATTTTAAATATTAGGCTAGAAAAATAAATAAGTCGGTCTTGTTATCGTAGTGTTTGTCGAGTTGGTTGAGACAGTTTACACATCCATTGGGCTATGGGGTATTTGTCGTAAAGATGAAATCCAAACCAGAAAAAGAAAGGAACCTTCCACAGGGCGAGATAATATAATCACTGGATTCTTTAATAGCATAAGTGAGGAATAGCAGAAAAGATGAAAAAGACAATTACAACAAAGAAGCAGTTAAGAATTTATTTATTGTAAAATGAGAAGATAAACACTTAAATCTTTTGAGTCAGAAACAAGGCATACACGATAAATCCTGCAACATTCGTTACTTCTAAAGATTAGATCTAGAAAATAGTATGATAACAAAGTGAGAATAACATTTAACGTAGAGAGAAAAACATCACCAGTGAATACATGCAAGAATCCTGTAAAAGTGCCTCTTTGTATTAATGGTAGATCTCTTAAAAAATACTACAGTCTGATAGCTTGCAGGGCGTGAAGATCAACAACCCTCAATACTTCGAAAGATGAAGTATTTATAACTCAAAATTACAAACGATCATGTCATTAATGACCAGGACGTGCTAAATCTATATTTAGCCTAAATAACTTAACAAATTTCATAAATCTAGGAACTGCTTGATGATGTGTCACAACTGCATGTTGTTTTCTGGGTGGACCGTTGGTGAGGCCTCTACACGACCTCATTTGACTGGAAAAATGACTGGGCTAGGACATCTCATCTGCTACTCGATCATATCACAGAGTTCTTCCCATCGAAGATGACTGGGCACGTTGACTTTGAGTAGCCTTCGATAAACTTCATCCATTTTTGTGTATTTGGCGAAGGTAGGTTTGGTGACGAAGATGTATCAAATCTCATGCTGAATACTAATGTCCCACTGAAGCGCATCTAGAAATGATTTTCCAGTGATGTTGCCTTCAATTCTTGAAAGCTTGAAACTCTCCTTGGAAACATCGGCCAGTCTCTTTTTGTAGTCTAGGAGTGTCATTAATTTATCATTGATTACCTTCAAACCAGGAAGAAATTTCTTCTGTAGAGCCTCAATCTTACTAAAAAGCCTTTGTACCCCTAGGTCCATGGCCTAAACCTTTTCTTCCAGCTGAAGCATTAATCCTCTCTTGGTCAAAACTCTTTTGACCTCAAGGATGGTCTTTGTTCTATCTTCAATATTCAGCTCTTCCAGTTCCTCCCTGGTCTTAGAATTTAGAAACTTGATGATTTCATTAGCTTGTGTGGGAATCTCTCCCAATTCTAATCTGATCTTATCAATGGCCTATTTTCTTCTCTGCACCAATTCATTCTTCTCAAACATGATCTGTATCATGGGCCATATCTTGTTCATAGACTTGGTGATGTATGTCCAGACACTTTCTTTAACCTTGGCCAAAGTTTTACCTGCCACTGTTTGCTTCCGGAGCTGTTGTAAATCTTGCTTGAGGTGGTCTGACACCTGCTTTTCCTTAGAGAGGCTGATCTGAAAGGAATCTTTGAGTTCCTGAAGGTTCTCAATCTCCTTTTTGAGCCTGCTAATCTTTGTTTCCTACAGGTTCATCTTTTCCATAGATTTAGCCAATTCGGTTGTCTTTTCCAGGGATGTCAGTGGAGTCGCAGATGGGACTTCTGTCACTGACGCTGTGCTCACTCCCGAAATTGGAATGGAACTCAATGGAATGACTTCCATTGCCTTCAGTTGTTCTTTCTCTTTTACTAGCTTGTCCATCTCAGCTTCCATTTCCTTTAGTTGTGCATTCTGCTCCATGAGTAGTTTGAGCATTTCATCTTTTTCTCCTTCTTTCTCTGCTATCTCCTTCGCCTATGAATCCTCTGTTGGTGGCAGTTTCAGTAGTTTCCTTAAGGAGGCTATGTATGCATTTTGATTTTTAATCATCTCCTTAGATACTTTCACATTCGAGGGATCATACCCGATCTTAAGGACCAATTCCTCCAAAGTCTTGATTCTGTTGTCCTTGGAAAAGGACGATATCTTCTCTAACTTCAATTGTGTTTGAACATTGTTCAAGGACACTTGCAATTTGGACGCAGTAGTCGAATCATGTGCCAGCGTATAGAAGACCATTTTCCCTGTTTGTTTTTGCAGATCCATCTGATCGGCTGGATGCACATCCTTCGTCTGGAATTCAAAGGTGGCCCTTTTGTAATCAGTTATTACCTTTGGATATGGCACATGTGCTTGGAGGAATTCCATATGAATTCTTCCCTTCTCGGTGTCAAATGTCAATAGAAGCCTATGTTGTGCAGCCGACGTCTACTTCTAGAACTGAGTGCAAGTACTACTGGTCAGGGTCTAGTTCCTTTTCTTGATGAGCTCATACTTTTCAAAGATGCTCATCTTCGGTCCTACCTTGCCTGGCTAGGTGGTCGATGGAGAATATGTAGATTTCCTCGGCAACGCTGAGGTTATGATATGCTGGAGGCTTGCACTGAGGGGTGGCCTATCAACCTTGGTCACTGTAGTGGAAGGGACTTCCTTTTCCAGAGTCAGGTTAGGAGCTGAAATGGTTTTAGACCTCTTGGTATGCAATTGGAATTCTTCTGACGACACCTCAGTGACATGTGGAGATAAATCTTTCCTAGGCATTTTCTCTTTCGGAACCTGTGGTGTGGTTGTTTGCGATACAAAGGCCGGGGGATCCTGTTGTTCTGCTTCGACCAAAGTTTTAGGTTCCCATGTTGTCTAGTTTGCAAATTTATTGACTTCAGGCCTAGATTCGTGGACATATGGGATGTTCTTGTTTTTCACCCTCATCTCGGAGATAATCCCACATGGATCGTAATGCCATGGGAAAATCATGAAGAACTTCATTTCCTTCAGCAGTTTGTCTACTTCTTCTCCAGCGCTACGATTGTTGCAGATGAAAGAGCTAATCTGCCTTTTGATTCTGAGCTGTTGTGTTTTCTTTAGAGACACAAAATGGATATCATCAGAGTTTATCATATGCCTCATATACTCCAGAGAAAAAATTCTGATAGGAAGGTATTTTGGAAGCTTATACGGGGCTTTTATCTCTGTGTAATCTTGGTACAAATACCAATCACCCATCTTGGTGTGATCCGAAAGATGCAGGATCCTCTGAACTTCATCATTTATCCGAGGCTCGGGCCTGCCGCTAAGCATACTTACCACTAGGTGGTA
>ML781466.1:433753-461916 GCA_009831015.1 Picea engelmannii | reverse complement strand
ATTCCATTCTGAATGCCCCCCCTTCAGCTAAAAGCAGATCAATCGGGGGGGTCCGAAAAACACCTTGAGCCATTGATATGTGTGATTGCTTCTTGGCTGCAGATCTGGGTGCATTCTTTATCACACATTTCGGACCCCCCCCCTCCATTAAAGGTAGAATGGATGGGGGGGTTCGGAATCCAATATTGATCATAGATCTACGCGCTTAAACCTGAGTCGTCTAGATGCACGTGGGTCTTATCAGCAATTTTGGACACCCCCCCCCGCCCCTCCGTTAAATATAGGATGATCGGGGGGGGTCTGAAAATATCTCCTCACCATAGATCTGGGTGCAATCATCTGGACCATTGCTATATGAACGAAGCATAAGTGAGGGCGTGGAAAATACATGCACCGAGAGACTTAGGATAAGTGCATTTCATGGGTTTTTCCAAAGCTTTTCATGTCTACACCACCAAGGGGTTAGTCAAACAACCTTTTAGCTATCCAAATGATGGTGTAACATTGATCATCAAGTTGGTTTTATTGCAGTAAAGACACTAGCCTATATTCTAACCTAGTTTTCTATGACAATTAACCCAGATTAAACTGTTGGGTTAAGAATTTACATCTACCCTGTGTCTATCTGACCAAGATTAGACAGTCTGGCTAGATTTATTCAGTAATCTAACCTAGACACTTTGTCTAAGATGAAACGGTTTAGCCAAACTTATTTACTAGCCCTATCAACATCAATTTAAAGAGAACTTGGTCATGCTTGAAAGGTATGGACCAAGTTACTATTATTTCATGGGGCTTTTATTGAAATTCTTTTATGCCCTCTTTTCTTTCTTTTCTTTTTCTTTCTTTTTCTTTTCTTTTTCTTTCTTTTTCCTTTTCTTTTTCATTTTTCTTTTTCAAATTATTTGCAGAATGAAAAATCATTTGTCAAGAAAAACACTAGAGATAGATAATATTCCAGTCACCAGTTGATCCTATAACTTATAGGGTGATAACACAAGGTATCCTTGATATATATAGGAGATAAAAGGGTGCAATTATGATGAAAGGGTGCAATGGAGGGTTCTAGCTGATGTACACATATAACAATAGAAATGTAATAATTCAATATCTAGGGATTCATAAAGGGTTTTATACATAACATGAGGTTTGTCTAGGGATTAAAATTCCCCTCCCCTTCAAAAAAGTGTTTTCCTCAACACTTGACTAAACATGGGTTCTTCTGTATGAAGAAATCATCTTCACATGTCACCTCTTCCACTAGTAGGCTCTTCCATTTGACGAGGTACTCTGTAATTGCTTGATTTATAAACTGCTTGATTCTTGTTTCAAGGATTGTTTTTGGCTCTAGCATTATTTTCCCTTCTTCATTGATCTTTGTTAAAATAGTTTGGACTGGGATCTTGTTGTCGATGACCTTGTTTAAGAAAGAAACATGGAATACTGGATGTACACGTGAATATGGAGGCAACTCCAATTTGTAAACCATACTTCCAATACTTTGAAAAACCTTATAGGGGACATAATATTTTGGTTCTAAATTATTGTCCTTCTTTTATTGATTAAGTTACATCCGTTTGTATGGTTTTAGCCTAAAAAATACCTAATCCCCCACCTCAAATTCCTGTTCACTTCGATGTTGACCTGCTTGTTGTTTCATCCTATTTTGTGCCATAATCAAGTTGTCCTTCAATAGTTTGAGGAAGTCTTGTTGGTTCCCTATGTGGTCCTCCATTGCTTGAACCTTTGTATACCCCTTCAAGGGTGATGTAAGGGATGGAGGATGATATCCATAAAGTGATTCAAATGGGGACATATTTGATGAAGTATGGAAGGATGTGCTGTACCACCATTATGCCAATGGAAACCACTTGACCCATTGTGTCTATTTATCAAATGCAAATAAACAAATATATGCTTCAAGAAATTTATTCACAATCTCAGTTTTCCCATTGGATTGATGGTGGTAAGATGAGTTGTGATCCAGTTGAGTACCCAACCAAGAAAATAGTTCAATCCAAAAGCTTCTTGTGAAAATTGGATCTATGCCACTTACAATAATCTAGGGGACTCCATGTGGGTTTTGAATTATTTCCATAAATGTTGTGGATAATTTACTTGCTTTGAAAGAATGAGAAAGAGAGAAAAAAATGGGAATACTTTGTCAGTCGATCTACTACTACTATGATGACATTTTTTCCTCCAAATTTGGTAAACTTGTAATAAAATACATTAAAACATCTCCCCAACGTTGAATTGGTATAGCTAATGGTTGTAGGAGACCTAGAGTCTTGGTTGTCTCTCCCTTATTCTATTGGTAGAACAAAAATTTAGACAAAAACTTTTGAACTTCAGTTTTAAGACCTTCCCCAAAAAAATAATTCTTGATCCTATGGTTGTTTTCAAGAATACTGAATGTCTTCCTATAGGAGAAGTATGAAATTCAATAAGGACCTTCTGTTTGAGTTGAGAATCTTACATAAATATAGGTGATCATGATACCATAGAAAATCATTCTTCCAAACAAAACTATCTACTTAAATGGGGTCCTCATGTAGTTGTTGAATGATATTTCATACCTCTTTATCTTGCTTCCATTCTATCCTTGATTCTTCTACCCAATCAGATTGAAAAATATAAATATCACATAGTTAACCTTTTGTTTCTTCTTCTTTCCTTGAAAGGGAATATGCCAAAACATTATGTTTTCCTTTTTTCGTAGACAATTTTAAAGTCACAACCCAACTATTCGGTTCATTTTGTCACAAGGGTAAGAAAAAGAAGGTCCCTAAAATATCTAGTTAGGCTATCTAGAAAACACAAAAGAGATTTAGTTGGTTAGTGTCTAAACTAACATAAATAAACAATAAATAAACAATAATGAAATAAATCTAAACTAAGCAATAAATAACTTTAAACAAATGTAGAAAGAAAAAACAAGAGATATATACTAAGTAAAATGATCTTTGAATTGATACTCCTTGGAGAAATATGGGAACTTATGATTCCCCTCTTCCTCCTTTGGAAGGCTCTTGAGTCTCCAAGTAGAAAATATTCTTTCTACTATCAATGGCTAAAAAGGTAAAATGGTGAAGAAGAGAGTGTTGGAATACTCAAGAGGAGAGAGTCCTAAAACTTATATGGATGCCCAAATATATCTAAGAGGAAGATGGCTTCCCAAATATAAAAATTAGCAGCATAAAAATACTCAAATTCTTCTTATGTTTTGCATACAAGGGCCCTTTATTTATAGGAGGATGGAAATATTTTTCCCAACTAGTTTAAAATGTGAATGGGAGGCCTATGGAGGTACCTCCCATCCTTTTCAGTCATCCCAAGGGGAAATTTGGGGGTGATTTTGGGTATGGGGGAGATCCACTCCATACCAAAAGTAGTTGAGGCCCAAAAAAACTCATTAATGTGTTGTTTCTGCATCTGGGTGGGTCCTTTGACTGTCAGTCATGTGGACCACACACTGTGCACATCATACATCGTGTTATCCCACACGGAAGTGTGCACACATATTTTGGTTAATGTGATTATATTTCCAGAACCACTTTTATATAGTTTTATGATTTTGTTTCCAAAATGAGTGTAATCCTTCCATAAGTATTGGTAGTATGTTATGTTTTTGTTAATTGTTTCTTCATCCATTGTCTGCATTTGTGCTGAGACATTTTTTAGTGATAACAAATGCCCCCTGATGTGTGAGGTTAGGATCATACATATAGCTGAAATACATCATCATTTCATTTGGTGATGATTACATTATGTAGAAAGTGAGAAGACTTTGAATGTGAGGAGTTTTGAGAGACATCTATCGGAGGGAGAGGGGAAGGAAGATCAATACAAGGTATGCTAGAAAACAAAATGTGTTTGTAAAAATGAGGCGGGAATGCCCCATGCTTGTATCATGAAACCATAAATCGTTAGAAGTAATTGAACTTGTTGATGAAGTAAATATCTGCAACACCCTCAGGGGTGTAAAAAACAACAAAGGATGATTCTTAGGATGAAACTACCTCTAATTGGAGTGGTGAATGACTCTGAGGCATGGACGACCTAACAAATTTATAGGTTTTTGACAACTACTAAAAAATACATTGTTCACAAAGTAAGATCCATCGTAACATGAAACTGTGATGAAGTCAAATGTTATGGGGATCAATGCCATCAGAGAGAAATGAGGACCCTCTCTACGTCATCTGAGCCTACTCACTATCAATGGAATGTGAGCCAAGATACTTCCACCTTTCTGGGAATTAGTCGATGTTGACACGCAAGATGATGCAATGATAAGAAGAAAAGGGCTTCTAGATATCCGATTAATCAAAATGGTGTCATAAATTGTATTGGTATAAGTGAATGGGATGATAATCATGAATGATGTATAGAATATATGGTGATGAAGGATCATCACCAACAAATCACAAGCGAGAGACAATTGGGCGCAATAGCGCATATTTAGAAACATTTTTGAATTTCAAAGACCGATATATTAATGTAATATCTGACAAAGATTTTTTTTGAGTTATGAACATCTTTAATGATCGAAGGCTAAGACATCACGTAAGATCGATGAGGAATGTATTTTGCTTTATGAATCATATTATGGTATAGATCTGGAGCTTGCGCTCTTATCTGTCTGACTTGATATTTATTGTAATAAACGTTAACTAGTTGATAGAATTTAATTCCGATAGGATAGCATAAAGTAGTTGGAGGGAAGAAATCAATAGAGTCCCTTTGTATAAAGCTTTGTATTGTTGTAGGTTGCTAAATCTAATGTGTAGATTTCAATTGTAGTCGACAACTAGGAGATACAGAGAAATATTGTATGAATGGATACAAGTTTTAGTTGAATGAATATAACAGAGGAATATTGTTCCAAATGTCTGTTTTTATGGGTCTGTCTGAATGAGTGATATACTTTTTGTTTATTTTCAATTCTTTGTTATATTTTTTTCTGATCTTGTATCCATAACCACATTTTCATAGTTGAATGTATGAGTCATTGTGAAGAGTGAATAAGTTCAATTGTTTCTCTTCATTGAGTGAGTGCAAGGCATGCATAGTGTCCGCAAGGAGTGTGTGACTCAGTTTGTTTAGACATGAAGATAAAAAGAGTTAATGAGAACTTGTATGTGTGCAATGAGTGAATCGACGCAAGGACTGTGTGATACATTTTCAAACTCGAAAACTTAGGAGGAGTAGTGAGATTTCAATCACGAGAGATAGATGCAGTTGGAGAACAATTCGAAGGAGTGCAAAGTCATCCACAGAGGAGTCGACTGTGGAAGAGGATCTGTTGCAAGGTGTGCATAGGTCAATATTTCAACTACGTGTCAAAGGAGGTGTCCAGAGGAAATCGAGGAAGTAAATATCAGGAGGGGGAACGACATAAAATATCCAAGGGGAGAAGTCCTTGAAGTTTCCATAAAAGTTAGTGGACAATATTCGTTTCGAAGGGATATGAACGATTCCTGACCGTCAGATCCGGGAGAGCCATATGGAGGATAGACGTAAGGTGTGTTGGCACTTAAGAGTTAGGAACATTGGAAGGCTTGATGAAAATGAGGTTTCGAAGTCTGAAGTCACGAATGGATCCCAGTCATTGATCGTGAAAGGAGCACGTGGCAATGGATTAAGGAATTCGGTAGTCGAAAGTTTGGGGGTTCATGGACTAGAAGCAAAGAGTTTCGCGAAGTCGTGAAACTATAACCATAGGGGAGCCGAAAAACCTAAGGAGACACACGGTGGAATCCCAGAGACTTGGAGAAGTGTGTTTTAGGAAAGGTCGAAGGAATAGTTCGAGATATCCCCGAAGCCTGAATCGCGAAGGAATAGACCCATGTTCATAGTCATGGTCACCAGGAGAAAAAAAAGGGACCTAAAGAGTCCCTTCGAATCAGTATTTCAAATGATCCAAGACTGGGAGGTCAAGAAATCCTTTGGAGGGAAGGGGGCTTATGCTAGGAGTGGTATCAGAGATAGTACATAATTGATTTCCATAGGAAGAGAAGCAGGATGATATTGGAGAGGGGTATTAGAAGCGTCATCACAATGGCTCCTAAAAGACGTGTTGAGCCACCCGTAGCCAATAGAGCTATGGAAAAGGAGATGATAGAATTGTGTGCGAGGATGGATGCCATGGTGACAACAAAAAGGAATTCGAAGAAGTGGAAGTCAATGAGACAGAAATTGAAGAAGTGGAAGCCGAGGAATCTGAAGAAGTGGAAGTCAGCGAGACAGAAATTGAGGAATCTGAAGAAGTGGAAGTCAGCGAGACAGAAATTGGAAGTCAGCGAGACAGAAATTGAGAATTTCTGAGTTCTTGATGATGGAGACGTCAGTGAGACAGAAATTGAAGAAGTGGAAGTCGAGGAATCTGTAGTTGAGGATGTTGTGGAAGAACGCGTGTTGAAATCAATTGTCAAATTGGGAGCCAGAGTGGAGATTGACTTCCCTATGTATGAATGACATTTAGAAATAGAAGAATTGCTTGATTAGATATGAGAAATGGAAAATTATTTTGACTATGAAGATGTCGAGGAGGAAAAAAAGGTAAGACATGTTGTCACTAGGTTGAAAGGAAATGCAACATTGTGGTGGGATGAACTATAGGCTGATAGAAGGAGCAAAGGAAAACAAAAGATCAAGAGTTGGGATCGAATGATAGCCAAGATAAAGGAGAAATGCATGCCCAAGGATTACCAGATAAATATGTTCAGGAGGATGCAGAACCTGAGACCGAGAGGATTGACTGTGAAGTAGTACACATAGGAGTTATACAAATTGAACATTAGAGCTAGACAGGGAGAGAGAGATGAAGAAAAAGTTTCCAGATACATTAATGGCCTGAGATATGATATCCAATATGAAATCAATATGGCGACAGTCATGATAGTAGAGGATGCATATCAAATTGCATTGAAAGAAGAAGAGAAGTTCACTAGGAAGCATAGTCAACAAAATAGGGGTCGAAGCTTGAACATAAGAAAAGGAGTTGCCTAGGAGAAAGCACAAAAGCCCAGAGATGAGGTAGAGAAACCACATAGTCACTCTGAGAGAGGAGGAAGTTCCCGAGGAAGACAGGGTGGTGGTATAAAATATTTTCCCAAAGGAAGAGGAAGAGGCATAGGAAGACAAGTAAGGTGTTATGCATATGGAAAAACAAGACATATGTCATGGGATTGTCTTGAGAGGAAGAAAGGAGGTGATGCTCACATTTTAGAAGCACAAAAATGAGATGTTAAGGAAGAAGGTGTAGAGGATGGGAGGTTCGTAATGATGAAGAAGGTTCTTTTGAAACAAGAGCTAGAGAATGAAAATCCAATGCAGAGGAAACAAACTTTCATGACAGCTTGTAAAACAAAGGACAAAGTTTGCAAGGTGATAACTGACAGTGGGAGCAATGACAACTTAGTATCCATGGAGATGGTGGAGAATATAAATATGGATATGACTACACATCCGACGTAGTATAAGGTCTCATGGTTCCAGAAAAGTCATCAGGTAATAGTCACTCAACAATGCTTGGTTGAATTTAAAATAGGAGGATATAGAGATGAAATTTTGTGTGACGTGATTCCAATGGATGTATGTCATGTTTTGTTGGGAATACCATGGAAGTATGATATGAATTCCATTCATTATGGGAGGAGGAATACTTACACATTAGAGAAGAATGGTAGGACACACATGTTGCTACCAATTGAAGAGAAGAAGGTGAAGGATGAAGCTAGCTCAAGCATACTTCTCATGAGTGAGAAGGAACTCCTAAATGAGGTAAAGAAGGAACAAGAGATGTAGTTTGTTGTAGTGTGGAAGTCGAGGGTTATCCTTACCAGTAATTCAATGGAATATTTACCTGAGGAATTTCTGGAACTATTAGAGAATTTTGATGACATTGTAGTGGATGAGTTGCCAAACTCACTACCATCTATCAGAAGTATCAGCCATCACATTGACTTGATACTAGGAGCAAGCCCACCGAATAAAGAAGCATACAGGTTGACACCTCAAGAGAATGAGGAGGTGAAAATCTAGGATTAGGATATGTTAGATAAAGGATTGGTCTGAGAAATCTTGAGTCCATGTGTAATGTCAACTGTATTAAGTCTAAAAAAGGATGGAGGATGGAGATTGTGTATGGACTCGAGGTCCATAAACAAGACCACCATCAGATATAGATTCCCAATGCCAAGGATGGATGACTTGATGGATTGTTTAAGTTGAATGAACTATTTTTCAAAAATAGATTTGAAAAGTGGATATTACCAGATAAGAATGAGAGAAGGTGATGAGTGGAAAACAACATTAAAAAAAAATGAGGGGTTGTATGAATTCATTTTTATGCCTTTTGTCTTGACGAATTCCCCAAGTACTTTTATGAGGCTGATGAATGAAGTGTTGAAATATTTCATTGGAAAATTTGTGATTGTATATCAGGATGATATACTGGTATTTATTAAGACTAAGGAGGAACACTTGAGGCACTTAACATTGGTAATGAAGAGGTTGCAACAAGAGAAGTTGTTGATTAATCTGAAAAAGTCCTCTTTCATGAAAACAAAACTCATATATTTGGGTTTTCTTATTTCTTGAAATGAGTTGAATATGGATCTCGAAAAGGTTTAAGAGATCAGAGAATGGTCGTCACCAAAGAACATCTTTTACGTAAGAAGCTTCCATGGATTAGCGAGTTTTTATCGTAAGTTCATCTGAAATTTTAGTGGGATTAGTGCTCAAATTATGGATATAGTGAAGAAAAGATACAAGTATTTCAAATGGACATAAGAGGCTGAGAAGAGCTTCAACATATTGAAGGAGAATATAATTGAACAATTGATTATGGTTTTACCAGATTTCGGGAAGACATTTCAGGTGAGATGTGATGCAAGTGGAGTTGCAATTGGAGTGGTCTTGAGTCAATACAACATACCTATTGCATATTTCAGCAAGAAGTTGAATGAAGCTAAGAAGAAGTACTCCACATATGATAAGGAGTTCTATGCCATAATTCAAGCCTTGAATAAGTAGAGGCATTATCTTGTAGCGAAGGAGTTTTTTTTGTATAGCGATAATCATGCTTTGCAATTCATAAATAGACATGAGAAATTAAACCAGAGACACGCTAAGTGGATAGAATTTATGCAAAATTTTACTTTTGTCATTAAAAATATTTTTGGTAATGCCAACAAGGTTGTTGATGAATTGAGCTGGAGAATTTTGATTTTATAGGAATTTCAGGTCAAGACCTTGGGATCTGATTATCTTAAGGAAATGTAGCACAATGATCGAGATTTTGGAGAGGCATATGAAGCGTGTGTGAATTTTGTACTCAGATACAGAAGCCAGTGGGCTGAATATATGATTTAAGATGGGTTGTTGTTCAAAGGATGAAAATTTTTCATACCAAGATGCTCGATGAGGGAGAATTTGAAGGTAAAGCATAGTGCAGGTCTAGCCGAACATTTCATCCATGGAAAAACATTTGCCCAATTAAATGGTTCATATGATTGGCTAGGTATGAGAGCAAAGGTGAAGAGATTTGTAAAACATTGTAAGGTTTGTCAGTATACCAAGGGGAAGAAACAAAACACTGGATTTTATGAGCCATTACCTATTCCAGAGAGGCCTTGGGATGAAATAAGCATGGATTTTTTTTTTGGATTTCCAAAGACACAGAGAGGAAGTGATTCCATATTTTTGGTGGTGGACAGGATTTCAAAGATGAAACACTTTATCCCAGGTTAGAAGACCAGTGATGCAACACATTTTGCGATTTTTTTTTTCAAAGAGGTTGTGAGACTCCATGGATTTCCCAGGAGTATAGTTTCAGACATGGATACCAAATTTGTTGGTCATTTCTGGAGGATATTGTGGAGAATGTTGGGAACAGAGCTATATTTTAGTTATGCGTATCACCCACAAATGGATGGATTGACTGAAGTGGTGAATATAATCTTAGGAGATTTGATAAGGAGTTTGGTCACTGAACACCATAGTCAGTGGGATCATATTCTAGCACAAGATGAGTTTTCATATAATGACTCAATGAATAGAAGAACTGGGAAAATTCCATTTCAAATAGTTTATGGAATGAATCCGAGGGGAGTATCGGAATTGAGACATCTGATGCAGAGCAATTTTAGGAGCACCATAGCTGAAGATTTCACTGCAAAGATGCAGGAACTTCACAATCAGATGAAGGAGCAGTTGAAGAAAAACAATAGTGAATACAAGTGCAGAGTTGATCAACATAGGATGAAGCATGAATTGGAAGTTAGAGATCAATTTATAGCACACCTAAGGAGGGAAAGGTTCCTAAGGGAAACATACAATAAGATAAATATGAAAAAGATAGGGTCATGTAAAATCCTGAGGAGGTTTGGTGAGAATGATTATGAGCTAGAGCTACCAGAAGATGTGGGTATATCACCCATATTTAACATTGCAGACATGTATCCATATAGGGAAGATAGAACTGGAGGGTCAGTAGATCAAGGAGAGATCCAGTGGAGGAAAAACATTCCTATAGAAGAGAAGTTGGAGATGGAAAATATCATAGATCAACAAGTTGGTAAGAAAACCAGAAGGAAAATGTATTTTGAATACCTGGTGAAGTGGAAAGGATGATCAATAGAAGATGTCAGTTGGGTTGGTGAAATAGATATCCAGAATCATGGAAGATCGATGCAGGAGCTCATGCACAGGAGTCCATGAATTGTTTATCCAATGGAGTATGATGCAGGAGCATCGCTAGCAAAGCACAAGCAAGACATAGTTGGGCCCATTAGCACATATTTTGAAACATTTTTGAATTTCAAAGACTGGTGTATTAATGTAATATCTGACAAATTGTTTTTTTTTATTTATGAACATCTTTAATGATCGAAGGCTGAACCATAGCGTAAGATTGATGGGGAATGTATTTTGTTTTATGAATCAGATCGCAATACAAATCTTGAGCTTACGCTCTTTTCTGTCTGACTCGATATTTATTGTAAAAAATGTTAAGTAGTTGATAGATTGTAATTCTGATAGGATAACATAGAGTAGTTGGACGGGAGAAATCAAGAGTGTCCCTTTGTATAAAGATTTGTATTGTTGTCAATGAGAGGTTGTTGAATCTAATGTGTAGATTTCCATTGTAGTCGAGAATTAGGAGATATAGAGAAATATTGTATGAATGTATGCAAGCTGCAGTTGAATGATTATCATAGAGGAATATTGTTCCAAATGTGTGTTGTTATGCATCTGTCTGAATGAGTGATAGAATTTCTGTTTATTTTCAATTCTCTGTTATATTTTTTTCTTATCTTGTATCCATGACCGCATTTCCATAGTTTAATGTATGATTCACTATGAAGAGTGAACAAGTTCAATTGTTTATATTCATTGAGCGAGTGCAAGGCATGCATAGTGTCCACAAGGAGTGAGTGACCGAAATTGTTTCAACTTGAAGCTAAGAAAAATAATGAGAAATTGTATGTGTGTAAGGAGTGCATCGATGTTCGCAAGGAGTGCATGATAGAGTTTAAGACTCGAAATATCAGGAGGAGTAGCGTGATTTCAATCAAGAGAGATAGAAGCAGTTGGAGAAAAATTGCAAGGAGTGAAAATTCATCCATAAAGGAGTCAATTGTGGAAGAGGATATGTTGCAAGGTGTGCATAGGTCAAGATTTTGACTAAGTTTCGAAGGAGGTGTCTAGAGGAAACTGAGTAGGTAAATATCAAGAGGGGGAGTGATGGAAAATATCCAAGGGGATAAGTCCCTGAAGCTTCCACAAAAGTCAGTAGACAAGATTCGTTCTAGAGGGAGATGAATGATTCCATACCATCAGATCTGGGAGAGACATATGAAGGATATCCATAGGGTGTGTTGGAACTTCAGAGTTTGAAGCATTGGAAGTCTTGATGAAAGTGAAGTCACGAATGGATCCCAGTCTTTGATTGCAAAAGGAGCACGTGGAAATGGATTAAGGAATTTGGTATTCACAAGTTCGAGGGTTCATGGACGAGAAGACAAGAGTTTCATGAAGTCATGAAACCTAAACCATAGTGGAGCCATCAAACTCAAGGATACATGTGGTGGAAGCCCGGAGACTCAGAGAAGTGCATTTTGGGAAAGGTCGAAGGAAGATTTTGAGATATCCCCGAAGCCTGAATCTCAAAGGGATAGACCCATGGTTATAACCGTGGTCACCAGGAGGAAAAAAAGGACCTAAAGAGTTTATCTGACTCAGTATTTCGAATGATCCAAGACTCAAAGGTCGAGAAACCCTTTGGAGGGAAGGGGGTTTGCACCATATGGGATTCAAGAAATTCCCTTGGTTTGGAGGTGTGGATGGTAGAAAACATAAAATACTATCTGGTGTCAGGGGGACGACCAGATATAGAAAAAACTTTGTTGAAAGGATGAGATTGCAAGGAGTTGTAGCATAGGTAAAAATATAGAGTGATATGGGACACGAAGGTCTATGGTGGTCAAAATTTTGTCTTCGATACAAATGGTTTGCATAGGGTGTAAGGGAAGTGAGATTCCCCAACAAAGGGTAAAAAGGGTTGCGATGTGCCAAGGGGAAAATGTTGTCGGGTGCAATGGAAAAAAATTATTGTACGTACTGAAATGTAAAACATGCTTTTTAAAATTACCAAATGAATAAATAATGGGGTTGAAAGTACATGTACAGAAACATGTTCCTGAGTGAAGTATAGCTTGGCCTGTATAGGGCATAAGAAGAGATCGGTGGAGGGTGGAGGGGGGGCATTGGTTAGTTTCTCTACTAGGTAGATGAATGGAGGATGACATGGTGGATGGGAAATTGATGTTGGATGATATGCAGGGTTAATGATAATGTGTAGCTGCATTGAATGTAACCAAAAGAATAATGTGGGAGTCCATAATCGGATGGTTAGCATGACGATGAGGAAGAATTATGAGGTTCTTTCTCTAGGTTGTAACACTACCAGGACTCCTGAGCCTAATGGATAGAACAACATGAGTGTCAATATGCCAAGGTGGAAATATATGTGGGACAACTCATGGAGGTGAGAGAGATATCGAATGACGGTACCTAAATGCAATGGAGGTGATGGTACCACAGAGCCAGGTGTGAGGATCCTGAGGATAAATGTTAGGTGGTATGCTTGGAGAATGAAACTATGAACAAAGAGTTGAATTTTATGCCAGTTTTGGATATATACCTAGAGAATCTAGTGGATTCTATGATTGACGATGTGAAGGGGGTCGCTGGTGAGGAATTGTACATTCAAACAAATACTCGATGTGAAACATATCTGAAAATAAAACATATATATAACAGTTTCTTGATAATGAAATATGGATAAGCGATGCATACCTATGCCTGGGGTGCCAGAATGGTTCCCCGAGGCGTCATTCTGAAATGTGTATCTGAGAGTACCATTGTGAAGGTGAGGGAGTATGGATCCTATAGGTGCGAATGATGTAAGAAATTGAGCTCGTATGCTCTAGTACTAATGGGAGGAAGTTTTTCTGAAGGGCATATATAAGGGAATGGGGCCCACATAACCACCTCAATTGTACTTGTTGTTGTGGAGGTATGAGAGTTGTCTGCATGGATGTTTTGGATCTATGGGAGAGTAGAAAAGTTCATATTTGAGTGGCAAGATATCTAGGTAAGACGTCAAAACATCCTTCATAATGTAGGAATTTTTTTGGGAGGGTAGGGAGAAGATGCATGGATCTAGTGACATTTGGCCCGACTCGGTTTGTTCCATTTTTTTTATTGTTCCCTGATCCAGGCCCAGGAGTCACTGCTAGAAATCATAGTAAATATGTGACAGCTAGATCAAGAATGTTTCTTGGTGCATGGATGAGATCTACAGATTGTCACAGATATTGACATCTACTTTATTACTAGGATATCCTTCTGCAAGACTTCTTTGGTAGAGAATTCATGGATTCCGAGGGTGAGGTGGGGGGACCGATTGGATGATACTTCTCAGGGATGACAATGATGAGTGGTGTCTCTATCAGCATCAACTTCATTGATTCTCGTGAGATATAAGTGTTATATGTTATGGTGGTATGGATCTATGATTCACTAGGGAAACAACACATTTTCAATGTGCATATGGTGATTGCAGAGAAGTCCATGAATGGTCAGATGTTTTCTTAGGCCTGGTTGATGCATTCCTGCATGGTGGCACAACTGGACCAGTGTGTATCAGCTAGAGGTGGTGAGTTTTCTTTTGGATCGGTGTTGTGCACAGTCATGTTTGAGAGGGTGGTATTTCTACACCCTCAAGCTATTTTGGATCTGCCAACAATGTAGGATCTGAGAATGATGAGGTGGGAAGAGTTGTTTCCACGTGAGGGGGAGGGTGTCATGTGGAACTACTTTACCCCTATGTTCAAGAGGGTTTGGTGGTAGACCCCTCAGGTATTTTATGAGTTTCCATATCATGGGATTGATTTTTTATGCCATCCAGGCATGCACCTGCCGCCTGGGGAGCACTATGATGACATAGGTGAGTGTATGATACTTTTGTTTTTCTACTTTTTAGTTGAGTTTATATATGGGTATATGACTAGTATTTATACATATTTTCTGGTTTGGTCATGTAGATGTGGGACACAATGGCTGTGAGGTGGATGTTGTGCAGGGGTTGGAAGAGGAGGGGTGTTCCAGGAGGCACCATTGTTTTGGTGATACAGGGGCATGCTTGACACATGCAGTGGGGGCAGGCCCAACAGAGGGCTAGGGAAGATCTATAACCAAATCACATGACCAGGAGATGAAGGAGTTGAGGGGGAAACTGGAAGGTGTTTTGGATGGAGTTCTTGAGGAATTGTGGCTTTAGATACGAGAGAAGCTTGTGCTAGAAATGTGCATTGGTGGGGAGTAGCATTGGTGGTTGGTGATTTGATGGGAAAAAGTTGCAGGTGTGGTTATGATGGGGCATATCCCTACTGTGGATATTCCTCTTGAGGGAGATCCACCAACTGGTGATGATGTACCACAACTAGGGTCACCCTAGGTGATAGGAGGATCATATACAAGCCGTGATTGATTTTTTACTATGTAGGAGTCGTTTGAACTCCCCTTTCATATAGATGTCATGAGAGGGCCTAGACATGGAGCTAAGGCATATATGTACTCATTTGTTTATCAAACACATGAGAGATCTATATATATGAGTAGATCTTTTGGGACATGTGTGTATGTATTTGATAGGTGTTTTGTATGGTATGCTATGCGTTATTGTTTTATCTACTAATGGATGAATTCAACATGTATGTTAATGTGATAAATTCCAATATATTACTTGATTAGCTATGTTATCTACCATTTGGTTGTGGTTCCTAAATATATGAGAAAATGTGATTGACTCGAAATTTCGTAGAAAAAGTTTGACTTGCAGGTACTTGTGATATAGGCATGGATCATAAACATGATACACATTATTGAGTTAATGGACGATGAGATGACAATCTAAGACGATGTTAAGGTGATGAATATGAAGGTAACTAGCCTCAAAGAGGAGACCAATGATGACAACATATTCTAATTGGTTAATGGTGGTAGGGACGAGGCATATGCAGCTAGAGTGGAACAACATGTGGTCGGTGGTGTAAATGGCCTAGGTCATTGAGGCTAAATTCTTTGTCCAGTCACTAGCTCTATCTGCATACCCGATGTGATAAGTGAATGAAGAATTCATTTGTTGACACAAGGACACTAGATTAGGTTCACATAATGAGAGATATATATAAAAAAAGACTAAAAAAAACAAAGAGAGAAAGGAAAACCTAAGGTAAGATGGCTATGCTCAGGGGTATAACTTCTTCATGTATAACCTATTGACCGGGTCCTTGAGGGTAGTGCCTTCAGGATGGCCTAAGATGTAGGTGCCCTTAGTATGGAAATGACAGATGACATAGGGTCCTCACTAAAGGGATTCAAATTTTTCGTGCCTAAGGGTATTGTGGGCGATATTGTATGCCAACACAAGTTCACCTTTGGTAAATGAATGAAGGTTAAATTGGCAGTGAAAGGTGCCTTAGGCCTGATTTTTTTATTATTCATTGTTCTATAATGATGTTCGTCAATGTTCATCAAGTGATTTGAGGGAGAAAAATCGTTTTTCAAGTGGTGGTGTGTTGGGAAAGAGCTTGGTCGCAACGCGCAATGTTAAAATTTCACACTCAATGGGGAGTAAGGATTCAATGTCATGGACTAAGTGGAAGGGCGTAAAACTAGTGGTGATTTTGATGGCTATTCGAAATGCCCATAAAGCTGGAAAAATCATATGATTCCAATTGGTCTTGTGTTTGTCAACTATGCATTGAAGCATAGTTTTAAGAAATTTATTGACTGCCTAGACTTGCCCATTGGATTGTGGGTAATAGGGTGAGGTGAACTCATGGTTGAATCCTAATTTCACTGATAGCTCCACAAAGAATTTTTTTTCAAAGTTATTTTCATGGTAGGATACTACTTCCAAGGGGACCCCGAAGCGAGAGATGACATGGTTGAATAAAACATGCATCGTTGTGTTGGTCGTATTGTTGAATATGGGAATAGACTCAGACCATTTGGTGAAGTAGTCAACGATGACTACAATTTACTTATGTCCATTGCTAGAAAGAGGGTCACATGTTATGGAATCAATTCCCCATTTATAGAAGGGGCCAACCATGATAATAGGGTGCAAAAGGGAAGGTGGTTCATGAGCCTTGTGCATGTATAATTTATATTTTTCACATCGCTTCACTGTGTGAATGCAATCATGAAATTACATGGGACAAAAATAGCTTTCCCAAATGATCTTTTGTGTCGTGGACATGCCAGATAAGTGACTATCGCATGCGCCACTATGGAAATCATTCAAAACTTTCTTGGCCTCTTTCAGGGTGAGGAATTGTCAAAGGATCATTTTGATGCCTTGACAATAGAGAACATCTCCTATGAGAAGGTACCATGAGGCTTGGTGTCATATACAAATACGGTCATATCGAGATAGGTGGACACACAATTTTTGAGTTCGGAGGTAGAGAAAAATATCGTTGTACCATGGTTCTATTGATGATATGAGAAATAAATGCTCATGAGGGAAATCCTCATTGATTGGGGTGTCTGCAGAGTTAGATGTAATTTCTACGAGGATTTCGGCTAGGACAAGGGATTTGTTTCTCTTTGGGGTTGTAAACTCTAGGTCATATTCGTGGAGAATAACGATCCAGTGAGATAATTTTTCATTGATCTAGGGGTGACTCAAGAGGTAATGCATGGGGTTGGAATCTATGACTACTTTGGTAGTACGAAGCAAGATATAATGGCACAACTTTTGTTTTTCTACGAGGACTGCTAGTGCCAACTTCTCCTCATGATTATATTTGAGAGGTGTCCTGGAGAGGTTCTTGCTAATGTATTATATAACATGTTTGCATTGATCATCGTCAACCTGGATGAGGACTCCAACAATGAAAACATTTGAGGAATATAGGTAGAGTATGTAATCCATGTCATAGTCTGGGCGATTGATTAAGGGGAATTTGATGAGTGCATTTTTAAGTGAGTCAAAGGCATCTTGGGCATGGTGATCCCTTTTAAATAGGATATCATGGTCGAGTAACCATAGGAAGCCATGGGAACGAATGGAATAGTAAAGAATGAACCGTCCTAAGAAATTTTCTTTGGCTTGGAGGCTTTGCAATTGGTATAAATTCCTTTGAGGGGGAATTTCATTGATTTCCTAAACTTAAAGGGGGTATATAGTGATTCCCTTCTGGGACACTATGAATCCCAATAGGTGGTCTGCAGTGATGTATAAGACACATTTAAGAAGGTTTAGCTAAATGTTGCATCTTGGACAATGTCCAAAGATGATCGTTAGATCCTCTATGTGTTGGGAGCATTTCTTGGACTTAGCTATAAGGTCCTCCAAGTAGGAAAGAATGATATGAGTGAGATCATGGAAGGTGTATTTCATTGCACATTGAAAAATTTCCTCGACATTTTTGAGTTTGAAGGGCACGACGAGATATGAAAAGGTACCCTAGGGGGTTGTGAAGGTGGTTTCGTATTGATGCGCATGGCATATTTGGATCTAGATATAGCCGTAAAATATGTCCATGAGGGAGATTACTTCATGACTAGCACTTGAAACAATGACTTGATTGATGAACGGGGTAGGGAAGCTTTCTTTGGGACAAGCTTGGTTGAGGTCGCAAATGTCTATGGAAACTTGAATAGCACCCTATTTTTTATTGACAGGGATAGGATTGGAGACCTAGGATGTGTATGAAATGGGGTATATTAAGCCATATGCATGGAGTTTTCCGATCTTGGCTTTGATCACCATGGCTTTGTAAGTGTGGAGGGGGCATTGCTTTTGGAAAGCACAGGTAACGTTAGGCCAAGTGTCAATGCGATGTTCGACAATAGTTGGGTCTAACCCTGGAATTTCAGTGTATGCCCAAGAAAAAATGTCCTACTATTCCTGGAAGAGGGATTTGTATGTTATAATTTCCTCTAGGGAGCATGCTGCCCTGAGGGTTATTTCTTCCACTACATTGGGCTTGACCAAAATGTTGATCTTGATGGTGGGTGAGATAATGGCCATGTTACCTTCTTCTAATGTGTCAAGGGAGGGTATTGGGCTCTTGAACCAATCTACATGGGATGAATGGATGAAATATTTAGCTTTGATGGTATAGACAAGGGAATCTATTGGTGGTATAAAGGTGTTGTGCACTAGAAAAAGGGATTGATGATTGAAAGCATTCCATGGGTAATCGGGTGTGCATAGGACTTCCAAAATTTCTTCATTAGATTGAAAGGTTATGGAGTACATGGAGTTTGTAATAGGAGAGAGTGGGGTTTTGATATTCATGGTGGTAGTTAGTGAAGGTTGGATATAATCATTCATCCCTTCGGTAGATGGACCTATAGGAGGGAAATGGGGACATTCGATAGATTTCATGAACCAAATATCCATATATGAATTGGATGTACCATAGTATGGAGGAGGGTGAATCTCGTAAATTGGTGTTACAAGAGAGTTAGAGGGGTTTGGGGGGGATTCCTCGCATCGTGGTGGAGTGGAAAGATGGGTTAATAGACAGGGGTTGAGCCATGGGGGATGTATTCGATGACTACTTGGATGGTGATCATTCGCAGTCGGGTTCATGGGGGTTGGTACAATTGGTGGGATGGGTGTGATGGAAGCCATCCAGAGCGTGCATCCCTCAATTATGAGTGGGAATCGATATGTGTAATGATACATATGATATTACAATGTGAAAGGGCACCACATGCGCTCTTTTAATGACATAGAGAAATATAGAATGTCAGTAATTTGTGGTATCGAGGGTATGGGATAATATGTTTTGGAAAATGGGGTTTTGCGCACTACTGCGAGAGTGTCCCAAAACTCAGGGAGGGCCAATAAATGTTGTGTGTAATGGTCGTATTGAGAGAAAATGGCACAATCATGATCGGTTCTCAAATTGAGAGGTTTGGAGAAAGAAGGTTCTAGGGAGGCTAGTGGGGTGATTGGTGTAGGTAGTAGAAGTGTACTTATGGGTTTTGGAATGAGGTTTGGTAACTCAGGTAAAGTGGGGTAGAGATTGGTAGTGTGTCCAACTATGTTGCATAATGCAGATGGGGGTGGTATGTGGGGTGCAGAAGGGAGAGAAGGATCCTTATTTTTGTTTTTGCCTCATTAGTTTCTGGTCATGCCCCCTGTTCTAGAGTTAGCATCTCATGTAGTGGTAATATTTCCCCCAGTTGTGTGACTGATTGGGTGAGTGGGTGGATGAGCCACTAATCACGGTAATGGGACTATGTGTTGTGGTGGAAGAGATAAACCTGGTACCACAACTAGTGGTTCTAGATACCATACAGAGAGAGATATGTCCATATTTAGTAAGGTGAGGGTAGAAAAAACTTGACATGCTGTTACTCCTAGGGGGAAGTGAAAGAAGGTTATTTGGGTGATGTCCTATGAGATTATATTCCAAATAGGGATTTGACCCATATGTGGTGGACTCTCTGATGTTCCATCCTAAAGATTTTGTATGGGGATTTTGTTAGGAAGTATTAGGGTTAGTTGGGAAAGATTAGATGCAGAGCCTTATGAGATCTCGGTAGATAAGGGGGGGGGGTCAGGTATCTCTACTACATCGGTAGAGACAACACAAAAAATGGCAGTGGTGGCACTGAGGAGTGGGAAGCCTTGGTATGTACCAATCATAGAAGGATCTTGAAATAGCCCTGGTCCAACGTGTATCATTGGGATAAGTTCATCAAACGAGTGAATAAGTGGCAAAATGTTATCAATGTGATTTGATTAGTTGGGTTCATGGTGGGTCAATTGATCAATCGTGAAAATTTTCCCATTGTGAGGGAAGAGCGTGGTGCAAAAGACTGAGGAAGCTATAACATGCACTGTGTCCATGTAACTTTTTCCAAAGAGGATATTATAATCCAACTGGGTGTCAATGACTTCTATGTCAGTGAGAATTGTCTTTCCCCCTAGCTCAACCAGAAAATTTTGATACAGGCCTTCTGGTTGAGATGATCTACCATCATAAGCTCAAAGAGTGATGGTGGAGGGGATCAACTCAGGTGAATCGAGTTGTTTCCATAATGATTTGGACATGATGCAAGTGGATTATCCTTCATCTATGTTGCAACGATGGATGATTATATTGTCAGACAATTAGTTTAGATTGATGTACGATTTGTTTGGATTGTTAGTTATCATTGATGTAAAACCTGGGAGAGTGATATTTTATATTGATTTCAACCCCTAGATATTGATGTCAATCGTTGAGTATGTATAGTAGCTCTAGAGGTATGGGTAAGGAAACTAATTTTGGTTGAGGTATAAAGGTATGAACATCAATATATTTGCAAGTAAGACTATTCTACATGGATGGTACATGTCATTCCATTTTCTGTGATATGTGGAACATCACATAACTCCTCACGGTTAGAGAGTTATGGCCATGTGAAGTTGGAGAACCCTCATGAGTTATCTAGAAGCCCCTAGAAGGTAAAATAAGTCAATTATTATAGAATCTCCTAGAAGAAGTGTATTGGTAAAATTGATGGTAACTAGGATTTAATCATGGGTACAATTGTTTCATTAAGAAAATAATTAAAAAAAAATTAGTTTCAACAAGAAGTTGGGAGTTTGGTAATTATGGTAAAGTAGTTGTGATGAGAATATTGAATAGTCAAAGTGGTTTACCAAGAAATAAATTAAAAAATAAAGTGGTTGCAACAAGAAGTTAGTTAAGGGAAGATAAGTTATGAATTCACTAATTATAGAAAACTTAGTTGCAACAAGAAGTTGTGAGTAAAGATAAATTATATAAATAATAGAGTACTCAAAGTCCTTCCAAAGAGAAATTATTTAAATAATAAAGTGGTTGCAACAAGCAGTCGCGAGTTCACTATTTATGGATAAGTAAAAGTGGTTGCAAAATAAATTAATTAAATAATACAGTTAGTTGCAACTATAAGTGGAGAGATTACTATTTGTAGATAAAGTGGTTGTAAGTGGACAAGTGGTTAGAAGTGGGTTAGCCATAGAAGAAGGAAGTTGGGTAAAGTTAGTTAGAATGTAGCCCCTTGAGGAAGCTACTTGGAGAGTATAAATAAGAGAGAAAGGGTATCCTATTAGCACCTATTTTTTTATCACAATTGAATATCCATTTGTGAAAGGTTATTTGGCAGGTATTATTTAGAGATCAAATTTGCGACAGAAAAATCAAGATAGAAAAATCACTGCAAAAAAATCGTGGTTGTAGAATCATGCCAACAAAATCACGACAATAGAATCATGGGAAAAAAAACGCGGTAGAAAAATCACGACAGCAGAACCATGACAATAGAATCAAAGAAAAAAAGTCATGGCAACAAAATCATGGCTATAGAAACAAATTGATAGTAGATCCACAAACACAAGAATAAAAATGTATGGTTTTCATATGTTTAGTGTTGAATCTATGAATCTAGTTGAGGGTTTTCGTTGTAAATCTATTGGATGGCCTCTTGGAAGTTTAGGTCTTGTTGTATAATGGTTTTGAGGAAGATATATTGAATTATATTGTTGGTGCATGTCTGAGTCTTATTGGTATATCTTATAGTACATTGTGAGAGGATTTTGTTAGTGGTATTGATATATGATTGGTACACACTTGAGGCTACATAAAAGTGAGTTTTTGGCACATGATTTGATTTGAGGGTTTATGATATTTGGTTATGGATAGTGTGATGCATTTATAGAGATTTTTTATGGTTATATTGGTGTATGTATTTGGTATATGATTGAGATACATGTTGGAACATATAGTTGATGAGTGGCACATACGTGAGGAGTATGGGATCATGATGTTGGTACATCTTGATGATTCATGGTTTGATCTATAGTTGATGCATGATTGGTACATATTGGGTACATTGTTAGATTCACTTTCTAGTAGTATTACTGGCACATGGTTTATGGATGATGTAGCATATATGAATTGGTATACTCTTAGAAGAGCATCTTGTTGATGTTTGTAAGTACTCTTGGTTGGTTCACATCTTGGTGATATTTTGAATATGGTTGAGAGTTGTCTCAGTGATTTATCTTAGTGAATAGATACGATTGGTTGATGAGATTGATGAGACGGGTTGATATGGCAAGTTGTGTTGTGCATAATTGATGCACTGGTGTTGGTACAAGTTGTTATAGATTGTTGGTACAGGTTAACGGTAGCAATGTTTGATTCAGTGAAAGGTTGTCAACATTTAGAATCTATATTTCGAGGTGGTTGGATGGAGCAAGGAAAGGGGGTTGTATACTCCTTCCAGTTTATGATGGAGAATCAAGGAGTTAGAGATTCATTTGGGTTAGATTCTAAGAACTAGGTGGTTGTAGCCATCTTTTAGCTGTATCCAGAGAATCCAGGGGGTTGTAGCCTCTTTTTCATTTGAGCTAGAGAATTAGGGAGTTGGAGATTTTTTTGGGTTGAAGCCTAAGAAAATAGGGGGTTGGAGCCTCCTTCCAGTTGGAGATGGAGAATTGGAAGTTGGGGATTCCTTCAATGTAATTATTAAAGACATATAAGAAAATAATTATGTGGTTTTATCCTGCATTGAGTTTCCACGTAAAATACTAGTGTATTGTGCATTGTGTGGATGTTTCTATTATTTTTTATTATGCATTGATGGATGTTAATGTTATATGATGCAATAACATGTTAATGATGAACTGATGAACATTGTTGAATAAGTTAAAGGAATATACATTGTGGTTAAAAGTATTAATAAGTGGTATAAATTGTTCATTACTGATTCACCGTCCCTCTCAATAATCCAACAATTGGTATCCGAGCAAGTTCCTTCAGTAAACAATTTAACCACTGGATTGAGATCATGGAATATACTGAGAATAAAGTACCATTGTTTATTGGTTAGAATGGTCTAAAGTATGAGATGTGGAGCATAAGGACGATAACCTTTCTTAGAGGCACAAGGATATGCTATTTGGTATTCGGTTGTGACATGACACAATGCTATAAAGAAAGAAAAGATTGCAACCAAGAAGGAATTGAAGAAGAATAACAAAATAGCAATGGATTTCATCTGGGAAGGATTACCTGAACTGATAAGAGAAAATTTTGGTAAATGTTCATTATAACAACCATAGTTAAATAATTGCTTAAGGTTTGTCAAGTATAGTTAATTAAATAATTAACTGTCCTAATGTGTATTAGTTAAGTAATGATTAATTATTAATAATATTAATTAATTAATTAATTATTGTTTAATATATGTTGATTAATTAATTAATTGATTATTTAACACATTTAATGAGTAACGAATTAAAGACTTAATAACTTTTAATTCATTATTAAGAAAACTTTACGTATGCAGGGATAAGGCATTGAATGGAGGGATAGAGCATTGAATGGAGGGATAGGGCATTGAATGGAGGGATATGGCATTGAATGGAGGGATAAGGCGGGTGACATTAAATAAAGGTAGGAGGCGGTGAATGGAGGGAGGATATGAGGGGGCAGAGACATTCGAGAGGGGGACTTTTGGAATTTTGGGGGAAGGGGTGCATTTTGATAGAAGGGACTATATTTTTCTATTGGGGATATTTCTCTAGTTTGGAGTTTGGGAATACTATTACAGGGGTGCACTAGGTTGTTGGGAGTTTTGGGCTCGGGGTCCAGGAATCCTCACAGAATTTTGGAGCTAGGGAGCCAGATAGGCTCTATTCCTAGCTGGTAGGGAGGAAAGATTCAGTTTTTCGGCAGAGTTTGGGCAGAGAAGCAGCGAGGACAACCAGAGATTGGGGAATTAGCATCAGACAGAGGTATGTATTTTAGTGATTATCTTGTTTTATGTGATGGTTATGTGATTTATTTTCATGATGTTAATAAATATAATTTCTGCTGAATGAATTATGGTTAAATGATGAAGATTAATTTGTACATAATAACATTTATCTACTCACTATTTTTTTTAACTTGTTTTTTATAAGGCTCTGTGGGGAAAGATACCTTACACATGGTATCAGAGCCTTGGTTTAAAAACTTGGACCAGGGCCTACCCACCTACCCACATGTAAGAAGGACAGTTCAAGAATGGAACTATTCCAACCCTGAAATTAAAAAAAAAAAAAACCCTAAAATAGTTATATTGAAACCCTAAAACCCTTTAATTAGATGAAAATCTGAGCTTCAAGCTCCACCTCCACCTAGCCTGCAAGCCGAAAAAAAAATAAAGCAAACTTTAATCACTTGTTTTTCAATAGATAGATTCATGTGTATATTGAAATATAAAGAAGAACTATATATATAAAAAAGAGAACAAATAGATATATATATATAAATAAATATACATATAAATTGGTATATAAAAAAAATGGTGGGTAGACGCCCACCTCCAAGTTTCAAAGTTGTAACCTATGTGGGATCTGAATCCCCTTTTGGCAGAGAAGGATCACTAATTGCATTAGTATATAGCACAATTTTGTATAATTTTTTGTCTGCAATGCCTTCATAAAGCCATCTTCATATATTCGTCCATATCTCCAAGTTGGACGAGATAAATTCTGAGTCGGTTGGGTACACCCATACTCCTTCATGATTTTATTCAATGCTTCCAGGTCAGATCTAAACCTATCACAATGTAACCATTCTAACAAATTACTGTATTCTATATTAGATACCATTTTAAAAAACAAATTATATATAAAATACCAAAATAAATATGTAAACAAAAATAAGGAAATTCCAATTCCAAACCCAAACCCAATCACCATGTCCTTAATTGAAATCGAATACCCAACTCATATAAACAACCGTGCTATCAAATTTCTAGTCAACCACCAAGTATCAAATCTTGCCAATGGAGTGCACGAGACCAAATTGTGACCAAAATAAATATATAAATAAAAATATAAATTCTTTTCTACCAACAAAACCAAGCCTGTAGGCACCAAAGGCCACAAACAACAAATGCACGGAGTACCACAAGTCAAAAACCAAGTCATCGAAGACAAGTGAAATCACTAGGCCCTTACCATTCCACAAGTTTCATCCTGCAGAGACCACAGGTCAAAAACTTGTGCACAATGCACCTTTCATGTGAACTGCCTCTGTTAAAGCCCACAGACCATGCACCAAGCCACGGGGAGGAGCCCACGAGGACCAAGCTCAGTGCAAGCTCCAACCACAGCCTGAGTCCACACATCAAAGCATGAATCCACACAAAAACAACCAAAGATCATCGCTAAGCTCCAATTCCCGAAGGCAAAGACTTGCACCTGCAGCCACACAACAAATAAGTCAAGCATGCAACCACAACGCAGGTCACAAGCAAACGCCCAAACACCAAAGCCAAGCACTAGGTCACGAAAGGAGAGCCCACAACGTAGGTCACAAGCCAGTGCCCAAAGAACCAAGCACTACGCCATGCAGGGATGAGCCAACAACCAACCGCTAGCTCCACGTGACCTGCAACAGCACACACAAAAAAAAAAAAACATATATAATAGATGTAAAAAAGGAAAATATATAAATAAAATAAAAATTTTAACAGAGCATTTACAAGACTAGTGTATAGCTCTCCTTCGAATAGAGGCCGAGAAAACCACATGCGCCGATTCTCTCAAGCCAATCACAAGGCACAAGCGTTGAGACTAAGAGGCATAACTTACATATCTCAACATGCCCGGTTCTCAAAAATTGAAAAACCCCTATAGATTGGGGGACTCGGCGCAGCTAACAGGGCCATCTCATCCATTTCTTTTCGCTCAATATCTTATCACAAAAGGCTTAAAACCCTAGCTTGTATGCTTGCTTGTCGATACGACAACACATATGACCATAGTATTAACAAAAACAAATACAAAATACATAAACCAACACACAAGAGGGCCAAGCCCCCGAAAATCCTAACACACCAAACGCCAAGACCCCAGGAGAATCCATGAGAGAAATACCACCTGCGGAGCAACAGGAGCAGTGAAAATCTTATGTGCTAGAGCTAGAAAACGCAACAGTAAGTTCAGGATTAGGGTTTGCTAGGGTTTGAATAGTCGTTGTCTTTATTATTATTTTATTTTGGCTTAAACAGGAGGGAAAAGAGGGAAGGGGCACGTGGGCCTCATGTGGGGATCCATGATGCCCATTTCAGATTAAATATTTTTTTTATTTGTTTTAATTTTATTTGTAATAATTTTTAATTTGTTATATTTTATTTATTTTTTTGTTAGTTAAAAAAATATATATAATAAATAAATTAAAATAAATTTATTATTTATCATTGCTTTAATTATTTAAAGGTTTAAATTAATTTAATAATATATGTTTAAGTTATTATGTATGTTTTAAATTAAAGATTTAAATATATGGTATTAAAGATTAAGGTTTTAATTAAAACTAAGGTGATTAACTTAATAAGAAAAAATAAAAGTATTGTGCCCGAGGCCCAATCTCCAAGTCCACGAGCTAAGAACCAAATCCCAGTGCCCATGACCGAACGTTAAGGAACTATGAAGGAGCCCACAAGGGAGACTATTCAGTGCACTACACGTCAAGCATTGAAGGATAACCTTAGGCTCATTTCATCAACATTAGGTTGTAAATCACCTTGATCAGTTTTAAATGAAAAGTATAAGGACTTAGACCAAGATAAGTAGGAGAGGGATTCATGCGCACTAGGCAGGAAAGTTAGAGAAATTGGCGAGTATGGTGCAAAGTTAGCATGACTACCAGGAAAGAGAGTCAGTAGTTTTCTTAGGTAGTGACACCAAGATTAGACACTTAACCCTAACCTAGGCACTTCTCCTAAAGAGAGTAACGTCTGTTTACAGACAAGTAAAAAAAACTTATGCCTAACCCTATTTTCTAGTTTAAAGTTGTGCAAATATGAAATTTCCTTGAAATCACCCTGACAACTTTGGTTGATGCAGGTTAAATCATACAGGCTGGTTAGGAATCGAGGAAATTGAGGCAGAGGGGCATCGTCGTAGGGACCACCAACACTGTCACCACCATCGCCTGAACTAGCTCTCATACTACGCTCTTTGGAGGCCATAAATGAGACTTTAAAGTGGTCTCAACCAACAGGGATCGAAGTGGAGCCCCCACCATTTGGAACGGGTAATCCAGAAGCGTCGAGGGACTCAGGGGGAGGACCTCCACCTGAAGATATCACTAGAGAACTGCAGAAGATCAAACTTCTGAAGTTTGTTGGGGGTCGTGCTAGTGACCATTACGATTCATGGTTGGAAGGCATGACAAGGTGTTTTTCCTTAAGAGACTATGCGTCCACTTCAAAGGCAAAGATAACGATTTTTAAGTTAAGAGAGTGCCTTGAACTGGTGGGGCAACCTAGAAAGACAACTACATCTTACCCCAGACACTGTGTCTTGGGAACTTTTCGAGGAGAGGTTCCGAAGGAAATATCTACCAGCTTACTATGAGGAACAACAGGTGGGAGCATTTCATGCTATAGTACAGGGGAATAGGACCATAGAATAATATGAGATTAGGTTTATGGAATTGGTCAAATATGTTTCATATATGGATAATGACCAATGACAGGAAGAACACTTTGTCTATGGGTTAAACCCTAAGATAAGGGCTATGGTA
>ML781466.1:406171-433703 GCA_009831015.1 Picea engelmannii | reverse complement strand
GTGTTACTTGTTGGGGATGTGGAGGACCCCATTACGAGTGTGACTGCCTAGAGTTATAATTAGGATTTGTGCATAGAGAAGGAAAGGCCTCGATGGGAAGAGCCAGTAGTTACCACCAGATTTATGCAGTAGTTAATAATCGTCAGGCAGAACATCAATCCACGGTGGTGGATTTGTCAGGTATGCTAAATCATATCAATGTAAAGATTTTATTTGATTCTGGTGTGACATATAGTTTCATTTCACCATTTGCATTACAAAAGAGTGGGTTGGAAGCCTACGAGCATGATGACTTTAAACAAGTCGAGATGGCCTCGGGGGAAAAACAAGAGATAGGACCTAGCATTGATAATTGTATAGTAGACCTGGGAGTGTGTACTACCAGGTTGAAGGTATATGTTACTTCTCTCGGGGCATATGACCTAATCATTGGAATGGATTTATTAGAATCTCATCGAGCTTTGGTAGATTGTTTCGCAAAAAAGGTGCTCTGTGTTGACGATGAAGGAAGGTCAGTAGAGATCCAGGGTGTACGGAGAAAGGTGTCATTATGCTTTATATCAACTATGAAGGTTAAGCGATGCTTGAGGTAAGGGTGTCGACTTTATTTCATTGAAGCAGTGAATGAAAGGAAGGGACCCTCATTGGATCAGTACCCGGTATTGTTAGAATTTAAGGATGTTTTCCTGAATGAGTTACCAAGGTTACCTCCTGAGAGGGAGCTTGATTTTACGATTGAGCTAAAACCTGGTGCAGAACCAATTTCCAAGACTTTGTATTGGATGACAATGCCAGAACATTGTGAGTTGCAAATGTAGTTGAAAGAGTTACTAGACTTAGGGCTAATAAGGCCCAGTGCCTCACCTTGGGGTGCACCAATAAATTTTTGTAAAGAAGAAGGATGGTTCCTTACGATTGTGTATAGATTACAGGGACTTGAACCGTGCTATAGTGAAAAATAGGTACCCAATGCCGCGAATAGATGATCTCTTTGATCAGACGAAAGGAGCAGCGGTATTCTCAAAGATTGATCTGCAATCAGGGTATTACCAATTAAGGATTAAGGAAGGTGATATTCCTAAAACTTCCTTTCAAACCTGGTTTGGACATTACAAGTTTGTCGTAGTACCTTTTGGATTGACCAATACACTAGTAGTATTCATGAGCCTCATGAATGGAGTATTCCGGAAGTACTTAGACCATTTTTTACAAGTCTTTCTAGATGACATCCTCATCTATTCCAAAAATGAAAGAGAGCATGAGGAACACTTGCGAGTGGTGTTGTCTTGCCTTAGAGAGAAGAAATTGTATGGGAAGTTGTCGAAGTGATCCTTCTTCCAGAAAGAGATCCACTATTTAGGTCATATCATTTCTGGTGAAGGAATCTCTATGGACCCAGAAAAGGTAAAGGCCATTATGGAGTGGCCAATGCCGAAAAATGCCCATGAGGTGAGAAGCTTCATGGGGCTAGTAGGTTATTATCGGAGATTTGTGGAAGGATTCTCTAAAATAGATAAACCCATCACCACTTTGCAGCGCAAGCGGGTCAGGTATGAATGGATAGAAGAATGTGATAGTTCATTCATTGAGCTTAAGAGGTTACTAACTAGCATGCCAATTCTACGAGTGTCGGATATGGAAAAGGACTTCACAGTCTGCACAGATTCCTCGAAGCAAGGGTTGGAGGCTGTGCTAATGCAGGATGGAGGAGTGATAGCTTACGTGTCAAGGAAGTTGAAGAAACACGAAGATCTTTGTGCTACTCATGATTTAGAGTTGGCAGCTGTAATGCTAGCTCTGAAAATTTGGAGGCACTCTCTTGTGGAGCGAAACTTTGAGCTCAAAATGGACCATCAAATTTTAAAACATCTCTTCACTCAAAGGGATATGACTGCAAGGAAAAGGCGATGGAGTGAGTTTATGAGTGAGTATGATTTTGGTATTTCATACATCAAAGTAAAGGAAAATGTGGTCATATATGCCTTGAGCAGGAGACCATGTGTCTTCTCCTTGGTACCCTTAAAACTCAATCTGAGGGAACGTGTGTTGGCACAACTCCAAGGAGACAGTTGGTATTTAGAGGTTACTTCAAACCTCCAGAGTGGGAGGAAATTAGATCCAAAGTATGAAGGATATAGTCTAGAAGCAGATGGACTATTGAGATATCAGGGAAGGATGTACATCCTCAAATATGGGGATATTCGAAGCATCATACTGAAGGAAGTCCATAGAGCACTTTATTGTGCGCATCCAGGTGTAAAGAAGATGTACGCAAACATGAGGAAGATTTTCTTCTGGGTAGGCATGAAGCGCGATGTAGTCCATTTCATTGCCAAATGCCTAGAGTTTCAAGAAGTGAAAGTCGACCACCGCCACCCAACAGGCCTCCTACAACCACATGATTTTCCTATGTCCAAGTGGGAAGTCATCTCTATGGATTTTGTTGTGGGGTTTCCACTCACATCTCATAGATACAATGCCATTTTGTGATAGTTGATAAGTTAACCAAGAGTGCTCATTTTATTCTGGTTAGAGACACTTACGATGTCACTGATGTGGCACGTGTGTTTGTAAGTGAGGTCATCTGTTTGCACAGGATACCTAAGAAGATCATTTCAAATAGGGACTCTAGATTCACTTCTAGGTTTTGGACAAGTTTGCAGTCAGCGTTGGGGACTCAGTTGAACTTAAGCACAACTTATCATCCTGAAACAGATGGGCAAATTGAGAGAGTACATCAAGTCATGGAATAAATTCTTAGGATGTATGTCATGGATAATCAAACCCATTGGGAGAGGTACCTACCTTTGGTAGAGTTTGCCTACAATAACATTTTTCATAGCTCCATTGGAATGCCACCCTATGAATCTCTATATGGAAGGCCATGCAGAACATTGTTGAGTTGGGATAGATTAGAAGATTGAGTAACAGTTGGGCTAGAATTTATTCAAGAGATGGAGGAAAAGGTGATTTAGACTAGGCAGAGACTAAAGGAAGCACAGGAAAGGCAGAAAAGTTATGCGGATGCACGTAGGACCGAACAAAGTTATAAAGTGGGAGACTAGGTTTTCATTTGTATCAGGCCTAATAAGAGTACCATATGGTTTGGGAAGGGGACAAAGTTGTCACCTTGATTTATATGACCATTCAAAATCCAAGAGAAAATTGGACTCGTTTCCTATCATCTCGTACTGCCACCCCACTTGCATAAAACTCATAATGTTTTTCATGTATTTTTTCTACGTCATTATGTTGTTGATGAATCACATAAGCTAAATTGGAAGGAATTGCAGGTATCGGATGCAGGAACTCTCACGGTAGAACCTTTATGCATATTGGACCGTAGAGTCCGATAGCTCAGGAACTGTCTAGTAGACCAAGTTAAGGTCCAGTGGGACAAGTATATTCCAAGATCTGCTACTTGGGAAGATTTCGAGACACTACGACGAGATTATCCCTCACTTTTTTTACCACCTCAAGAATATGTTTTTCTAAGGTTGGGTGTATGTAACACCACCTTTTGACTTACACAGCCAGGATTACCTGAGGCCTACACACTTTTATTTTCTATTCACAAGTAAAATTATTAAATGATACACTTGAACTTTTAAGATGTATGAATCTTTATGAATGTTTAAATGTATTTGGATAATGATGGATATGATACGATATATTGTGGGAATGTAAATTTTATAAATGTTTAAATGTTATTGATAATGATGGATATGATGCGATCTACTATGTGAATGTAAATGCTATGAATGTCTAATTGTTATTGATGATGATGGATATGATGCGACATATTGTGTGAATGAGAATCCTATGAAGGTTTAAATGCTATTAGAATGATGTTGCATATGATGCAATCTATTTTGTAAATGATAATTTTATGAATGGGTGTCGATAATTGAATTATGGGATATTATGAGACCTATTTCTAATTTGAAAACTTTGATGTTAAAGTTGTTGGTACATAGATCCCGAATTGAAATTATGGTGGTATGCAATTACATGATGATAATGCATAGAAATGTATGAGTTTGTGTTACAGACTAATTTGCAGGTTATGGGCTATGAAATAGACAAGGGATAATGATGATGAAAATGGATGTCATGACCACTAGCTGAGAAACAATATGGTATGAATATTTGTATGTGAAATTATATTGGTTTGGATGCATTGCTATGATATGTGGACTAGTGCATGATTTCAGCTGGTGAGACTGCCCAAAATTGAATAGACGATGACAAAACTCCCAGCAACACAGTTCCACTGTAAATTCCATTGTAGGGTGTGGACCCTAGTTATGATTAGGAGGGGTGGAGGCATTTCCCACTGTGTATCCTCTGAAACCTGAAGTCATGGGAGGACAATGTTAGCTCATGCTCCCCTAGACGTGTGATGACGACTGTCAGCTGCCTGCTGGGGAAACTTGGTCAAGATAGTGACACTTCCGCTTACGGGTTCTATTTGGAGTTAGGTCAATATAGTTGACGCTCCAATATAGTCTAGCAGAGGAAGGATAGGAATGGAATATGGAAGTAAGTTAGGGAGGAAGGGTGAGTAGAAATAGTTGAGAGTGTATGGAGATTTGTCTTATGTTGAAACTTATTGTTTTCCTTCTGAAAAGAAAATGCATATATATATATGAATATTCATAATTATGTAACTAAACTACAATTGTCTAAATAACATTGTTGATCTAAATAATTGAAGTTAAAGGATTTYGCAAACATTTGATTGGTTTATTTTMTTTTATAAAATGAATAGTCTTGTTGAATGGATTTGATGCATATGGAAATTACTATAGAGATGATAGTTATTGATATTAGTACATGAAGGAGACTTGTATGTACTAGCTACACATGCATTTCTTKCACATGTACACTAGTATGTATGAGTTTCTTGGCTTACTTACTAGTAAATGTCGGTTATTTGTTAGGAATGTGTGAACCATGTTTCTTTTCCCGTGTATCATAAAATAATTTAACTTCAGGATGAAGTTTCCTGAAGGGTGGGTGTATGTAACAACCCAAGTTAAATAGTTCCTTAACTTTTGTCAAGTATAGTTAATTAAATAATTAATTGTCCTAATGTGTATTAGTTAAGTAATGATTAATTATTAATAATATTAATTAATTAATTAATTAATTAATTATTGTTTAATATATGTTGATTAATTAATTAATTGATTATTTAACACATTTAATGTTGAGTAACGAATTAAAGACTTAATAACTTTTAATTCATTATTAAGAAAACTTTATGTATGCAAGGATAAGGCATTGAATGGAGGGATAGGGCATTAAATGGAGGGATAGAGCATTGAATGGAGGGATAAGGTGGGTGGAATTAAAGGAAGGTAGGAGGTGGTGAATGGAGGGAGGATATGAGGGGGAAGAGACATTCAGGAGGGGGACTTTTGGAATTTTGGGGGAAGGGGTGCATTTTGACAGTAGGGACTGTATTTTTCCGTTGGGGATATTTTTCTGGTTTGGAGTTTGGGAGGACTATTACAGGGGTGCACTAGGTTGTTGGGAGTTTTGGTCTCAGGGGCCAGGAATCCTAGAGCTAGGGAGTCGGATAAGCTCTGTTCCTCGCTGGCAGGGAGGAAAGATTCAGTTTTTGGGCAGAGTTTGGGCAGAGTAGCAGCGAGTAAAACCAGAGATTGGGGAATTAGGATCAGACAGAGGTGTGTATTTTAGTGATTATGTTGTGTTATGTGATGGTTATGTGATTTTTTTTCATGATGTTAATAAATTTAATTTCTGCTGAATGAATTATGGTTAAATGTTGAAGATTAAATTGTACAGAATAACATTTATCTACTCGCTATTTTTTTTAACTTGTGTTTTATAAGGCTCTGTGGGGACAGAGACCTTACATTCATCACCTAAAGAAATTTGGGATAAGTTACATAATATTTATTCTTCACTCATCACAAAGTCATAGAATGTCAAAAAAGATGTAGGTATATGTCAAGAGGAAAGATGTTCATCATGTCAAGAAGATTTAGAAGAAGAAGAGCATGAAATCAACATAAGTATGTTGTTCTATTTTAATTGTGAAAAAGGAGGACATATTGAATTTGAATGCCCTCATTTGAAAATTCAAAGTGATGAGATAGAAAAGAAAAATTAAATAAAGCATAATTCATATATTAAAAGGGAAAAGAATAATGAAGTGAAATATAGTCAATGAGAAGAACTTGCATAAGAGATTGTCACCTTGAATATCCAACTCGAAGAAGCAAGACAAACATAAGAATTAATGAAGATTCATATGAAGAAGAAAGAAGTGGACTATGAGAAGCTTGAATAAGAAGTTGCCATGTTGAGAGTAAAATTTTCAAGCTCAGTAAAAATGTTTAAGAAGCATCCACATTATCAACAAGGAAACTTGAAGAGAAATGACACAGGTTATCGGAAAATAAGAATGAAGAAAAACCCAAGAGTTATGCAGAAGTCATTAAAGGTTCTATAAAGAAGGAAGAATGCAAGACACAAATAAAAATCAATCATGATCATGATCAGTCAAGGAAGGAATTCAGAAGGACTACACCACAAAGAAGATCATTCACTCCCAGGTATTTAAATTTATTTTATGGTCATTGTTTTTATTGTACTAACTTTGGAAATAAGGTTGTAGATTGTAAGGCTTATGACAGAAATGCTTATGTGGCCCCTCAGAATATTGAATGATACAAATGCCACAACTATGGTCATATATCCCATAATTGTAGAAGCGTAGAAATACCATCCATGAAGAAATAAACTGATATTAGATACACCAAGATTTGGAAAAGGAAAGAACAAGAAGAAAAGAAAGTGAATAGAGAACAAGTCCTAGAAATCGCAAGATATACAGTAGTTCGAGAAAATAAAGTGAAAGAAGAACATATTCCGAAAATTACAAGACTTTCTATAGTTCAAGAAAGACAAGGAAGGCAAGCAAAAGAAAAACATGTTTCAAGAACCATAATTTCAGAATATGCATCAGATCAAGATCATAAAAAAGAGCAGGTCCCAAAGATCACAATATTTGTAGTAGTATGAGAAAGAAAAGAGGATCAGATGAATAAATAATAGGTTTGAGAGATTGTACTTTCAGGAATTGTAGTGCAAGATGAATGCACAGATAGAAAGAAAGAAGTTAGAGTTCGAAGAGATGTTGAGTATACTAACGAGGTTGATGACTACATCAAAAAGGTATTTTTCTGATCCATTCATCTTGGAGACTCTTAGGTAATATGAATATTAGACAAGGGGAGTCTATGTAGTAACTGAGACATCTTAGAGAACCATCCTTCGAGCAACTTCCATAGTTCGAGTAGACATATTTAGAGAAGTTATTTGGAATAAGTACAACATGATAGATTGATCAGTTGCAACAGTGAAGACTTCATGATAGTATAGTGACATATGGGTCAACATTGTGGAAAAATGAGTAGTAGAGTCATGGACAATATGGATAGAGATGGATTCGTAAGAACACTTAGAAATTTTGGATAGATATATGACAATGGATGAGAGCATGGATTCATAGAATGGCTCATATATTGGTTCAGAGATAAAGGAACATTACCATAATTGATGATAATGACACATGAATATTTGAATGCTTATTCTTGAATGATTTTCATATATGTCAATCGATTACACAAGGAAGCATCGATGGAAAATAAATCCAAAATGAAGAAGGTACAGGAAGAATTATATTGTTCAACACCACATCTTGTAGATAAGTCAAAGGAAGAGATTCAGATGCATGGAGAGAGAGTTAGAGGTTTGGAGACAACACAAAGTCATGATTCCAAGGGAATAAATGGTCATAGGGGGAGAATGAGCATCACGACTTCAATATTGCATCAGAGCGATACCATTTTCCAAAGAGGGAGAGACTCTTCAAATACAGGCAAAAAGAGTATTCATAAGATTATAAACATAGAGAAATATCGAAGGAATATAGATAAGGGGAGAATCCCAAAGAACAATCCACACAGAGGGAGCAACCCTAAGAAGAATTCAGTCAAGGAGGAGAATCCCCAAGGAGAAATACCCTTTTCTAATGATTCAAAGGGGGAAAGACATAAACATTGATAAGGAATATGAGAATGGATGTTATCATGACTAAGTGTTTCCATCAATGTTGATGTTGCCATCAATTCCAAAGGGGGATATTATCAGACAACTGGTTTAGATTGATGGAAAACTAGTTTGAATTGTTGCTTTTCATTGATGTCAACTCTTGGAGAGTGATATTGTAGATTGATGTGAACCCTTGAGTATGTATGGTATCTCAATAGGTATGGGTAAGGAACCAAATTTTGGTTGAGATATAAAGGCATGAATGTCAGTGTATTTTCAGGTAACACTATTCTATATGGATTGTACGTGTCATTCCATTTTTGATGATATGTGGAATGTCACATAACTCCTCACAGTTAGAGAGTTATGGCGATGTGAAGTTGAAGAACCCTCATGAGTTATCTAGAAGCCCCTAAAAGTTCAAAGAAGTCAATTATTCTAGAAGCTCCTAGAAGAATTGTACTAGTCAAATTGATGGTAACTAGGAGTTAATCATGGGTATAGTTGTTTCATTAAGAAAATAATTAAAAATAAATTAGTTGCAACAAAAAGTTGTGAGTTTTGTAATTATGCTAAAGAAGTTGTGATGATAATATTGAATAGTCAAAGTGGTTTACCAAGAAATAAATTAAATATTAAAGTGGTTGCAATAAGAAGTTAGTTAAGGGGAAAGAAGTTATGAATTGACTACTTATAGGAAAGTTAGTTGCAACAATAAGTTGTGAGTAAAGAGAAATTATATAAATAATAAAGTAATCAAAGTGGTTACAAAGATAAAATATTTAAATAATAAAGTGGTTGCAACAAGAAGTGGTGAGTTTACTATTTATAGATAAGCCAAAATGGTTGCAAAAGAAATTAATTAAATAATAAAGTTAGTTGCAACTAGAAGTGGAGAGATTACTATTTGTGGATAAAGTGGTTGGAAGTGGACAAGTGGTTAGAAGTGGGTTATCCCTAGAAGAACAAAGTTGGTAAAGTTAGTTAGAAGGTAAACCCTTGAAGAAGCTACTTGGAGAGTATAAATAAGAGAGAAAGGGTCTCCTATTAGAACCTATTTCTTTAGCATAATTGATTATCAATTTATGAAAGGTTATTAGGAAAGTATTACTGATAGATCAAATTTCGAAAATAAATTCACGGCAGAAAAATCGTGGAAAAAAAATCACGAAAGAAAAATCGCGGCTGCAGAATTGTGACAACAAAATCTCGGCAAAAAAATCACAACAACAAAAAAATGACAGCGTAATCATGGCAACAAAACCATGACAACATAATCACGACAGTAGAATCATGGAAGAAGAATCATGACAAAAAAATTGCAGCAACAGAATCATGCCAACATAATCATGGCTACAGAAACAGATCCATAATAGATCCACAACTACACGAAGAAAAAGGTATTTTTTTCATATGTGCAGTATTGGATATATGAATATGGTTGAGGGTTTTCCTTCTAAATTTGTTGGATTCCCTCTTGAAAATCTAGGTCTTATTGTAGAGCAGTTTTAAGGAAGATATTTTGAAGTATATTGTTGGTGCATGCCTTATTCTTATTGATATATCTTATGGTACAATGTGATAGGATTTTTTTAGTGGTCTTCATATATGACTGGTACACACTTGAAGCTACACAACAGTGATTTTTTGGAACATGATTTGATGTGAGGGTTTATGGTATTTCATTATGGATAGTGTGATGTATTGCCAGAGACATTTTGATGATTTTATTGGTATATGTCTTTGGTATATGATTGAGATACATATTGGGACAGATAGTTGATGAGTGACACATACGCGAGGTGTATGGTATGGTGATGTTGATACATCTTGATGAGTTGTAGTTTGATCTATAGTTGATGCATGATTGGTAAATATTTGGTACATTGTTAAATGTACTTTCTAGTAGTATTGTTGGTACATGTTTTATGGATGATGTGACATATATGACTTGGTATACGTTTAGAAGCACCTCTTGATTCTGATACATCTTGTTGATGTGTGTAAGTAGTTTTGTTTCATGAAACTCTTGGTGATATTGTGCATATGATTGAGAGTTGTCTCAATGATTGATATTGGTGAATAGATATTATTGGTTTATGATATTTATGAGACAGGTTGATGTGATAGGTTTTTGTGACAGGTTGTGTTGTGCATAATTTATGCACTTGTGTTGGTACACATTGTTGGTATAGGTTGTTACAAGTTGTTGGTGTAGGTTGGCAGTAAAATATTTATGGTGGAAGTGTTTGATTTAGTGACAGGTTGTGGTACAGAACCCCCTACCCTCGGGCCGAGATCCGCTCAGGATATTCACTAAAACCATGCCAAGGGTTAATTAAACCCATTTTGTTCCAACCACAAAGGACTTTGGGTTTCACGATTTCGCGATTTCTGTTGTCGAGTTTCTTTCCCTTCAGTCTACCGAAACCCGAAATGCCGAACCGCCAAAATCCTGGCTGCGTCCTCCTCCATGGTTGTATCGTGTTTCATGACCTCAGGATTTTTGGAACAAATAAACCCAACCCCTTGTCTTCAAAAACACTAAAATGTCGAATCCCAATGCGTTCAACAAAGGCTGGCTCCCCAACGAGACTTTTCACGATTTGGGTATTTCAGACTTCACAATTTCGTGAATCTGGATGAAAGACTTCCAACTCTTCGACTTTCGAAACCTCAAAACAGTCACCAAGGTTTGAATCTGCCTAATGACGAAGACATGCCACCTATCCACTCCACTATCTTCTATCTCCATTGTAGACTCTTGCCACCTGTAACCTTCCCTAGCTTTCGGGACTTGAACAACCCTTCGACAACCCACGTTATTTTGGGCCTCCATGTACCAGGAGTTCAAAACTCTCGATACCAAAAAACATATCACCACAATCCCCAAATTTTGGATCCCTGAAACACCGAACTGTTGAAACGCACTTTCACAAATATTTCACATTTCACAACTTTGGGGGTTCTGATGTGAAGTGTCTCGAATCCTTGTTAATGGGAATGTTGAAACTACGATCCCTGAAATGTTGAAATGCCACTTCAAGGATATTCTGGATTTCGCAACTCCGAGATTTTCAATACAAAGGCCTCTGGATCCTTGTCATCAGGATTTCTGGTATTCTGAATACTGAATTACCAAAATCCCAAAATTCCACACTTAACAATCCTTTTCGTCGATTCAGGAGTTAGAGTGACCAAAGGATTTGGCACTCCATATTTACAAACTCCGATTTGCCGAAATGATCTGACAGATCGACTGATCACGATCAACGGTCCACGTTGATCCCTGAAACCAACATAATGGGTTCGTCCAATCCTTATCCACTCTGCAACTATTGTATATCCTACAGTCCCCGTGACTTCGGGAGTTATCCTAAGAGAATTCTGACCACTCGTTTCCTCCTTGACAACTTCTCCGAAATGAACTAGTGTTCTCCCACTGGAACTTAGCTTCTGCATGATGTCTTCAATCCCCAACTTCCTTTGATTACTTTCAAAGTTATTGATTTTCCTGAGCTTTCACTTGCGAATTCAATCCTTCTGAGAAAGGGCCTCTGCTTGCACTCCTTGCGGAAATCCTTCAAATACTTATGCGTATTTGATTTCCCAACTCTGTGCACTTGCTGCAACAACAGTCCTTCACTTTTCAACCTTAGTTGATAAGTTCTAAGGTGTCTACTAGCCTGCGCACACCTTGTACGGCTTCTGTGATACTTCTGCACTTCTGTTGGAATGCGAACCATGGTATCCCTCCTAATAATCAGAGATAAACTCTGAACCTTTTTCAACGCACTCCTTGCGGATGTTTCATTGCACTCATTCCAGGAAATTCTTTCTCAGGAAGAGAAACAATTGAAACTCATTCTCTTTCCTCTCTCAGACTTCAAACATTCAATATGAAATCATACATGCAACTCAGTATCAAAGTAAATGCATAAGAGAGAGAATAAAACAACTATCAACATACCATTCAATATAGATGCACAAAAAACATCATAACACCATGAATTTGATTCAAAGCTTCATATATTAATTCAAAGCTCTTGTACATGGATTCTTCTCTATAGCTCTCTGCTACAACTCTCTTCTCTTCTCTTCTATGCTAATGATACAATGATACAATGATGAGGGTGTCTATATTCATTTTCCCTCCTACTCTCTAAACAGTCTAATATATAATTTAAATCTACCTAATTTCATTAACTGGGCTTAAATGCCTTTTACATTGACAGATGAGAGAAATCCCTCATGATTTGTTTACATCCTCCAAGATATAAATGCAAAGTACAACTTCTATCTATTACATTAATATCCGCTCTCTTAAAATTTCAAAACATTTCAGGACGTGAAAAATGCATGTTGCGATTTCCAGTTGTCTTTCACCTCCACGCTCACTTGACTAATTACGATGCTCCTACATCATACTCCCTCGCTTGAAAATTTTCATGAACTCTTGTTCATGAGCTCTTGCATGGTTTTCCCATGCTTTTGAATTTCTACTTCATCTTCTCAGATGGCATCTTCAACTGGATGTCCCTTCCACTTGACCAAGTATTCAAAATACTCCTTCCTCCTGGTCTTTTTGCTAACTATCTTGTCAATTATGCTTTCTATCTACGGCTTTTCAGCTATAGGAATTTACTTTTTCCATTGAACCTCTGTCTGTTCATCCTCTGCTCCTACTTCTCCAGCTCTGTAAGGGTACAAATCCACAATATTGAATATAGAAGAGATTCTGATCCCATTGGGTAATTCAATCTCATATGTGTTTTCCCCAAATTTCTTCAAGACCTTGCATGGTCTAATCTTTTTCATCTTCAGTTTGTTATATGTTCCCGTTGAGAATCCTTCCTTCCTTAGATGTGCAAGAATCAGATCACTGAATTCAAATTGAAGTTCTCACCTATGTTGATCTTCTCTGTGCTTATATTCTTGGCTTGAACTCTGCAATCATTCCTTGACTCTGCTGTGAAACTCCTTCATCACTTCTGCAAAATTCTTTGTGCTAGCACTCCTGAATTCATTTTTTTTTAATCTCTCAATTCAGAAAATCCCCTTGGCTACATTCCATATACAATCTGAAATTGACTTTTCCCTGTGCTTCTGTTGAGTGAATCATTGTAAGCAAACTCCGTCTGTGGCAGAATACGATCCCACTGGCTATGGTGTTCAGTTACTAGGCTCCTCAACAAATCCCCCAAGCTCATGTTCACAACTTCTATCTACCCATCTTTTTTAGGATGATACGTTGAGCTAAATGAAAAAATTGTCCCCAACTTCTTCCATAAGGTTCTCCAGAAATGTCCCACAAACTTGGTATCCTAATCTGACACTATACTTCTTGGAAAACCATGAAGTCTGACGACTTCTTTGAAAAACAAGTTCACAATATGAGTTGTGTCACTAGTTTTCTGGCATGGTATGAAATGTGCCATCTTTGAAAATCAGTCTACCGCCACAAAGATTGAATCAAATCCTCTTTGTGTCCTTTGTAGTCCCAATATGAAATCCATGATCACTACATCCCACAACCTCTCTGGTATGAATAATGGCTGGTATAACCCTGTGTTTTTCCTTTTTCCTTTTGTGTACTGACAAATCCTACATCTGTCCACAAATTTCTTAACATATGTCCTCATCCCTGGCCAAAAATATGCACCATTCAACTTTGAGAACGTTTTGTCCTGACTGAAATGTCCAGCCAATCCTCCACTGTTCTTTTCTTTCAATAGATTCTCCCTCATGGAGCATTTTGGAATACATAACTGGTTGCCCCTGAATACTAATCCATCCTGGATCATATATTCCGTCCACTGGCTTCTGTCCCTGAGAATTGGATTCTTAGATGCCTCATACGCCTCTTTAAAATCTGGGTCATCCATGTACATTTCTTTGAGGTTATCAAAACCTAAAGTTTTGACTCTAAATTCCTGCATAAGCAAACATTTCCTGCTCAAAGCATCAACAACTTTGTTAGCAGTTCCAAAAATATGCTTAATTACAAAAGTAAAATTCTACATGTTTTCAACCCATTTAGCATGTTTTTGGTTCAACTTGTCCTGTTGAGTCACGAATTGTAAGGCATGATTATCATTGTACAAAACAAACTCCTTAGGAACCAAATAATGTCTCCATTTCTTCAACGCTTATATGACAACATAGAATTCCTTGTCATATGTTGAGTATTTAATATTCGCTTCATTCAATTTCTCGCTGAAGTATGCAATCGGCCTATCATCTTGGCTCAAGACTGCTCCAATTGCAAACCCACTCACTTCACACTTGACTTGGAACGTCTTGCTAAAATCTAGCAACACCAATATTGGTTGCTCAGTGATATTCTTCTTTAGCAGGTTAAAACTCTTTTTTGCTTCCTCTGTCCAGTGAAAATATTTCTGTCTTTTCTTCACGATATCCATCATTGGTGCGCTAATTCCACTGAAATTTCAAATGAATTTCCTATAGAAACTAGCTAAACCATGGAAGCTTCGAACTTCAAACACACTTTTCAGTGATGGCCAAATTTTAATTTCATTTACCTTATCCGAATCCATTTTCATCTCATTTGCAGAGATAAAAAAACCCAAATAAATGAGTTTTGTCCTCATAAATGTTGATTTCTTCATATTTATCAACATCTTCTCTTGCTACAATCTCCTCATCATTGTAGATAAATGCTTCAAGTGTTCGGCTTCTGTCTTGCTGAAAATCAATATATCGTCAAGATATACAATGACGAAATTCCCTATGAAATCCTTCAGGACTTCGTTCATCAACCTTATGAAAGTACTGGGTGCATTTTTTAAGCCAAATGTCATGACAAGCCATTCGTATAGCCCTTCATTTGTCTTGAATGGTGTCTTCCATTCATAACCTTCTCTCATGCGAATTTGATGATACCCTCTTTTCAAATCAATCTTCAAAAAAAATCTTGCTCCACTCAAGCAATCCATCAAATCATCCATCCTTGGAAATGGAAATCTATATCTGATGGTAATCTTGTTGATTTCCCATGAGTCTCTACACATTCTCCAGCCTTCGTCTTTCTTTGGGCAGAGTACTATCAGAAAAACACATGAACTCAAGATTTCTCAAATCAATCATTTTTCCATTAAATCCTGGACTTGTCTCTTGACTTCTTCATTCTCTTGTGGCGTCAACCTGTACGATGCTTTGTTTGCTAAACTGGCTCTGGGTATAAGATTAATTTGATGACCTATACTCCTGATCGATGGCAACGAACAAGGTAGTTCATCCAATACTATATCAACAAACTCTTCCAGTAACTTCTGGATTTCCTCTGGTAAATCATCTACTCTTGTACTGGTTAAAACAATTTTAGGCTTCCTGACCATAATAAATTGTGTGTCTTCCTTCTTCTTAACCTCATTAAGAATTTCCTTCCCACTCATGAAAAGTATAGTTTTGCTCACCTCTGGTTTTACTTTTTTATCCTTAATCGACAACAACATGTGAGTTCTGCCATTTTTCTACAGGGTGTATGTGTTATTTCTCCCATCATGAATCACATTCCTATCATATTGCCACAGTCTACCCAACAATGGATGACAAACATCCAAGGGAATGACATCACATAATATTTCTTCCTTATATCCTCCTATTTTAAATTCAACTAAACATTGTTTAGTGACATTTACCTGATGTCCTTTTTGTAGCCACGAAACTCTGTATGGGATTGGATGTACAACAGTATCCAACTCCAATTTTTCTACCATCTCTGTAGAAACGAGATTTTCTGTGCTACCACTATCCACTATGACTTTGCATACCCTGTCCTTCATCTTGAAATAAGTCTGAAATATACTGTTTCTTTAGGCTGGGTTCTCTGCCTCCTTCTCTGACTTTAAGAGAAATTTCTTCATCATCAAATATCTTTTGCCCTCAGCATATTCTACCTCAACATTTTGTCCTTGAGCTTCGGAAATGTGAGTCTCACCACCTTATTTCTTCTTATCCAGACACTCATAATATTTATGTCCGATTTTCCCACAGGTAAAACATTTCACTTCACCTCCTCTTCCTCTTCTTCTTCCTCTAGCTCGAGGAAAAGTATTTCCATCGGCATACTGCCCTCTCTGTGAGCTTCCTCCTCTCTCAGTTTGGGTTTGAGGTTTCTTCCCCTCTTCTTTATATTTCTGAGTCTTGTCTTGGGAAACTGCTTTGCCTCTAGCTTGAATCATGCCTCAGTGTCTTTGACCTTTCTTTCGGCTCAACTTCTCTTCATATTTCAGAGCCATATGATAAGCATCCTCCACATTCCTAATGATCATCATGATCATCTCATCTTGAATGTCATATCGCAGACCATTCACATAACTGGAAACCTTTTCATCATCGCTCTCCTGATGACCTTCCCTGATGTTTATCTTGTAGATATCTTCAGTGTACTCTTTCATTTTCATCAGTTTCTATCTCAAGTTCTGCATCCTTCAAAACAAAGTGATTTGATAATCCTTGGGTATGAATTTTTCTTTCATCTTTGCAACCATTCTGTCCCAACTGTTGATCTTTTGCTTGCCTTTAGAACGTCTGTCAGCCTGCAATTCATCCCACCATAGTCCTGCATGCCCTTTAAGTCTTGTGATAGCATGTTTGACCTTCTTGTCTTCCTCAACATCCTCGTAGTCAAAATATTTATCTAGAGCTCTAATCCAGTTTAGAAGCTCTTCAACATCTAGGTTTCCTTCATACACTGGAATGTCCATTTTTTCTCTAGCACCTATCCTTGCAAAAAACCTGAATAGGTGTTCTTTCGTAACGTCTTCAATGAAAACTTCTTCATTTTCGGCTTCATTTTCACTTTCAGATTTGCTGATATTCCCAGCATCAACTGTGCGCCTCTGTGTTGTCTCCATGGCATCAAGCCTGGCACGTATTTCGTTCACCTCTCTTTCCCTTCCCGGATCAAGTACTTTCCTGTCTCTTCTTCTCTATATTTCTCTTTCCTCTACTGTATCAGGTATTTGCCTATCTCTTCTTCTCGGCAGCATGGCTATAAAATTCCTCTTTTCTCAGCTACAAAAAGAAAAGAAATGTTTTGTGCTCTGATACCAAATGGTGCAGGACCCCCTGCCCTCGGGCCAAGATCCACTTAGGATCTTCACTACAACCACACCAAGATTTAATTCAACCCATTTTGTTCCAGCCACAAAGGACTTCAGGTTTCGTGAGTTCACAATTTCTGTTGTCGAGTTTTTGGCCCTTCAATTCTGCAAACCTGAAATGTCGAACTGTCGAAATCCTTGTTGTGTCCTCCTCCACTGTTGTAATGAATTTCGTGACTTCAAGAGTTCCATAACAAAGAACCCTGACCCCTTGGCCTCAAAAAAACTGAAATGCCGAACCCCGATGCATTCAACAAAGGTTGGCTCATCAACGAGACTTTTTGCAATTTCGGTATTTTAGGCTTCACGATTTCGCGAATCCTGATGCAAGACTTTTGACTCTTTGACCTCTGAAACCACAAAACAGTCACCAAGGTTTGACTCTGCCTAATGATGAAGACATGCCACCTGTCCAATCCACTATCTTCTATCTCTATCGTAGACTCTTGCCACCTATCACCTTTCCCAGCTTTCGGGACTTGAACAACCTTTCGACAACCCACGCTATTTCAGGCCTCCGGGTACTGGGAGTTCAAAACTTTTGATCCAAAAACACATCTCACCACAATCCCTGAATTATTGATGCCTGAAACACCAAACTACTGAAATGAAATTTCACAAATATTTCACGTTTCGCAACTTCGGGGGTTTTGATGTGAAGTGTCTCGAATTCTTATCAACGAGAATGTTGAAACATCGATCCCCAAAATGATGAAATGCCACTTCAAGGATATTCTAGATTTTGCAACTCCAAGATTTTCAATACAAAGGCCCCTGGATCCTTGTCATCAGGATTTTTGATATTCCGAATCCCGAATTACCGAAATCCTGAAATTTCACACTTAACAATCCTTTTCACCGATTCGGGAGTTAGAGTGACCAAAGGATTTGGCTTGCACTCCGAATTTACAAACCCCGATTTGACAAAATGATCTGACGGCTCAACTGATCATGATCAATGGTCCACATTGATCCCTGAAACCAACATAATGGGTTCGTCCAACCCTTATCCACTCTGCAACTATTTTGGATCCTACGGTCCCTATGACTTCGGGAGTTCTCCTCAGAGAATTCTGACTGCTCATTTCCTCCTTGACAACTTCTGCGAAATGAACCAGTGTTCTCCCACTGGAACTTAGCTTCTACACAGTGTATTCAATCCTCGCCTTCCTTTGAGTACTTTCAAAGGTACTGACCCTCCTGAGTTTTAACTTGCGAATTCAAGCCTTCCGAGAAAGGGCCTCTACTTGCATTCCTTGCGGCAATCCTTCAATTACTTCTGTGTATTTGATTTCCCAACTCTGTGCACTTGCTACAACAATAGTTCTTCACTTTTCAACCTTAGTTGATAACTTCTAAGGTATCTACTAGCTTTCAAACGCCTTGCACGGCTCCTGTGATACTTCTTCACTTCTGTTGGAATGAGAACAATGGTATCCCTCCTAAGCTTCAGAGATAAACTCTAAACCTTTTTCAATGCAGTCCTTGCGGATGTTTCATTGCACTCCTTGCAGGAAATTCTTTCTCAAGAAGAGAAACAATTGAAACTCATTCTCTTTCTTCTCTTAGGCTTCAAACATTCAATATGAAATCATACATTCAAATCAGTATCAAAGTAAATGCATAAGAGAGAGAACAAAACAACTATCAACATACCATTCAATATATATGCACAGAAAACATCATAACACCATGAATCTGATTCAAAGCTTCATATATTAATTCAAAGCTCCTGTACATTGATTCTTCTCTATAGCTCTCTACTACAACTCTCTTCTCTTCTCTTCTATGCTAATGATACAATAATACAATGATGAGGGTGTCTATATTCGTTTTCCCTCCTACTCTCTAAACTGTCTAATCTATAATTTAAATCTACCTAATTTCATTAATTGGGCTTAAATGCCTTTTACATTGACAAATGAGAGCAATCGCTCATGATCTATTTACATCCTCCAAGATATAAATGCAAAGTATGCCTTCTAGCTATTACATTAATATCATCTCTCTTAAACATTCAAAACGTTTCAGGACGTGAAAAATGCGTGTTGCGCTTTCTAGCTGTCTTTCGCCTCCATGCTCGCTTGACTGATTACGATGCTCCTGCATCAGGTTGTCTACATTTTGAATTTATATTTGATAGAGGTTGGACAGGGCAAGGAAAGGGGGTTGTATCCTCCTTCCGGTTGGTGCCGTAGAATTAGGGAGTTGGGGCGTCCTTCAAGTTGCAGCCTGAGAACTAGGTGGTTGTAGCCACCTTATGGTTGTAGTCGGAGAAACTAGGGGGTTTATCCTCCTTCTGGTTGGAGCCATAGAAATAGGGAGTTCGATCTTCCTTCAGGTTGGATCTTGAGAAATTATGGGGTTAAAAGCTCATTCCATTTGGATCTAGATAATTGGAAGTTGATGCTTCCTTGAATGTTATTGTTAAACAAATATAAGAAAAGCATTCTGTTTTTTTCTCGTGCATTGGGTTTCACATAAAATATTGTTGTATTGTGCATTGTGTGGATGTGTCTATTATTATTTATTATGCACTAATGGATGTTAATATTATATGATGTAATAATATATTAATGATGAACTGATGAACATTGTTGAATAAGTTAAAGGAATATACATTATGGTTAAAAGGATTAATAAGTGATATAAATTGTTAATTACTGATTCACCGCCCCTCCTAATAATCCAACATATATTCCATATTTTGTCAGGAATATTGAATGTGACTAAATATGGGAGTCACGAGTCTTCTCTGTCTAAATAAAATGTGATTATATAGGTGTTGGCATGATGTATTGTCCCCGACTATGAAAGTAAGGCCTTTCATTGGGAAGGGCATGTTTGAAGAACTTCAATAACTGACATGGCAGTGGGTGATTGAGTGAGATCATCAATAAGAATATAGCTATGGGTGGCTTGAGAACAAGGATTATGCAAATTCCTATGCAATGGTGCATGAGGCACATGGTCTATGGCTTTAGTGTTAGGACGAGGGATCATCAATGGTTGTCTAGTTGGTAGTTGGGGAGCATCTGAAGTGGTGGGTAATGGATTAGAGGGTGTACCGTATGGCGAGTGTGAGTTTGTAAGAGGATTTCCTCTTCAGTGGTGAGGAGGATACTATGGTCGATGGTGTTCCCTGGGTGGGTTTGTTCAGGTGGAGGGAACTGCCCTTGGGGGTGTGGGAATTTGACCCCTTGTAGTTGAGTATTAATGACTCCTTGATGTCGGATAGGGTTTTGTAATACTACCAATGGTGGTGGTGGTATATAAGTGGTAGGTTTCTGAGGTGGACCTTTGGGGTTGGGATCCCATTAATGGCTCATGATGTCTTTCATCCATTTTTAGTTGGATATTTGAGGGAAATGGTGAGTGTAATGGCCATATTATCCACATAATGTGAAATCATAGTTAGTACCAAGGTTGTTGTTTATCCCTTGTCATGGTTCACCATTATTATTCCCCATTGATGGTTTTGGTTGGCTTGGTGCTAGTTTCCCCCAGCTTGGGAATTTTATTGAGGGGGGTTCCCTCCTTGTCCCTCGTTCCTATTATTTCCTTTCTTACAGTTATTTTTGGTTTAGTGGAGTGGATTGGCCATATTCAACTGTTCAAAATATTGAACGTGTTGAAGAGGGGAAGGTTGGATGAAATTGACCCCTTCCTAGTGTTTTCCATGTGAGGGTACCAAATGTCGGGGGGGGCGAGAAGGGATAATATGGGTTAACTGGTGGGGGTCCATATGGGTTGTAAGAAGTGAAGGTGGCTTCATTATTACTAGGTGGATATGAATTTTTTATTGGAGAAACTGATTGCGGGACATGTACTAGTTGGGGAAGGTGGGTGGGTAGATGTGTACCCAGGGGGGGGGAAGAGGTGCCATGAATGGTGGTGCGGGGGGTGGTGGAGGTTAATATGGAGTTCCCGCATATGGTTGAAATTATGGGTTGGTCCCATATGTGGGTACTAGTTGTGTGTGTGGTTGAGAATGATCAATGGAGAAAAACAACCCATCAACAACGTCCGATGTTCCAGGTTTGTCTTGACCAAAGGGAAAAGGGAGAGGAGAATATGGAAGAAAAATGTATACGTACCTTGATTTAGAGTAGATGAGGTAAAATTGTCATTCCTTGGTGATGGATTCATCTTCATTTTGGGGAGGGTTGTAGCCACATCTTTGGCAAGGGTAGGAATGAGTGATCAAAGGAACCAATATATCCTTTTTTGTGGGGTATTATCTACCTTTCATATTCTTCGACATCTATTCCACTCATAAATATGATCATAGATATGAAAAGTGGTGGTCTATTTTCATTTGGAAACAATTTCCAAACCAGTGTCACGACGGATAGGGAGTTAAAAACAATGACAGGAATTATTTGGCTAGAGACTTGAAGGTTACATGGGAACCAAACTTCTTGTCTATGTACCATTTGGCCATAGTTCTTGTGAGGGTTCTCTGAAATAACCATAGATGAACAAAATATTCCATTATGTTATTGGAAGAACAGCACAAGCGAAAGGACATGACATGGTTGGTGGGATCCTCTCCAGCTTTTCCTTCAAACTTAGGAATGTCTGAAGGTATTTTTGTAGGCATATTCGACCAAGTGGGGTCATGCAATATGGGATCATTTATCAGTCTGGTTAAAACTGGGATGTTGAGTAAATCTAAGTAGGGCATGAAAGGGGTGGGTCCTGCCATGTTCTGAGAGGAAGTGGTTCCTTGGGAGCTTGTACTTTGTGAGAAATTTTTGGCTCTGCCTCTTTCTAGTAGATGGGTTGTTTGTGAGTTGCTTCAGATATTGGTTCCAAGAAAAGTGTTGGTGATCCTTCTCAGAGGAAATCCGTACCTCTAGTGCACCTTTGCCTCTTGTTATTGCATATTCAATGCCAAATTATCCATTCTTTCTCTTATCTCACTGAACTCTTTCTCCACTTCAACTTTTCTTTTCTACTGGCGGTCCTTACCTTGACCACACCCATGGCCTTCAATAGCTATTTTCACCTTGTACATACCCTCCTGGCAAGTCTATTGTTCACTTTGCAGCTAAGAGTATCTCTAGCTCGTCCCACAACTCACTTGGATATCAAATGTTTTTTTCCTACATGCAAACAAATCTCCATGCACAGAGCATTTCACTCTGTCTCCTTCTTCTCTTCCACCTAAAATCTATAGATGAAATCACTCTCTAATCACTTGATGGTATTAGAGTATCTCCTTTCACCGTCTCTCCTTTTTCGATGATCTGTAGAATTTTTTTTAAGCTCTAATAACACTTGATGCAACCCCCTACCTCAATACGGTCTACGCGACCTCTCGATATAGGATCGTTCACATCAAGTAGTCATATCGACTCTTCAGGCCTCATTTAGAACCCAAATAAATTTACATTGGCCCTTTCACCCTTGGCGCAAGTCGTATGGCACCTGTGGGCCCTCTCCTTAGCGTTGTTTGAATATCAATGCCAATGGGTGCTAGCCCTTTTGGCTAATCCCCTTCCTTTCATGTGACCATGGAATACGAGCATGGGCCAACTCCCTTCGCAACTCCTCACTTCAAAACTTTTGTGAACTACTTTCTCCCTTTTTCCTGATCCCCGAATTAACGAATTTTCCAAGACCAAATCTATGGTCGAAATTCTCCTTGTGCTCGATGACTGAGATCAAATAATGATCTCAGAATTCATGAGTTTTAACTTCTACAACCTTTGGATTTCTCGATTAGAGAATTAGTGAATCATTGATGTAACGCGACGTGTCCTATCTCAATGGACGACCAGGATTTCTTCAGCGAGTTTTTTCATCCTTTCCTTTTCTCTGAAGGGTTCTTCCTCCGAAGTCTGTGGCTATCTTCCACATATCTTTCCCAGCACCAATGGCTAGTATCCACTCTGCTCTTTGGATTTCAGGAGTTTCAACTTCTACTCTAGTAATATCTTCTAGAGCTTTACCTCCCAGACCCTTCAATCTTCCGCCACCTATCAACCTTGACCATGGATGGTCCCAATGCCTTCGAGACTTCGGGGCTTCGTAAGTATGCTTCTCCCGTGCAATTAAAAAGGTTTAAGCCTCGTGCACTTACCTTTGGATCCAATGTTTTTTGATCCACGTGGTGAGATCTAACGACTAAGATAGATTCTCCTCGGTGCTCATTTTTCGTTGTCTGGACTCTGATCTGACAATCCAAATTCTTCACAGTGCTCGATCCAATGGCCACTATTTCTCCTCCTCTTGATATTATGCTTTCTTCCCTGACTTGGAATATTTCAAACATTTCAAAGGCTTCACCTTTACACTACCTCATGTGAGCCCTAATGTATTGGGTTTCGACAATTTTTTCCCTCCTAAGCTTCAGCAATGAAATTTAACCTCATCCCTGGTGCACACTCACACTCGACAAAGTCTCTCAAATGAATTATTGGACCACTTGTCTAAATCTTGGCCTGGTGAAATCCTTGCACAGGTCTTCCTCTTGAACCGGGTTCTCTTTTAGGTTATCTGATGCATTTCCTGCATCATCTCTATACACTATTGTAGAGCTATTAGACAGAGTGTTCAACAACTCTATGAATGTCTCTCCTTGAACACGAGGCATATTTAACCTTGTGCACTCTTGCACCTGCTCGATGCCCTTCTGGAAGATCTCTATAAAATCTTTAGTAATTCTATTTTCTCCTATGTTCTTTCTATGCACATTATTCCCTCTAGAGTATTCAGTAACGGTGAGGCTCCTTGAGTTTATAAATTTTCTGGTGTGCCCTCCTGGCATTTTCTCTCATGAACTCAAAGCAGAGTTCAGATATGAACTCCTTGCATTGAATCAAAAAGTTTTCACACTCTGTCGCATACTCCTTGCACTTAGCCTAAAGAACCCACAAAAAATTCTAACAAACTGACAGATAGAAAAATCACATCCTTATCGATGCATATGAAAACTATTGTACATATACAACATACATTCATAAACAGACACAGATAATCGTTCATTAAACATATAAACACACACAAAGAATATCATGCAGGAAAAACTTCTCCTTGTATTAAGATGATTGTTTGTTTACAATGTGCACAAAATCTTAGACTACAATAGAGTCTTGGCTCTCTCCTCTCCTCCCTATCTGTTCTTCTCTCTTAAATTTATATCCCCTCTAATGAAATTTGATACAAAGATCTTTTTACAAAAGAGGGGCTCCTTGAGCTTTTCTCTCCATCTACCTACTCTCATTAATTACATTGAATTACATTCAATGGCCATCTAGTCTGAATCAGATCTAGATCTCATCAACCTGTTAGCCATTAAAGGAGACATTATCTCCTGCCTACACAACGACATCTATTTGGCTATTCCATCCTTACAATATTTAATTTCATTTAATACAAATTTAAATTTAAAATGAGTGGAAAACGAGAGGGATGGCACCTCTCCCATCCTTGAATTCACTTTGATGTGCTGGAATACCGACACATTTATGAGGTGGAGTGATGCTCCTACATCAGTTGGACACAGTGGTACAATATTTTCATTGATGTCAACAAGGTCCAAAAGAATATAGTATAAACCCAAAGTTCAAAAGGAAGGATATAAATCGAAGCTCTAAAGGTAGAGCGCATTGTAGAAACTCAATTGGGATTGAAATCCCCACAGTAAAACTCCAAAATAATCAAGGAATAATCCTTTCCGTTGATATATTTCTCGAGAAAATATTGGACCATTAGATCACGCAGAAGCCAGTGACTACAGAGACAAATCCTATGTGAAGTATCATGGAAATCGAATCGTCCATTCAAAATTTTGGGGGTAATCACAACCATCAAATCAATTAGAACCACTGATCAAAGGAAAATGGAAGGATAGTATAAGTTTCATGACTTTGGAGATAAGGCAGAGGAATGAAATCACTAAATTACGCTAGTCGTTAGATTAAGGAGGGACTTTGAATGAATTCTCTACCATTCGATTGAGTTTAGTGGAAGGATAGTGTAAGCAACAAATATCCCAGAGTCTTGGATTAAATGAACTACCGTAAACTGTTGATCTAGAGTGAAAATATTGGAACTGTCAGATCACAATAAAGGAAAGGAGACGACCAATTCTAACACTGAACACTCTGGTGAAAACAATCCCAGAAAAGGTAAGTTTACCTAAAGGTTGAAGCCCTGAAGTCCCGAATTGTAATCAATCATTGTTTGGAGTGAAATATTGGAACCGTCAAATCGCAGTAAAGGAAAGGAGATGGTCAAGTCAAGTCCTAAAGTTCAGAGCCCTAAATTCCTGAAGTGAATGAGGGCCATCCAATCTGGGAAATGCATGGTGATAGTTGGATGCAGATAGGTCAATCCAATGGTGGTCAACTTCGGTGCTGACCACTTCGAAGAAAAGGGGTCTAAAACATGTAAGTTCACTCGAAGGCTGGAGCACCAAATTCCTGAACTGAATGAGGGCCATCTGATCTAGGAATTTCATTGTTAATGTTGGATGAGGATAGGTGGGTTCAATGGTGGTCAACTTCAGTGTTGACTACTTTAGATAAAATGGGTCTAAAACATGTAAGTTCACTCGAAGGATGGAGCCTAGAAGTCCCAAAGTGAATAAGGGTCGTTGGATCAAGAATCTAGTTGAAAACTAGACCATATGATATATGATCAAATAGGGAAATCTATATGAAACTTCAGTAGATCCACGTCAGGAAGACCATGTCAGCAAGGACACGTGGCACACTCATATGGTGACAAGTGTCAAGGTCTAGTTGGCACTTTAGGTATACGTAAATCATGAATATAAGTGACACATATACCTAATCCAATGCCACATCAATAGTGATGTTAGCAATATATGTCACTCTGGGAGTATGTCCTTATAGAATATCCAGTTTTGTCGACCAAAAACTACCCGAAGCGTTGAAGGGAAAATATTTTAAATGAACTAGAACCGTCCATCTCAACGTGAAATTAAAATGTGACAGTTGATCTTGATAAGTGATTAAGCACATGTTTGTATTAATTCCTAGCCATCGCCTGTGGTTGTATGGAATAAAGGTCCTGAAGTGTTTCGGTGTGAAATTTAACACATGGAATAATAAATTTATCTCGGTCAAGAAGGAACGTTAAACCAGATAGTATCTGGAGTTTGTCCTCCTTTATCCTAAGTAATCCAATACTTGCAATACATTAAAAAGATAATAAATAATGTTATATCTGATCAACATAAATTAAGAATGAAATAAAGAGGTATGTGATTGAGTTAAAATAAAATCGATCCATATCAATGATCGATTTATGAAAATCCCTCTCACTAAATTGAAAATATTTCATGATAATGCATGAATAGTAATGGAGAAACAAAATGTGATTATTGTTAATTTAAATGAAGAAGTGTGATGGTATTGTAACGACCCTCCTCGTTACGACAACCACTCTGATAACAGGTGCATTTTTTTTTTTTGTGTGTGTTTAAGGTTTGTGCGCGCGTGAAGAAGTAACAGACTTTCTAGACTCTACGTCGCCACTCGACGACCAACAAGACGCAACCACGAAGAACATAAAAAGACAATAATGATGTGTGACAAGTAACTGCATGTATACCGACGTTCACATGACGATAAGTAGAACGGACTACCCGCCATCCTACCCTACAATAGTTAGGACCTCCAAGACACATAAGCAACGCCCAAGCCCAGGTTCCCATCGATTTTAACCATTTAAGGTCTCAAGGCTGGTGATTGTTCTGAGGAACATGGAGGTATCTACATCCCCCCCGACACAATCAGACCAGCACACGGAAGATTTACCGACCTAGTACCACATTAATTTTAAGAACCACACCCTTCCTTTACTAACTCAGAATAATCCTATTGTGCTTGATTCAAGAACATTCAACATATAAGTTTTTCCTTGACAATAAACATTACAATTCCGTTATCATGAACTAATAAGCGCATTAAATTTAGATCACCTTAACTCTGCGCAATAACAGGTGCCTTCATCAATAGGTGACCTCCATAAAAAATACAGCCACATTAACTTTTCATAATGACAACACCATGGGATATCTTAAATCAACCAACCTAACAATAATCCATCGCATTAATCTACCAAATCCTTACCACGATGACAACACCATTGCATTTTAAAATAAAAACCTAACCTTCTAATAATCCTTCTATCTTCATTGTTCTAATTGATCATTAAGAACCGAACCTTCCTCCTTCACATTTTATCCACATTATATTTCCGTAGCATTGCAGTTACACCTTATTGTAACATTTATGATGACATTTACAATAAAGTTTAGTAGTAGTAAAACAACAACA
>ML781466.1:376714-400865 GCA_009831015.1 Picea engelmannii | reverse complement strand
GATGTCGTTGTGTAGGCAGGAGATAATGTCTCCTTTAATGGCTAACAGGTTGATGAGATCTAGATCTGATTCAGACTAGATGGCCATTGAATGTAATTCAATGTAATTAATGAGAGTAGGTAGATGGAGAGAAAAGCTCAAGGAGCCCCTCTTTTGTAAAAAGATCTTTGTATCAAATTTCATTAGAGGGGATATAAATTTAAGAGAGAAGAACAGATAGGGAGGAGAGGAGAGAGCCAAGACTCTATTGTAGTCTAAGATTTTGTGCACATTGTAAACAAACAATCATCTTAATACAAGGAGAAGTTTTTCCTGCATGATATTCTTTGTGTGTGTTTATATGTTTAATGAACGATTATCTGTGTCTGTTTATGAATGTATGTTGTATATGTACAATAGTTTTCATATGCATCGATAAGGATGTGATTTTTCTATCTGTCAGTTTGTTAGAATTTTTTGTGGGTTCTTTAGGCTAAGTGCAAGGAGTATGCGACAGAGTGTGAAAACTTTTTGATTCAATGCAAGGAGTTCATATTTGAACTCTGCTTTGAGTTCATGAGAGAAAATGCCAGGAGGGCACACCAGAAAATTTATAAACTCAAGGAGCCTCACCGTTACTGAATACTCTAGAGGGAATAATGTGCATAGAAAGAACAGAGGAGAAAATAGAATTACTAAAGATTTTATAGAGATCTTCCAGAAGGGCATCGAGCAGGTGCAAGAGTGCACAAGGTTAAATATGCCTCGTGTTCAAGGAGAGACATTCATAGAGTTGTTGAACACTCTGTCTAATAGCTCTACAATAGTGTATAGAGATGATGCAGGAAATGCATCAGATAACCTAAAAGAGAACCCGGTTCAAGAGGAAGACCTGTGCAAGGATTTCACCAGGCCAAGATTTAGACAAGTGGTCCAATAATTCATTTGAGAGACTTTGTCGAGTGTGAGTGTGCACCAGGGATGAGGTTAAATTTCATTGCTGAAGCTTAGGAGGGAAAAAATTGTCGAAACCCAATACATTAGGGCTCACATGAGGTAGTGTAAAGGTGAAGCCTTTGAAATGTTTGAAATATTCCAAGTCAGGGAAGAAAGCATAATATCAAGAGGAGGAGAAATAGTGGCCATTGGATCGAGCACTGTGAAGAATTTGGATTGTCAGATCAGAGTCCAGACAACGAAAAATGAGCACCGAGGAGAATCTATCTTAGTCGTTAGATCTCACCACGTGGATCAAAAAACATTGGATCCAAAGGTAAGTGCACGAGGCTTAAACCTTTTTAATTGCACGGGAGAAGCATACTTACGAAGCCCCGAAGTCTCGAAGGCATTGGGACCATCCATGGTCAAGGTTGATAGGTGGCGGAAGATTGAAGGGTCTGGGAGGTAAAGCTCTAGAAGATATTACTAGAGTAGAAGTTGAAACTCCTGAAATCCAAAGAGCAGAGTGGATACTAGCCATTGGTGCTGGGAAAGATATGTGGAAGATAGCCACAGACTTCGGAGGAAGAACCCTTCAGAGAAAAGGAAAGGATGAAAAAACTCGCTGAAGAAATCCTGGTCGTCCATTGAGATAGGACACGTCGCGTTACATCAATGATTCACTAATTCTCTAATCGAGAAATCCAAAGGTTGTAGAAGTTAAAACTCATGAATTCTGAGATCATTATTTGATCTCAGTCATCGAGCACAAGGAGAATTTCGACCATAGATTTGGTCTTGGAAAATTCGTTAATTCGGGGATCAGGAAAAAGGGAGAAAGTAGTTCACAAAAGTTTTGAAGTGAGGAGTTGCGAAGGGAGTTGGCCCATGCTCGTATTCCATGGTCACATGAAAGGAAGGGGATTAGCCAAAAGGGCTAGCACCCATTGGCATTGATATTCAAACAACGCTAAGGAGAGGGCCCACAGGTGCCATACGACTTGCGCCAAGGGTGAAAGGGCCAATGTAAATTTATTTGGGTTCTAAATGAGGCCTGAAGAGTCGATATGACTACTTGATGTGAACGATCCTATATCGAGAGGTCGCGTAGACCGTATTGAGGTAGGGGGTTGCATCAAGTGTTATTAGAGCTTAAAAAAAATTCTACAGATCATCGAAAAAGGAGAGACGGTGAAAGGAGATACTCTAATACCATCAAGTGATTAGAGAGTGATTTCATCTATAGATTTTAGGTGGAAGAGAAGAAGGAGACAGAGTGAAATGCTCTGTGCATGGAGATTTGTTTGCATGTAGGAAAAAAACATTTGATATCCAAGTGAGTTGTGGGACGAGCTAGAGATACTCTTAGCTGCAAAGTGAACAATAGACTTGCCAGGAGGGTATGTACAAGGTGAAAATAGCTATTGAAGGCCATGGGTGTGGTCAAGGTAAGGACCGCCAGTAGAAAAGAAAAGTTGAAGTGGAGAAAGAGTTCAGTGAGATAAGAGAAAGAATGGATAATTTGGCATTGAATATGCAATAACAAGAGGCAAAGGTGCACTAGAGGTACGGATTTCCTCTGAGAAGGATCACCAACACTTTTCTTGGAACCAATATCTGAAGCAACTCACAAACAACCCATCTACTAGAAAGAGGCAGAGCCAAAAATTTCTCACAAAGTACAAGCTCCCAAGGAACCACTTCCTCTCAGAACATGGCAGGACCCACCCCTTTCATGCCCTACTTAGATTTACTCAACATCCCAGTTTTAACCAGACTGATAAATGATCCCATATTGCATGACCCCACTTGGTCGAATATGCCTACAAAAATACCTTCAGACATTCCTAAGTTTGAAGGAAAAGCTGGAGAGGATCCCACCAACCATGTCATGTCCTTTCGCTTGTGCTGTTCTTCCAATAACATAATGGAATATTTTGTTCATCTATGGTTATTTCAGAGAACCCTCACAAGAACTATGGCCAAATGGTACATAGACAAGAAGTTTGGTTCCCATGTAACCTTCAAGTCTCTAGCCAAATAATTCCTGTCATTGTTTTTAACTCCCTATCCGTCGTGACACTGGTTTGGAAATTGTTTCCAAATGAAAATAGACCACCACTTTTCATATCTATGATCATATTTATGAGTGGAATAGATGTCGAAGAATATGAAAGGTAGATAATACCCCACAAAAAAGGATATATTGGTTCCTTTGATCACTCATTCCTACCCTTGCCAAAGATGTGGCTACAACCCTCCCCAAAATGAAGATGAATCCATCACCAAGGAATGACAATTTTACCTCATCTACTCTAAATCAAGGTACGTATACATTTTTCTTCCATATTCTCCTCTCCCTTTTCCCTTTGGTCAAGACAAACCTGGAACATCGGACGTTGTTGATGGGTTGTTTTTCTCCATTGATCATTCTCAACCACACACACAACTAGTACCCACATATGGGACCAACCCATAATTTCAACCATATGCGGGAACTCCATATTAACCTCCACCACCCCCCGCACCACCATTCATGGCACCTCTTCCCCCCCCCTGGGTACACATCTACCCACCCACCTTCCCCAACTAGTACATGTCCCGCAATCAGTTTCTCCAATAAAAAATTCATATCCACCTAGTAATAATGAAGCCACCTTCACTTCTTACAACCCATATGGACCCCCACCAGTTAACCCATATTATCCCTTCTCGCCCCCCCCGACATTTGGTACCCTCACATGGAAAACACTAGGAAGGGGTCAATTTCATCCAACCTTCCCCTCTTCAACACGTTCAATATTTTGAACAGTTGAATATGGCCAATCCACTCCACTAAACCAAAAATAACTGTAAGAAAGGAAATAATAGGAACGAGGGACAAGGAGGGAACCCCCCTCAATAAAATTCCCAAGCTGGGGGAAACTAGCACCAAGCCAACCAAAACCATCAATGGGGAATAATAATGGTGAACCATGACAAGGGATAAACAACAACCTTGGTACTAACTATGATTTCACATTATGTGGATAATATGGCCATTACACTCACCATTTCCCTCAAATATCCAACTAAAAATGGATGAAAGACATCATGAGCCATTAATGGGATCCCAACCCCAAAGGTCCACCTCAGAAACCTACCACTTATATACCACCACCACCATTGGTAGTATTACAAAACCCTATCCGACATCAAGGAGTCATTAATACTCAACTACAAGGGGTCAAATTCCCACACCCCCAAGGGCAGTTCCCTCCACCTGAACAAACCCACCCAGGGAACACCATCGACCATAGTATCCTCCTCACCACTGAAGAGGAAATCCTCTTACAAACTCACACTCGCCATACGGTACACCCTCTAATCCATTACCCACCACTTCAGATGCTCCCCAACTACCAACTAGACAACCATTGATGATCCCTCGTCCTAACACTAAAGCCATAGACCATGTGCCTCATGCACCATTGCATAGGAATTTGCATAATCCTTGTTCTCAAGCCACCCATAGCTATATTCTTATTGATGATCTCACTCAATCACCCACTGCCATGTCAGTTATTGAAGTTCTTCAAACATGCCCTTCCCAATGAAAGGCCTTACTTTCATAGTCGGGGACAATACATCATGCCAACACCTATATAATCACATTTTATTTAGACAGAGAAGACTCGTGACTCCCATATTTAGTCACATTCAATATTCCTGACAAAATATGGAATATATGTTGGATTATTAGGAGGGGCGGTGAATCAGTAATTAACAATTTATATCACTTATTAATCCTTTTAACCATAATGTATATTCCTTTAACTTATTCAACAATGTTCATCAGTTCATCATTAATATATTATTACATCATATAATATTAACATCCATTAGTGCATAATAAATAATAATAGACACATCCACACAATGCACAATACAACAATATTTTATGTGAAACCCAATGCACGAGAAAAAAACAGAATGCTTTTCTTATATTTGTTTAACAATAACATTCAAGGAAGCATCAACTTCCAATTATCTAGATCCAAATGGAATGAGCTTTTAACCCCATAATTTCTCAAGATCCAACCTGAAGGAAGATCGAACTCCCTATTTCTATGGCTCCAACCAGAAGGAGGATAAACCCCCTAGTTTCTCCGACTACAACCATAAGGTGGCTACAACCACCTAGTTCTCAGGCTGCAACTTGAAGGACGCCCCAACTCCCTAATTCTACGGCACCAACCGGAAGGAGGATACAACCCCCTTTCCTTGCCCTGTCCAACCTCTATCAAATATAAATTCAAAATGTAGACAACCTGATGCAGGAGCATCGTAATCAGTCAAGCGAGCATGGAGGCGAAAGACAGCTAGAAAGCGCAACACGCATTTTTCACGTCCTGAAACGTTTTGAATGTTTAAGAGAGATGATATTAATGTAATAGCTAGAAGGCATACTTTGCATTTATATCTTGGAGGATGTAAATAGATCATGAGCGATTGCTCTCATTTGTCAATGTAAAAGGCATTTAAGCCCAATTAATGAAATTAGGTAGATTTAAATTATAGATTAGACAGTTTAGAGAGTAGGAGGGAAAACGAATATAGACACCCTCATCATTGTATTATTGTATCATTAGCATAGAAGAGAAGAGAAGAGAGTTGTAGTAGAGAGCTATAGAGAAGAATCAATGTACAGGAGCTTTGAATTAATATATGAAGCTTTGAATCAGATTCATGGTGTTATGATGTTTTCTGTGCATATATATTGAATGGTATGTTGATAGTTGTTTTGTTCTCTCTCTTATGCATTTACTTTGATACTGATTTGAATGTATGATTTCATATTGAATGTTTGAAGCCTAAGAGAAGAAAGAGAATGAGTTTCAATTGTTTCTCTTCTTGAGAAAGAATTTCCTGCAAGGAGTGCAATGAAACATCCGCAAGGACTGCATTGAAAAAGGTTTAGAGTTTATCTCTGAAGCTTAGGAGGGATACCATTGTTCTCATTCCAACAGAAGTGAAGAAGTATCACAGGAGCCATGCAAGGAGTTTGAAAGCTAGTAGATACCTTAGAAGTTATCAACTAAGGTTGAAAAGTGAAGAACTATTGTTGTAGCAAGTGCACAGAGTTGGGAAATCAAATACACAGAAGTAATTGAAGGATTGCCGCAAGGAATGCAAGTAGAGGCCCTTTCTCGGAAGGCTTGAATTCGCAAGTTAAAACTCAGGAGGGTCAGTACCTTTGAAAGTACTCAAAGGAAGGCGAGGATTGAATACACTGTGTAGAAGCTAAGTTCCAGTGGGAGAACACTGGTTCATTTCGCAGAAGTTGTCAAGGAGGAAATGAGCAGTCAGAATTCTCTGAGGAGAACTCCCGAAGTCATAGGGACCGTAGGATCCAAAATAGTTGCAGAGTGGATAAGGGTTGGACGAACCCATTATGTTGGTTTCAGGGATCAATGTGGACCATTGATCATGATCAGTTGAGCCGTCAGATCATTTTGTCAAATCGGGGTTTGTAAATTCGGAGTGCAAGCCAAATCCTTTGGTCACTCTAACTCCCGAATCGGTGAAAAGGATTGTTAAGTGTGAAATTTCAGGATTTCGGTAATTCGGGATTCGGAATATCAAAAATCCTGATGACAAGGATCCAGGGGCCTTTGTATTGAAAATCTTGGAGTTGCAAAATCTAGAATATCCTTGAAGTGGCATTTCATCATTTTGGGGATCGATGTTTCAACATTCTCGTTGATAAGAATTCGAGACACTTCACATCAAAACCCCCGAAGTTGCGAAACGTGAAATATTTGTGAAATTTCATTTCAGTAGTTTGGTGTTTCAGGCATCAATAATTCAGGGATTGTGGTGAGATGTGTTTTTGGATCAAAAGTTTTGAACTCCCAGTACCCGGAGGCCTGAAATAGCGTGGGTTGTCGAAAGGTTGTTCAAGTCCCGAAAGCTGGGAAAGGTGATAGGTGGCAAGAGTCTACGATAGAGATAGAAGATAGTGGATTGGACAGGTGGCATGTCTTCATCATTAGGCAGAGTCAAACCTTGGTGACTGTTTTGTGGTTTCAGAGGTCAAAGAGTCAAAAGTCTTGCATCAGGATTCGCGAAATCGTGAAGCCTAAAATACCGAAATTGCAAAAAGTCTCGTTGATGAGCCAACCTTTGTTGAATGCATCGGGGTTCGGCATTTCAGTTTTTTTGAGGCCAAGGGGTCAGGGTTCTTTGTTATGGAACTCTTGAAGTCACGAAATTCATTACAACAGTGGAGGAGGACACAACAAGGATTTCGACAGTTCGACATTTCAGGTTTGCAGAATTGAAGGGCCAAAAACTCGACAACAGAAATTGTGAACTCACGAAACCTGAAGTCCTTTGTGGCTGGAACAAAATGGGTTGAATTAAATCTTGGTGTGGTTGTAGTGAAGATCCTAAGTGGATCTTGGCCCGAGGGCAGGGGGTCCTGCACCATTTGGTATCAGAGCACAAAACATTTCTTTTCTTTTTGTAGCTGAGAAAAGAGGAATTTTATAGCCATGCTGCCGAGAAGAAGAGATAGGCAAATACCTGATACAGTAGAGGAAAGAGAAATATAGAGAAGAAGAGACAGGAAAGTACTTGATCCGGGAAGGGAAAGAGAGGTGAACGAAATACGTGCCAGGCTTGATGCCATGGAGACAACACAGAGGCGCACAGTTGATGCTGGGAATATCAGCAAATCTGAAAGTGAAAATGAAGCCGAAAATGAAGAAGTTTTCATTGAAGACGTTACGAAAGAACACCTATTCAGGTTTTTTGCAAGGATAGGTGCTAGAGAAAAAATGGACATTCCAGTGTATGAAGGAAACCTAGATGTTGAAGAGCTTCTAAACTGGATTAGAGCTCTAGATAAATATTTTGACTACGAGGATGTTGAGGAAGACAAGAAGGTCAAACATGCTATCACAAGACTTAAAGGGCATGCAGGACTATGGTGGGATGAATTGCAGGCTGACAGACGTTCTAAAGGCAAGCAAAAGATCAACAGTTGGGACAGAATGGTTGCAAAGATGAAAGAAAAATTCATACCCAAGGATTATCAAATCACTTTGTTTTGAAGGATGCAGAACTTGAGATAGAAACTGATGAAAATGAAAGAGTACACTGAAGATATCTACAAGATAAACATCAGGGAAGGTCATCAGGAGAGCGATGATGAAAAGGTTTCCAGTTATGTGAATGGTCTGCGATATGACATTCAAGATGAGATGATCATGATGATCATTAGGAATGTGGAGGATGCTTATCATATGGCTCTGAAATATGAAGAGAAGTTGAGCCGAAAGAAAGGTCAAAGACACTGAGGCATGATTCAAGCTAGAGGCAAAGCAGTTTCCCAAGACAAGACTCAGAAATATAAAGAAGAGGGGAAGAAACCTCAAACCCAAACTGAGAGAGGAGGAAGCTCACAGAGAGGGCAGTATGCCGATGGAAATACTTTTCCTCGAGCTAGAGGAAGAAGAAGAGGAAGAGGAGGTGAAGTGAAATGTTTTACCTGTGGGAAAATCGGACATAAATATTATGAGTGTCTGGATAAGAAGAAATAAGGTGGTGAGACTCACATTTCCGAAGCTCAAGGACAAAATGTTGAGGTAGAATATGCTGAGGGCAAAAGATATTTGATGATGAAGAAATTTCTCTTAAAGTCAGAGAAGGAGGCAGAGAACCCAGCCTAAAGAAACAGTATATTTCAGACTTATTTCAAGATGAAGGACAGGGTATGCAAAGTCATAGTGGATAGTGGTAGCACAGAAAATCTCGTTTCTACAGAGATGGTAGAAAAATTGGAGTTGGATACTGTTGTACATCCAATCCCATACAGAGTTTCGTGGCTACAAAAAGGACATCAGGTAAATGTCACTAAACAATGTTTAGTTGAATTTAAAATAGGAGGATATAAGGAAGAAATATTATGTGATGTCATTCCCTTGGATGTTTGTCATCCATTGTTGGGTAGACTGTGGCAATATGATAGGAATGTGATTCATGATGGGAGAAATAACACATACACCCTGTAGAAAAATGGCAGAACTCACATGTTGTTGTCGATTAAGGATAAAAAAGTAAAACCAGAGGTGAGCAAAACTATACTTTTCATGAGTGGGAAGGAAATTCTTAATGAGGTTAAGAAGAAGGAAGACACACAATTTATTATGGTCAGGAAGCCTAAAATTGTTTTAACCAGTACAAGAGTAGATGATTTACCAGAGGAAATCCAGAAGTTACTGGAAGAGTTTGTTGATATAGTATTGGATGAACTACCTTGTTCGTTGCCATCGATCAGGAGTATAGGTCATCAAATTAATCTTATACCCAGAGCCAGTTTAGCAAACAAAGCATCGTACAGGTTGACGCCACAAGAGAATGAAGAAGTCAAGAGACAAGTCCAGGATTTAATGGAAAAATGATTGATTTGAGAAATCTTGAGTTCATGTGTTTTTCTGATAGTACTCTGCCCAAAGAAAGACGAAGGCTGGAGAATGTGTAGAGACTCATGGGAAATCAACAAGATTACCATCAGATATAGATTTCCATTTCCAAGGATGGATGATTTGATGGATTGCTTGAGTGGAGCAAGATTTTTTTTGAAGATTGATTTGAAAAGAGGGTATCATCAAATTCGCATGAGAGAAGGTTATGAATGGAAGACACCATTCAAGACAAATGAAGGGCTATACGAATGGCTTGTCATGACATTTGGCTTAAAAAATGCACCCAGTACTTTCATAAGGTTGATGAACGAAGTCCTGAAGGATTTCATAGGGAATTTCGTCATTGTATATCTTGACGATATATTGATTTTCAGCAAGACAGAAGCCGAACACTTGAAGCATTTATCTACAATGATGAGGAGATTGTAGCAAGAGAAGATGTTGATAAATATGAAGAAATCAACATTTATGAGGACAAAACTCATTTATTTGGGTTTTTTTATCTCTGCAAATGAGATGAAAATGGATTCGGATAAGGTAAATGAAATTAAAATTTGGCCATCACTGAAAAGTGTGTTTGAAGTTCGAAGCTTCCATGGTTTAGCTAGTTTCTATAGGAAATTCATTTGAAATTTCAGTGGAATTAGCGCACCAATGATGGATATCGTGAAGAAAAGACAGAAATATTTTCACTGGACAGAGGAAGCAAAAAAGAGTTTTAACCTGCTAAAGAAGAATATCACTGAGCAACCAATATTGGTGTTGCTAGATTTTAGCAAGACGTTCCAAGTCAAGTGTGAAGTGAGTGGGTTTGCAATTGGAGCAGTCTTGAGCCAAGATGATAGGCCGATTGCATACTTCAGCGAGAAATTGAATGAAGCGAATATTAAATACTCAACATATGACAAGGAATTCTATGTTGTCATATAAGCGTTGAAGAAATGGAGACATTATTTGGTTCCTAAGGAGTTTGTTTTGTACAATGATAATCATGCCTTACAATTCGTGACTCAACAGGACAAGTTGAACCAAAAACATGCTAAATGGGTTGAAAACATGTAGAATTTTACTTTTGTAATTAAGCATATTTTTGGAACTGCTAACAAAGTTGTTGATGCTTTGAGCAGGAAATGTTTGCTTATGCAGGAATTTAGAGTCAAAACTTTAGGTTTTGATAACCTCAAAGAAATGTACATGGATGACCCAGATTTTAAAGAGGCGTATGAGGCATCTAAGAATCCAATTCTCAGGGACAGAAGCCAGTGGACGGAATATATGATCCAGGATGGATTAGTATTCAGGGGCAACCAGTTATGTATTCCAAAATGCTCCATGAGGGAGAATCTATTGAAAGAAAAGAACAGTGGAGGATTGGCTGGACATTTCAGTCAGGACAAAACGTTCTCAAAGTTGAATGGTGCATATTTTTGGCCAGGGATGAGGACATATGTTAAGAAATTTGTGGACAGATGTAGGATTTGTCAGTACACAAAAGGAAAAAGGAAAAACACAGGGTTATACCAGCCATTATTCATACCAGAGAGGTTGTGGGATGTAGTGATCATGGATTTCATATTGGGACTACAAAGGACACAAAGAGGATTTGATTCAATCTTTGTGGCGGTAGACTGATTTTCAAAGATGGCACATTTCATACCATGCCAGAAAACTAGTGACACAACTCATATTGTGAACTTGTTTTTCAAAGAAGTCGTCAGACTTCATGGTTTTCCAAGAAGTATAGTGTCAGATTAGGATACCAAGTTTGTGGGACATTTCTGGAGAACCTTATGGAAGAAGTTGGGGACAATTTTTTCATTTAGCTCAACGTATCATCCTAAAAAAGATGGGTAGATAGAAGTTGTGAACATGAGCTTGGGGGATTTGTTGAGGAGCCTAGTAACTGAACACCATAGCCAGTGGGATCGTATTCTGCCACAGACGGAGTTTGCTTACAATGATTCACTCAACAGAAGCACAGGGAAAAGTCAATTTCAGATTGTATATGGAATGTAGCCAAGGGGATTTTCTGAATTGAGAGATTAAAAAAAAATGAATTCAGGAGTGCTAGCACAAAGAATTTTGCAGAAGTGATGAAGGAGTTTCACAGCAGAGTCAAGGAATGATTGCAGAGTTCAAGCCAAGAATATAAGCACAGAGAAGATCAACATAGGTGAGAACTTCAATTTGAATTCAGTGATCTGATTCTTGCACATCTAAGGAAGGAAGGATTCTCAACGGGAACATATAACAAACTGAAGATGAAAAAGATTAGACCATGCAAGGTCTTGAAGAAATTTGGGGAAAACACATATGAGATTGAATTACCCAATGGGATCAGAATCTCTTCTATATTCAATATTGTGGATTTGTACCCTTACAGAGCTGGAGAAGTAGGAGCAGAGGATGAACAGACAGAGGTTCAATGGAAAAAGTAAATTCCTATAGCTGAAAAGCCGTAGATAGAAAGCATAATTGACAAGATAGTTAGCAAAAAGACCAGGAGGAAGGAGTATTTTGAATACTTGGTCAAGTGGAAGGGACATCCAGTTGAAGATGCCATCTGAGAAGATGAAGTAGAAATTCAAAAGCATGGGAAAACCATGCAAGAGCTCATGAACAAGAGTTCATGAAAATTTTCAAGCGAGGGAGTATGATGTAGGAGCATCGTAATTAGTCAAGTGAGCGTGGAGGTGAAAGACAACTGGAAATCGCAACATGCATTTTTCACGTCCTGAAATGTTTTGAAATTTTAAGAGAGCGGATATTAATGTAATAGCTAGAAGTTGTACTTTGCATTTATATCTTGGAGGATGTAAACAAATCATGAGGGATTTCTCTCATCTGTCAATGTAAAAGGCATTTAAGCCCAGTTAATGAAATTAGGTAGATTTAAATTATATATTAGACTGTTTAGAGAGTAGGAGGGAAAATGAATATAGACACCCTCATCATTGTATCATTGTATCATTAGCATAGAAGAGAAGAGAAGAGAGTTGTAGCAGAGAGCTATAGAGAAGAATCCATGTACAAGAGCTTTGAATTAATATATGAAGCTTTGAATCAAATTCATGGTGTTATGATGTTTTTTGTGCATCTATATTGAATGGTATGCTGATAGTTGTTTTATTCTCTCTCTTATGCATTTACTTTGATACTGAGTTGAATGTATGGTTTCATATTGAATGTTTGAAGTCTGAGAGAAGAAAGAGAATGAGTTTCAATTGTTTCTCTTCCTGAGAAAGAATTTCCTGGAATGAGTGCAATGAAACATCCGCAAGGAGTGCGTTGAAAAAGGTTCAGAGTTTATCTCTGAATATTAGGAGGGATACCATGGTTCACATTCCAACAAAAGTGCAGAAGTATCACAGAAGCCGTACAAGGTGTGCGCAGGCTAGTAGACACCTTAGAAGTTATCAACTAAGGTTGAAAAGTGAAGGACTGTTGTTGCAGCAAGTGCACAGAGTTGGGAAATCAAATACGCATAAGTATTTGAAGGATTTCCGCAAGGAGTGCAAGCAGAGGCCCTTTCTCAGAAGGATTGAATTCGCAAGTGAAAGCTCAGGAAAATCAATAACTTTGAAAGTAATCAAAGGAAGTTGGGGATTGAAGACATCATGCAGAAGCTAAGTTCCAGTGGGAGAACACTAGTTCATTTCGGAGAAGTTGTCAAGGAGGAAACGAGTGGTCAGAATTCTCTTAGGATAACTCCCGAAGTCACGGGGACTGTAGGATATACAATAGTTGCAGAGTGGATAAGGATTGGACGAACCCATTATGTTGGTTTCAGGGATCAACGTGGACCGTTGATCGTGATCAGTCGATCTGTCAGATCATTTCGGCAAATCGGAGTTTGTAAATATGGAGTGCCAAATCCTTTGGTCACTCTAACTCCTGAATCGACGAAAAGGATTGTTAAGTGTGGAATTTTGGGATTTTGGTAATTCAGTATTCAGAATACCAGAAATCCTGATGACAAGGATCCAGAGGCCTTTGTATTGAAAATCTCGGAGTTGCGAAATCCAGAATATCCTTGAAGTGGCATTTCAACATTTCAGGGATCGTAGTTTCAACATTCCCATTAACAAGGATTCGAGACACTTCACATCAGAACCCCCAAAGTTGTGAAATGTGAAATATTTGTGAAAGTGCGTTTCAACAGTTCGGTGTTTCAGGGATCCAAAATTTGGGGATTGTGGTGATATGTTTTTTGGTATCGAGAGTTTTGAACTCCTGGTACATGGAGGCCCAAAATAACGTGGGTTGTCGAAGGGTTGTTCAAGTCCCGAAAGCTAGGGAAGGTTACAGGTGGCAAGAGTCTACAATGGAGATAGAAGATAGTGGAGTGGATAGGTGGCATGTCTTCGTCATTAGGCAGATTCAAACCTTGGTGACTGTTTTGAGGTTTCGAAAGTCGAAGAGTTGGAAGTCTTTCATCCAGATTCACGAAATTGTGAAGTCTGAAATACCCAAATCGTGAAAAGTCTCGTTGGGGAGCCAGCCTTTGTTGAACGCATTGGGATTCGACATTTTAGTGTTTTTGAAGACAAGGGGTTGGGTTTATTTGTTCCAAAAATCCTGAGGTCATGAAACACGATACAACCATGGAGGAGGACGCAGCCAGGATTTTGGCGGTTCGGCATTTCGGGTTTCGGTAGACTGAAGGGAAAGAAACTCGACAACAGAAATCGCGAAATCGTGAAACCCAAAGTCCTTTGTGGTTGGAACAAAATGGGTTTAATTAACCCTTGGCATGGTTTTAGTGAATATCCTGAGCGGATCTCGGCCCGAGGGTAGGGGGTTCTGTACCACAACCTGTCACTAAATCAAACACTTCCACCATAAATATTTTACTGCCAACCTACACCAACAACTTGTAACAACCTATACCAACAATGTGTACCAACACAAGTGCATAAATTATGCACAACACAACCTGTCACAAAAACCTATCACATCAACCTGTCTCATAAATATCATAAACCAATAATATCTATTCACCAATATCAATCATTGAGACAACTCTCAATCATATGCACAATATCACCAAGAGTTTCATGAAACAAAACTACTTACACACATCAACAAGATGTATCAGAATCAAGAGGTGCTTCTAAACGTATACCAAGTCATATATGTCACATCATCCATAAAACATGTACCAACAATACTACTAGAAAGTACATTTAACAATGTACCAAATATTTACCAATCATGCATCAACTATAGATCAAACTACAACTCATCAAGATGTATCAACATCACCATACCATACACCTCGCGTATGTGTCACTCATCAACTATCTGTCCCAATATGTATCTCAATCATATACCAAAGACATATACCAATAAAATCATCAAAATGTCTCTGGCAATACATCACACTATCCATAATGAAATACCATAAACCCTCACATCAAATCATGTTCCAAAAAATCACTGTTGTGTAGCTTCAAGTGTGTACCAGTCATATATGAAGACCACTAAAAAAATCCTATCACATTGTACCATAAGATATATCAATAAGAATAAGGCATGCACCAACAATATACTTCAAAATATCTTCCTTAAAACTGCTCTACAATAAGACCTAGATTTTCAAGAGGGAATCCAACAAATTTAGAAGGAAAACCCTCAACCATATTCATATATCCAATACTGCACATATGAAAAAAATACCTTTTTCTTCGTGTAGTTGTGGATCTATTATGGATCTGTTTCTGTAGCCATGATTATGTTGGCATGATTCTGTTGCTGCAATTTTTTTGTCATGATTCTTCTTCCATGATTCTACTGTCGTGATTATGTTGTCATGGTTTTGTTGCCATGATTACGCTGTCATTTTTTTGTTGTTGTGATTTTTTTGCCGAGATTTTGTTGTCACAATTCTGCAGCCGCGATTTTTCTTTCGTGATTTTTTTTCCACGATTTTTCTGCCGTGAATTTATTTTCGAAATTTGATCTATCAGTAATACTTTCCTAATAACCTTTCATAAATTGATAATCAATTATGCTAAAGAAATAGGTTCTAATAGGAGACCCTTTCTCTCTTATTTATACTCTCCAAGTAGCTTCTTCAAGGGTTTACCTTCTAACTAACTTTACCAACTTTGTTCTTCTAGGGATAACCCACTTCTAACCACTTGTCCACTTCCAACCACTTTATCCACAAATAGTAATCTCTCCACTTCTAGTTGCAACTAACTTTATTATTTAATTAATTTCTTTTGCAACCATTTTGGCTTATCTATAAATAGTAAACTCACCACTTCTTGTTGCAACCACTTTATTATTTAAATATTTTATCTTTGTAACCACTTTGATTACTTTATTATTTATATAATTTCTCTTTACTCACAACTTATTGTTGCAACTAACTTTCCTATAAGTAGTCAATTCATAACTTCTTTCCCCTTAACTAACTTCTTATTGCAACCACTTTAATATTTAATTTATTTCTTGGTAAACCACTTTGACTATTCAATATTATCATCACAACTTCTTTAGCATAATTACAAAACTCACAACTTTTTGTTGCAACTAATTTATTTTTAATTATTTTCTTAATGAAACAACTATACCCATGATTAACTCCTAGTTACCATCAATTTGACTAGTACAATTCTTCTAGGAGCTTCTAGAATAATTGACTTCTTTGAACTTTTAGGGGCTTCTAGATAACTCATGAGGGTTCTTCAACTTCACATCGCCATAACTCTCTAACTGTGAGGAGTTATGTGACATTCCACATATCATCAAAAATGGAATGACACGTACAATCCATATAGAATAGTGTTACCTGAAAATACACTGACATTCATGCCTTTATATCTCAACCAAAATTTGGTTCCTTACCCATACCTATTGAGATACCATACATACTCAAGGGTTCACATCAATCTACAATATCACTCTCCAAGAGTTGACATCAATGAAAAGCAACAATTCAAACTAGTTTTCCATCAATCTAAACCAGTTGTCTGATAATATCCCCCTTTGGAATTGATGGCAACATCAACATTGATGGAAACACTTAGTCATGATAACATCCATTCTCATATTCCTTATCAATGTTTATGTCTTTCCCCCTTTGAATCATTAGAAAAGGGTATTTCTCCTTGGGGATTCTCCTCCTTGACTGAATTCTTCTTAGGGTTGCTCCCTCTGTGTGGATTGTTCTTTGGGATTCTCCCCTTATCTATATTCCTTCGATATTTCTCTATGTTTATAATCTTATGAATACTCTTTTTGCCTGTATTTGAAGAGTCTCTCCCTCTTTGGAAAATGGTATCGCTCTGATGCAATATTGAAGTCGTGATGCTCATTCTCCCCCTATGACCATTTATTCCCTTGGAATCATGACTTTGTGTTGTCTCCAAACCTCTAACTCTCTCTCCATGCATCTGAATCTCTTCCTTTGACTTATCTACAAGATGTGGTGTTGAACAATATAATTCTTCCTGTACCTTCTTCATTTTGGATTTATTTTCCATCGATGCTTCCTTGTGTAATCGATTGACATATATGAAAATCATTCAAGAATAAGCATTCAAATATTCATGTGTCATTATCATCAATTATGGTAATGTTCCTTTATCTCTGAACCAATATATGAGCCATTCTATGAATCCATGCTCTCATCCATTGTCATATATCTATCCAAAATTTCTAAGTGTTCTTACGAATCCATCTCTATCCATATTGTCCATGACTCTACTACTCATTTTTCCACAATGTTGACCCATATGTCACTATACTATCATGAAGTCTTCACTGTTGCAACTGATCAATCTATCATGTTGTACTTATTCCAAATAACTTCTCTAAATATGTCTACTCGAACTATGGAAGTTGCTCGAAGGATGGTTCTCTAAGATGTCTCAGTTACTACATAGACTCCCCTTGTCTAATATTCATATTACCTAAGAGTCTCCAAGACGAATGGATCAAAAAAATACCTTTTTGATGTAGTCATCAACCTCGTTAGTATACTCAACATCTCTTCGAACTCTAACTTCTTTCTTTCTATCTGTGCATTCATCTTGCACTACAATTCCTGAAAGTACAATCTCTCGAACCTATTATTTATTCATCTGATCCTCTTTTCTTTCTCATACTACTACAAATATTGTGATCTTTGGGACCTGCTCTTTTTTATGATCTTGATCTGATGCATATTCTGAAATTATGGTTCTTGAAACATGTTTTTCTTTTGCTTGCCTTCCTTGTCTTTCTTGAACTATAGAAAGTCTTGTAATTTTCGGAATATGTTCTTCTTTCACTTTATTTTCTCGAACTACTGTATATCTTGCGATTTCTAGGACTTGTTCTCTATTCACTTTCTTTTCTTCTTGTTCTTTCCTTTTCCAAATCTTGGTGTATCTAATATCAGTTTATTTCTTCATGGATGGTATTTCTACGCTTCTACAATTATGGGATATATGACCATAGTTGTGGCATTTGTATCATTCAATATTCTGAGGGGCCACATAAGCATTTCTGTCATAAGCCTTACAATCTACAACCTTATTTCCAAAGTTAGTACAATAAAAACAATGACCATAAAATAAATTTAAATACCTGGGAGTGAATGATCTTCTTTGTGGTGTAGTCCTTCTGAATTCCTTCCTTGACTGATCATGATCATGATTGATTTTTATTTGTGTCTTGCATTCTTCCTTCTTTATAGAACCTTTAATGACTTCTGCATAACTCTTGGGTTTTTCTTCATTCTTATTTTCCGATAACCTGTGTCATTTCTCTTCAAGTTTCCTTGTTGATAATGTGGATGCTTCTTAAACATTTTTACTGAGCTTGAAAATTTTACTCTCAACATGGCAACTTCTTATTCAAGCTTCTCATAGTCCACTTCTTTCTTCTTCATATGAATCTTCATTAATTCTTATGTTTGTCTTGCTTCTTCGAGTTGGATATTCAAGGTGACAATCTCTTATGCAAGTTCTTCTCATTGACTATATTTCACTTCATTATTCTTTTCCCTTTTAATATATGAATTATGCTTTATTTAATTTTTCTTTTCTATCTCATCACTTTGAATTTTCAAATGAGGGCATTCAAATTCAATATGTCCTCCTTTTTCACAATTAAAATAGAACAACATACTTATGTTGATTTCATGCTCTTCTTCTTCTAAATCTTCTTGACATGATGAACATCTTTCCTCTTGACATATACCTACATCTTTTTTGACATTCTATGACTTTGTGATGAGTGAAGAATAAATATTATGTAACTTATCCCAAATTTCTTTAGGTGATGAATGTAAGGTCTTTGTCCCCACAGAGCCTTATAAAACACAAGTTAAAAAAAATAGCGAGTAGATAAATGTTATTCTGTACAATTCAATCTTCAACATTTAACCATAATTCATTCAGCAGAAATTAAATTTATTAACATCATGAAAAAAAATCACATAACCATCACATAACACAACATAATCACTAAAATACATACCTCTGTCTGATCCTAATTCCCCAATCTCTGGTTTTACTCGCTGCTACTCTGCCCAAACTCTGCCCAAAAACTGAATCTTTCCTCCCTACCAGCGAGGAACAGAGCTTATCCGACTCCCTAGCTCTAGGATTCCTGGCCCCTGAGACCAAAACTCCCAACAACCTAGTGCACCCCTGTAATAGTCCTCCCAAACTCCAAACCAGAAAAATATCCCCAACGGAAAAATACAGTCCCTACTGTCAAAATGCACCCCTTCCCCCAAAATTCCAAAAGTCCCCCTCCTGAATGTCTCTTCCCCCTCATATCCTCCCTCCATTCACCACCTCCTACCTTCCTTTAATTCCACCCACCTTATCCCTCCATTCAATGCTCTATCCCTCCATTTAATGCCCTATCCCTCCATTCAATGCCTTATCCTTGCATACATAAAGTTTTCTTAATAATGAATTAAAAGTTATTAAGTCTTTAATTCGTTACTCAACATTAAATGTGTTAAATAATCAATTAATTAATTAATCAACATATATTAAACAATAATTAATTAATTAATTAATTAATTAATATTATTAATAATTAATCATTACTTAACTAATACACATTAGGACAATTAATTATTTAATTAACTATACTTGACAAAAGTTAAGGAACTATTTAACTTGGGTTGTTACATACACCCACCCTTCAGGAAACTTCATCCTGAAGTTAAATTATTTTATGATACACGGGAAAAGAAACATGGTTCACACATTCCTAACAAATAACCGACATTTACTAGTAAGTAAGCCAAGAAACTCATACATACTAGTGTACATGTGCAAGAAATGCATGTGTAGCTAGTACATACAAGTCTCCTTCATGTACTAATATCAATAACTATCATCTCTATAGTAATTTCCATATGCATCAAATCCATTCAACAAGACTATTCATTTTATAAAAGAAAATAAACCAATCAAATGTTTGCGAAATCCTTTAACTTCAATTATTTAGATCAACAATGTTATTTAGACAATTGTAGTTTAGTTACATAATTATGAATATTCATATATATATATGCATTTTCTTTTCAGAAGGAAAACAATAAGTTTCAACATAAGACAAATCTCCATACACTCTCAACTATTTCTACTCACCCTTCCTCCCTAACTTACTTCCATATTCCATTCCTATCCTTCCTCTGCTAGACTATATTGGAGCGTCAACTATATTGACCTAACTCCAAATAGAACCCGTAAGCGGAAGTGTCACTATCTTGACCAAGTTTCCCCAGCAGGCAGCTGACAGTCGTCATCACACGTCTAGGGGAGCATGAGCTAACATTGTCCTCCCATGACTTCAGGTTTCAGAGGATACACAGTGGGAAATGCCTCCACCCCTCCTAATCATAACTAGGGTCCACACCCTACAATGGAATTTACAGTGGAACTGTGTTGCTGGGAGTTTTGTCATCGTCTATTCAATTTTGGGCAGTCTCACCAGCTGAAATCATGCACTAGTCCACATATCATAGCAATGCATCCAAACCAATATAATTTCACATACAAATATTCATACCATATTGTTTCTCAGCTAGTGGTCATGACATCCATTTTCATCATCATTATCCCTTGTCTATTTCATAGCCCATAACCTGCAAATTAGTCTGTAACACAAACTCATACATTTCTATGCATTATCATCATGTAATTGCATACCACCATAATTTCAATTCGGGATCTATGTACCAACAACTTTAACATCAAAGTTTTCAAATTAGAAATAGGTCTCATAATATCCCATAATTCAATTATCGACACCCATTCATAAAATTATCATTTACAAAATAGATTGCATCATATGCAACATCATTCTAATAGCATTTAAACCTTCATAGGATTCTCATTCACACAATATGTCGCATCATATCCATCATCATCAATAACAATTAGACATTCATAGCATTTACATTCACATAGTAGATCGCATCATATCCATCATTATCAATAACATTTAAACATTTATAAAATTTACATTCCCACAATATATCGTATCATATCCATCATTATCCAAATACATTTAAACATTCATAAAGATTCATACATCTTAAAAGTTCAAGTGTATCATTTAATAATTTTACTTGTGAATAGAAAATAAAAGTGTGTAGGCCTCAGGTAATCCTGGCTGTGTAAGTCAAAAGGTGGTGTTACATACACCCAACCTTAGAAAAACATATTCTTGAGGTGGTAAAAAAAGTGAGGGATAATCTCGTCGTAGTGTCTCGAAATCTTCCCAAGTAGCAGATCTTGGAATATACTTGTCCCACTGGACCTTAACTTGGTCTACTAGACAGTTCCTGAGCTATCGGACTCTACGGTCCAATATGCATAAAGGTTCTACCGTGAGAGTTCCTGCATCCGATACCTGCAATTCCTTCCAATTTAGCTTATGTGATTCATCAACAACATAATGACGTAGAAAAAATACATGAAAAACATTATGAGTTTTATGCAAGTGGGGTGGCAGTACGAGATGATAGGAAACGAGTCCAATTTTCTCTTGGATTTTGAATGGTCATATAAATCAAGGTGACAACTTTGTCCCCTTCCCAAACCATATGGTACTCTTATTAGGCCTGATACAAATGAAAACCTAGTCTCCCACTTTATAACTTTGTTCGGTCCTACGTGCATCCGCATAACTTTTCTGCCTTTCCTGTGCTTCCTTTAGTCTCTGCCTAGTCTAAATCACCTTTTCCTCCATCTCTTGAATAAATTCTAGCCCAACTGTTACTCAATCTTCTAATCTATCCCAACTCAACAATGTTCTGCATGGCCTTCCATATAGAGATTCATAGGGTGGCATTCCAATGGAGCTATGAAAAATGTTATTGTAGGCAAACTCTACCAAAGGTAGGTACCTCTCCCAATGGGTTTGATTATCCATGACATACATCCTAAGAATTTATTCCATGACTTGATGTACTCTCTCAATTTGCCCATCTGTTTCAGGATGATAAGTTGTGCTTAAGTTCAACTGAGTCCCCAACGCTGACTGCAAACTTGTCCAAAACCTAGAAGTGAATCTAGAGTCCCTATTTGAAATGATCTTCTTAGGTATCCTGTGCAAACAGATGACCTCACTTACAAACACACGTGCCACATCAGTGACATCGTAAGTGTCTCTAACCAGAATAAAATGAGCACTCTTGGTTAACTTATCAACTATCACAAAATGGCATTGTATCTATGAGATGTGAGTGGAAACCCCACAACAAAATCCATAGAGATGACTTCCCACTTGGACATAGGAAAATCATGTGGTTGTAGGAGGCCTGTTGGGTGGCGGTGGTCGACTTTCACTTCTTGAAACTCTAGGCATTTGGCAATGAAATGGACTACATCGCGCTTCATGCCTACCCAGAAGAAAATCTTCCTCATGTTTGCGTACATCTTCTTTACACCTGGATGCGCACAATAAAGTGCTCTATGGACTTCCTTCAGTATGATGCTTCGAATATCCCCATATTTGAGGATGTACATCCTTCCCTGATATCTCAATAGTCCATCTGCTTCTAGACTATATCCTTCATACTTTGGATCTAATTTCCTCCCACTCTGGAGGTTTGAAGTAACCTCTAAATACCAACTGTCTCCTTGGAGTTGTGCCAACACACGTTCCCTCAGATTGAGTTTTAAGGGTACCAAGGAGAAGACACATGGTCTCCTGCTCAAGGCATATATGACCACATTTTCCTTTACTTTGATGTATGAAATACCAAAATCATACTCACTCATAAACTCACTCCATCGCCTTTTCCTTGCAGTCATATCCCTTTGAGTGAAGAGATGTTTTAAAATTTGATGGTCCATTTTGAGCTCAAAGTTTCGCTCCACAAGAGAGTGCCTCCAAATTTTCAGAGCTAGCATTACAGCTGCCAACTCTAAATCATGAGTAGCACAAAGATCTTCGTGTTTCTTCAACTTCCTTGACACGTAAGCTATCACTCCTCCATCCTGCATTAGCACAGCCTCCAACCCTTGCTTCGAGGAATCTGTGCAGACTGTGAAGTCCTTTTCCATATCCGACACTCGTAGAATTGGCATGCTAGTTAGTAACCTCTTAAGCTCAATGAATGAACTATCACATTCTTCTATCCATTCATACCTGACCCGCTTGCGCTGCAAAGTGGTGATGGGTTTATCTATTTTAGAGAATCCTTCCACAAATCTCCGATAATAACCTACTAGCCCCATGAAGCTTCTCACCTCATGGGCATTTTTCGGCATTGGCCACTCCATAATGGCCTTTACCTTTTCTGGGTCCATAGAGATTCCTTCACCAGAAATGATATGACCTAAATAGTGGATCTCTTTCTGGAAGAAGGATCACTTCGACAACTTCCCATACAATTTCTTCTCTCTAAGGCAAGACAACACCACTCGCAAGTGTTCCTCATGCTCTCTTTCATTTTTGGAATAGATGAGGATGTCATCTAGAAAGACTTGTAAAAAATGGTCTAAGTACTTCCGGAATACTCCATTCATGAGGCTCATGAATACTACTAGTGTATTGGTCAATCCAAAAGGTACTACGACAAACTTGTAATGTCCAAACCAGGTTTGAAAGGAAGTTTTAGGAATATCACCTTCCTTAATCCTTAATTGGTAATACCCTGATTGCAGATCAATCTTTGAGAATACCGCTGCTCCTTTCGTCTGATCAAAGAGATCATCTATTCGCGGCATTGGGTACCTATTTTTCACTATAGCACGGTTCAAGTCCCTGTAATCTATACACAATCGTAAGGAACCATCCTTCTTCTTTACAAAAATTTATTGGTGCACCCCAAGGTGAGGCACTGGGCCTTATTAGCCCTAAGTCTAGTAACTCTTTCAACTACATTTGCAACTCACAATGTTCTGGCATTGTCATCCAATACAAAGTCTTGGAAATTGGTTCTGCACCAGGTTTTAGCTCAATCGTAAAATCAAGCTCCCTCTCAGGAGGTAACCTTGGTAACTCATTCAGGAAAACATCCTTAAATTCTAACAATACCGGGTACTGATCCAATGAGGGTCCCTTCCTTTCATTCACTGCTTCAATGAAATAAAGTCGACACCCTTACCTCAAGCATCGCTTAACCTTCATAGTTGATATAAAGCATAATGACACCTTTCTCCGTACACCCTGGATCTCTACTGACCTTCCTTCATCGTCAACACAGAGCACCTTTTTTGCGAAACAATCTACCAAAGCTCGATGAGATTCTAATAAATCCATTCCAATGATTAGGTCATATGCCCCGAGAG
>ML781466.1:348564-376437 GCA_009831015.1 Picea engelmannii | reverse complement strand
TACCATAGCCCTTATCTTAGGGTTTAACCCATAGACAAAGTGTTCTTCCTGTCATTGGTCATTATCCATATATGAAACATATTTGACCAATTCCATAAACCTAATCTCATATTATTCTATGGTCCTATTCCCCTGTACTATAGCATGAAATGCTCCCACCTGTTGTTCCTCATAGTAAGCTGGTAGATATTTCCTTCGGAACCTCTCCTCGAAAAGTTCCCAAGACACAGTGTCTGGGGTAAGATGTAGTTGTCTTTCTAGGTTGCCCCACCAGTTCAAGGCACTCTCTTAACTTAAAAATCGTTATCTTTGCCTTTGAAGTGGACGCATAGTCTCTTAAGGAAAAACACCTTGTCATGCCTTCCAACCATGAATCGTAATGGTCACTAGCACGACCCCCAACAAACTTCAGAAGTTTGATCTTCTGCAGTTCTCTAGTGATATCTTCAGGTGGAGGTCCTCCCCCTGAGTCCCTCGACGCTTCTGGATTACCCGTTCCAAATGGTGGGGGCTCCACTTCGATCCCTGTTGGTTGAGACCACTTTAAAGTCTCATTTATGGCCTCCAAAGAGCGTAGTATGAGAGCTAGTTCAGGCGATGGTGGTGACAGTGTTGGTGGTCCCTACGACGATGCCCCTCTGCCTCAATTTCCTCGATTCCTAACCAGCCTGTATGATTTAACCTGCATCAACCAAAGTTGTCAGGGTGATTTCAAGGAAATTTCATATTTGCACAACTTTAAACTAGAAAATAGGGTTAGGCATAAGTTTTTTTTACTTGTCTGTAAACAGACGTTACTCTCTTTAGGAGAAGTGCCTAGGTTAGGGTTAAGTGTCTAATCTTGGTGTCACTACCTAAGAAAACTACTGACTCTCTTTCCTGGTAGTCATGCTAACTTTGCACCATACTCGCCAATTTCTCTAACTTTCCTGCCTAGTGCGCATGAATCCCTCTCCTACTTATCTTGGTCTAAGTCCTTATACTTTTCATTTAAAACTGATCAAGGTGATTTACAACCTAATGTTGATGAAATGAGCCTAAGGTTATCCTTCAATGCTTGACGTGTAGTGCACTGAATAGTCTCCCTTGTGGGCTCCTTCATAGTTCCTTAACGTTCGGTCATGGGCACTGGGATTTGGTTCTTAGCTCGTGGACTTGGAGATTGGGCCTCGGGCACAATACTTTTATTTTTTCTTATTAAGTTAATCACCTTAGTTTTAATTAAAACCTTAATCTTTAATACCATATATTTAAATCTTTAATTTAAAACATACATAATAACTTAAACATATATTATTAAATTAATTTAAACCTTTAAATAATTAAAGCAATGATAAATAATAAATTTATTTTAATTTATTTATTATATATATTTTTTTAACTAACAAAAAAATAAATAAAATATAACAAATTAAAAATTATTACAAATAAAATTAAAACAAATAAAAAAAATATTTAATCTGAAATGGGCATCATGGATCCCCACATGAGGCCCACGTGCCCCTTCCCTCTTTTCCCTCCTGTTTAAGCCAAAATAAAATAATAATAAAGACAACGACTATTCAAACCCTAGCAAACCCTAATCCTGAACTTACTGTTGCGTTTTCTAGCTCTAGCACATAAGATTTTCACTGCTCCTGTTGCTCCGCAGGTGGTATTTCTCTCATGGATTCTCCTGGGGTCTTGGCGTTTGGTGTGTTAGGATTTTCGGGGGCTTGGCCCTCTTGTGTGTTGGTTTATGTATTTTGTATTTGTTTTTGTTAATACTATGGTCATATGTGTTGTCGTATCGACAAGCAAGCATACAAGCTAGGGTTTTAAGCCTTTTGTGATAAGATATTGAGCGAAAAGAAATGGATGAGATGGCCCTGTTAGCTGCGCCGAGTCCCCCAATCTATAGGGGTTTTTCAATTTTTGAGAACCGGGCATGTTGAGATATGTAAGTTATGCCTCTTAGTCTCAACGCTTGTGCCTTGTGATTGGCTTGAGAGAATCGGCGCATGTGGTTTTCTCGGCCTCTATTCGAAGGAGAGCTATACACTAGTCTTGTAAATGCTCTGTTAAAATTTTTATTTTATTTATATATTTTCCTTTTTTACATCTATTATATATGTTTTTTTTTTTTTGTGTGTGCTGTTGCAGGTCACGTGGAGCTAGCGGTTGGTTGTTGGCTCATCCCTGCATGGCGTAGTGCTTGGTTCTTTGGGCACTGGCTTGTGACCTACGTTGTGGGCTCTCCTTTCGTGACCTAGTGCTTGGCTTTGGTGTTTGGGCGTTTGCTTGTGACCTGCGTTGTGGTTGCATGCTTGACTTATTTGTTGTGTGGCTGCAGGTGCAAGTCTTTGCCTTCGGGAATTGGAGCTTAGCGATGATCTTTGGTTGTTTTTGTGTGGATTCATGCTTTGATGTGTGGACTCAGGCTGTGGTTGGAGCTTGCACTGAGCTTGGTCCTCGTGGGCTCCTCCCCGTGGCTTGGTGCATGGTCTGTGGGCTTTAACAGAGGCAGTTCACATGAAAGGTGCATTGTGCACAAGTTTTTGACCTGTGGTCTCTGCAGGATGAAACTTGTGGAATGGTAAGGGCCTAGTGATTTCACTTGTCTTCGATGACTTGGTTTTTGACTTGTGGTACTCCGTGCATTTGTTGTTTGTGGCCTTTGGTGCCTACAGGCTTGGTTTTGTTGGTAGAAAAGAATTTATATTTTTATTTATATATTTATTTTGGTCACAATTTGGTCTCGTGCACTCCATTGGCAAGATTTGATACTTGGTGGTTGACTAGAAATTTGATAGCACGGTTGTTTATATGAGTTGGGTATTCGATTTCAATTAAGGACATGGTGATTGGGTTTGGGTTTGGAATTGGAATTTCCTTATTTTTGTTTACATATTTATTTTGGTATTTTATATATAATTTGTTTTTTAAAATGGTATCTAATATAGAATACAGTAATTTGTTAGAATGGTTACATTGTGATAGGTTTAGATCTGACCTGGAAGCATTGAATAAAATCATGAAGGAGTATGGGTGTACCCAACCGACTCAGAATTTATCTCGTCCAACTTGGAGATATGGACGAATATATGAAGATGGCTTTATGAAGGCATTGCAGACAAAAAATTATACAAAATTGTGCTATATACTAATGCAATTAGTGATCCTTCTCTGCCAAAAGGGGATTCAGATCCCACATAGGTTACAACTTTGAAACTTGGAGGTGGGCGTCTACCCACCATTTTTTTTATATACCAATTTATATGTATATTTATTTATATATATATATCTATTTGTTCTCTTTTTTATATATATAGTTCTTCTTTATATTTCAATATACACATGAATCTATCTATTGAAAAACAAGTGATTAAAGTTTGCTTTATTTTTTTTTCGGCTTGCAGGCTAGGTGGAGGTGGAGCTTGAAGCTCAGATTTTCATCTAATTAAAGGGTTTTAGGGTTTCAATATAACTATTTTAGGGTTTTTTTTTTTTTTAATTTCAGGGTTGGAATAGTTCCATTCTTGAACTGTCCTTCTTACATGTGGGTAGGTGGGTAGGCCCTGGTCCAAGTTTTTAAACCAAGGCTCTGATACCATGTGTAAGGTATCTTTCCCCACAGAGCCTTATAAAAAACAAGTTAAAAAAAATAGTGAGTAGATAAATGTTATTATGTACAAATTAATCTTCATCATTTAACCATAATTCATTCAGCAGAAATTATATTTATTAACATCATGAAAATAAATCACATAACCATCACATAAAACAAGATAATCACTAAAATACATACCTCTGTCTGATGCTAATTCCCCAATCTCTGGTTGTCCTCGCTGCTTCTCTGCCCAAACTCTGCCGAAAAACTGAATCTTTCCTCCCTACCAGCTAGGAATAGAGCCTATCTGGCTCCCTAGCTCCAAAATTCTGTGAGGATTCCTGGACCCCGAGCCCAAAACTCCCAACAACCTAGTGCACCCCTGTAATAGTATTCCCAAACTCCAAACTAGAGAAATATCCCCAATAGAAAAATATAGTCCCTTCTATCAAAATGCACCCCTTCCCCCAAAATTCCAAAAGTCCCCCTCTCGAATGTCTCTGCCCCCTCATATCCTCCCTCCATTCACCGCCTCCTACCTTTATTTAATGTCACCCGCCTTATCCCTCCATTCAATGCCATATCCCTCCATTCAATGCCCTATCCCTCCATTCAATGCTCTATCCCTCCATTCAATGCCTTATCCCTGCATACGTAAAGTTTTCTTAATAATGAATTAAAAGTTATTAAGTCTTTAATTCGTTACTCATTAAATGTGTTAAATAATCAATTAATTAATTAATCAACATATATTAAACAATAATTAATTAATTAATTAATATTATTAATAATTAATCATTACTTAACTAATACACATTAGGACAGTTAATTATTTAATTAACTATACTTGACAAACCTTAAGCAATTATTTAACTATGGTTGTTATAATGAACATTTACCAAACTTTTCTCTTATCAGTTCAGGTAATCCTTCCCAGATGAAATCCATTGCTATTTTGTTATTCTTCTTCAATTCCTTCTTGGTTGCAATCTTTTCTTTCTTTATAGCATTGTGTCATGTCACAACCGAATACCAAATAGCATATCCTTGTGCCTCTAAGAAAGGTTATCGTCCTTATGCTCCACATCTCATACTTTAGACCATTCTAACCAATAAACAATGGTACTTTATTCTCAGTATATTCCATGATCTCAATCCAGTGGTTAAATTGTTTACTGAAGGAACTTGCTCGGATACCAATTGTTGGATTATTGAGAGGGACGGTGAATCAGTAATGAACAATTTATACCACTTATTAATACTTTTAACCACAATGTATATTCCTTTAACTTATTCAACAATGTTCATCAGTTCATCATTAACATGTTATTGCATCATATAACATTAACATCCATCAATGCATAATAAAAAATAATAGAAACATCCACACAATGCACAATACACTAGTATTTTACGTGGAAACTCAATGCAGGATAAAACCACATAATTATTTTCTTATATGTCTTTAATAATTACATTGAAGGAATCCCCAACTTCCAATTCTCCATCTCCAACTGGAAGGAGGCTCCAACCCCCTATTTTCTTAGGCTTCAACCCAAAAAAATCTCCAACTCCCTAATTCTCTAGCTCAAATGAAAAAGAGGCTACAACCCCCTGGATTCTCTGGATACAGCTAAAAGATGGCTACAACCACCTAGTTCTTAGAATCTAACCCAAATGAATCTCTAACTCCTTGATTCTCCATCATAAACTGGAAGGAGTATACAACCCCCTTTCCTTGCTCCATCCAACCACCTCGAAATATAGATTCTAAATGTTGACAACCTTTCACTGAATCAAACATTGCTACCGTTAACCTGTACCAACAATCTATAACAACTTGTACCAACACCAGTGCATCAATTATGCACAACACAACTTGCCATATCAACCCGTCTCATCAATCTCATCAACCAATCGTATCTATTCACTAAGATAAATCACTGAGACAACTCTCAACCATATTCAAAATATCACCAAGATGTGAACCAACCAAGAGTACTTACAAACATCAACAAGATGCTCTTCTAAGAGTATACCAATTCATATATGCTACATCATCCATAAACCATGTGCCAGTAATACTACTAGAAAGTGAATCTAACAATGTACCCAATATGTACCAATCATGCATCAACTATAGATCAAACCATGAATCATCAAGATGTACCAACATCATGATCCCATACTCCTCACGTATGTGCCACTCATCAACTATATGTTCCAACATGTATCTCAATCATATACCAAATACATACACCAATATAACCATAAAAAATCTCTATAAATGCATCACACTATCCATAACCAAATATCATAAACCCTCAAATCAAATCATGTGCCAAAAACTCACTTTTATGTAGCCTCAAGTGTGTACCAATCATATATCAATACCACTAACAAAATCCTCTCACAATGTACTATAAGATATACCAATAAGACTCAGACATGCACCAACAATATAATTCAATATATCTTCCTCAAAACCATTATACAACAAGACCTAAACTTCCAAGAGGCCATCCAATAGATTTACAACGAAAACCCTCAACTAGATTCATAGATTCAACACTAAACATATGAAAACCATACATTTTTATTCTTGTGTTTGTGGATCTACTATCAATTTGTTTCTATAGCCATGATTTTGTTGCCATGACTTTTTTTCTTTGATTCTATTGTCATGGTTCTGCTGTCGTGATTTTTCTACCGCGTTTTTTTTCCCATGATTCTATTGTCGTGATTTTGTTGGCATGATTCTACAACCACGATTTTTTTGCAGTGATTTTTCTATCTTGATTTTTCTGTCGCAAATTTGATCTCTAAATAATACCTGCCAAATAACCTTTCACAAATGGATATTCAATTGTGATAAAAAAATAGGTGCTAATAGGATACCCTTTCTCTCTTATTTATACTCTCCAAGTAGCTTCCTCAAGGGGCTACATTCTAACTAACTTTACCCAACTTCCTTCTTCTATGGCTAACCCACTTCTAACCACTTGTCCACTTACAACCACTTTATCTACAAATAGTAATCTCTCCACTTATAGTTGCAACTAACTGTATTATTTAATTAATTTATTTTGCAACCACTTTTACTTATCCATAAATAGTGAACTCGCGACTGCTTGTTGCAACCACTTTATTATTTAAATAATTTCTCTTTGGAAGGACTTTGAGTACTCTATTATTTATATAATTTATCTTTACTCACAACTTCTTGTTGCAACTAAGTTTTCTATAATTAGTGAATTCATAACTTATCTTCCCTTAACTAACTTCTTGTTGCAACCACTTTATTTTTTAATTTATTTCTTGGTAAACCACTTTGACTATTCAATATTCTCATCACAACTACTTTACCATAATTACCAAACTCCCAACTTCTTGTTGAAACTAATTTTTTTTTAATTATTTTCTTAATGAAACAATTGTACCCATGATTAAATCCTAGTTACCATCAATTTTACCAATACACTTCTTCTAGGAGATTCTATAATAATTGACTTATTTTACCTTCTAGGGGCTTCTAGATAACTCATGAGGGTTCTCCAACTTCACATGGCCATAACTCTCTAACCGTGAGGAGTTATGTGATGTTCCACATATCACAGAAAATGGAATGACATGTACCATCCATGTAGAATAGTCTTACTTGCAAATATATTGATGTTCATACCTTTATACCTCAACCAAAATTAGTTTCCTTACCCATACCTCTAGAGCTACTATACATACTCAACGATTGACATCAATATCTAGGGGTTGAAATCAATATAAAATATCACTCTCCCAGGTTTTACATCAATGATAACTAACAATCCAAACAAATCGTACATCAATCTAAACTAATTGTCTGACAATATAATCATCCATCGTTGCAACATAGATGAAGGATAATCCACTTGCATCATGTCCAAATCATTATGGAAACAACTCGATTCACCTGAGTTGATCCCCTCCACCATCACTCTTTGAGCTTATGATGGTAGATCATCTCAACCAGAAGGCCTGTATCAAAATTTTCTGGTTGAGCTAGGGGGAAAGACAATTCTCACTGACATAGAAGTCATTGACACCCAGTTGGATTATAATATCCTCTTTGGAAAAAGTTACATGGACACAGTGCATGTTATAGCTTCCTCAGTCTTTTGCACCACGCTCTTCCCTCACAATGGGAAAATTTTCACGATTGATCAATTGACCCACCATGAACCCAACTAATCAAATCACATTGATAACATTTTGCCACTTATTCACTCGTTTGATGAACTTATCCCAATGATACACGTTGGACCAGGGCTATTTCAAGATCCTTCTATGATTGGTACATACCAAGGCTTCCCACTCCTCAGTGCCACCACTGCCATTTTTTGTGTTGTCTCTACCGATGTAGTAGAGATACCTGACCCCCCCCCCCCTTATCTACCGATATCTCATAAGACTCTGCATCTACTCTTTCCCAACTAACCCTAATACTTCCTAACAAAATCCCCATACAAAATCTTTAGGATGGAACATCAGAGAGTCCACCACATATGGGTCAAATCCCTATTTGGAATATAATCTCATAGGACATCACCCAAATAACCTTCTTTCACTTCCCCCTAGGAGTAACAGCATGTCAAGTTTTTTCTACCCTCACCTTACTAAATATGGACATATCTCTCTCTGTATGGTATCTAGAACCACTAGTTGTGGTACCAGGTTTATCTCTTCCACCACAACACATAGTCCCATTACCGTGATTAGTGGCTCATCCACCCACTCACCCAATCAGTCACACAACTGGGGGAAATATTACCACTACATGAGATGCTAACTCTAGAACAGGGGGCATGACCAGAAACTAATGAGGCAAAAACAAAAATAAGGATCCTTCTCTCCCTTCTGCACCCCACATACCACCCCCATCTGCATTATGCAACATAGTTGGACACACTACCAATCTCTACCCCACTTTACCTGAGTTACCAAACCTCATTCCAAAACCCATAAGTACACTTCTACTACCTACACCAATCACCCCACTAGCCTCCCTAGAACCTTCTTTCTCCAAACCTCTCAATTTGAGAACCGATCATGATTGTGCCATTTTCTCTCAATACGACCATTACACACAACATTTATTGGCCCTCCCTGAGTTTTGGGACACTCTCGCAGTAGTGCGCAAAACCCCATTTTCCAAAACATATTATCCCATACCCTCGATACCACAAATTACTGACATTCTATATTTCTCTATGTCATTAAAAGAGCGCATGTGGTGCCCTTTCACATTGTAATATCATATGTATCATTACACATATCGATTCCCACTCATAATTGAGGGATGCACGCTCTGGATGGCTTCCATCACACCCATCCCACCAATTGTACCAACCCCCATGAACCCGACTGCGAATGATCACCATCCAAGTAGTCATCGAATACATCCCCCATGGCTCAACCCCTGTCTATTAACCCATCTTTCCACTCCACCACGATGCGAGGAATCCCCCCCAAACCCCTCTAACTCTCTTGTAACACCAATTTACGAGATTCACCCTCCTCCATACTATGGTACATCCAATTCATATATGGATATTTGGTTCATGAAATCTATCGAATGTCCCCATTTCCCTCCTATAGGTCCATCTACCGAAGGGATGAATGATTATATCCAACCTTCACTAACTACCACCATGAATATCAAAACCCCACTCTCTCCTATTACAAACTCCATGTACTCCATAACCTTTCAATCTAATGAAGAAATTTTGGAAGTCCTATGCACACCCGATTACCCATGGAATGCTTTCAATCATCAATCCCTTTTTCTAGTGCACAACACCTTTATACCACCAATAGATTCCCTTGTCTATACCATCAAAGCTAAATATTTCATCCATTCATCCCATGTAGATTGGTTCAAGAGCCCAATACCCTCCCTTGACACATTAGAAGAAGGTAACATGGCCATTATCTCACCCACCATCAAGATCAACATTTTGGTCAAGCCCAATGTAGTGGAAGAAATAACCCTCAGGGCAGCATGCTCCCTAGAGGAAATTATAACATACAAATCCCTCTTCCAGGAATAGTAGGACATTTTTTCTTGGGCATACACTGAAATTCCAGGGTTAGACCCAACTATTGTCGAACATCGCATTGACACTTGGCCTAACGTTACCTGTGCTTTCCAAAAGCAATGCCCCCTCCACACTTACAAAGCCATGGTGATCAAAGCCAAGATCGGAAAACTCCATGCATATGGCTTAATATACCCCATTTCATACACATCCTAGGTCTCCAATCCTATCCCTGTCAATAAAAAATAGGGTGCTATTCAAGTTTCCATAGACATTTGCGACCTCAACCAAGCTTGTCCCAAAGAAAGCTTCCCTACCCCGTTCATCAATCAAGTCATTGTTTCAAGTGCTAGTCATGAAGTAATCTCCCTCATGGACATATTTTACGGCTATATCTAGATCCAAATATGCCATGCGCATCAATACGAAACCACCTTCACAACCCCCTAGGGTACCTTTTCATATCTCGTCGTGCCCTTCAAACTCAAAAATGTCGAGGAAATTTTTCAATGTGCAATGAAATACACCTTCCATGATCTCACTCATATCATTCTTTCCTACTTGGAGGACCTTATAGCTAAGTCCAAGAAATGCTCCCAACACATAGAGGATCTAACGATCATCTTTGGACATTGTCCAAGATGCAACATTTAGCTAAACCTTCTTAAATGTGTCTTATACATCACTGCAGACCACCTATTGGGATTCATAGTGTCCCAGAAGGGAATCACTATATACCCCCTTTAAGTTTAGGAAATCAATGAAATTCCCCCTCAAAGGAATTTATACCAATTGCAAAGCCTCCAAGCCAAAGAAAATTTCTTAGGACGGTTCATTCTTTACTATTCCATTCGTTCCCATGGCTTCCTATGGTTACTCGACCATGATATCCTATTTAAAAGGGATCACCATGCCCAAGATGCCTTTGACTCACTTAAAAATGCACTCATCAAATTCCCCTTAATCAATCGCCCAGACTATGACATGGATTACATACTCTACCTATATTCCTCAAATGTTTTCATTGTTGGAGTCCTCATCCAGGTTGACGATGATCAATGCAAACATGTTATATAATACATTAGCAAGAACCTCTCCAGGACACCTCTCAAATATAATCATGAGGAGAAGTTGGCACTAGCAGTCCTCGTAGAAAAACAAAAGTTGTGCCATTATATCTTGCTTCGTACTACCAAAGTAGTCATAGATTCCAACCCCATGCATTACCTCTTGAGTCACCCCTAGATCAATGAAAAATTATCTCACTGGATCGTTATTCTCCACGAATATGACCTAGAGTTTACAACCCCAAAGAGAAACAAATCCCTTGTCCTAGCCGAAATCCTCGTAGAAATTACATCTAACTCTGCAGACACCCCAATCAATGAGGATTTCCCTCATGAGCATTTATTTCTCATATCATCAATAGAACCATGGTACAACGATATTTTTCTCTACCTCCGAACTCAAAAATTGTGTGTCCACCTATCTCGATATGACCGTATTTGTATATGACACCAAGCCTCATGGTACCTTCTCATAGGAGATGTTCTCTATTGTCAAGGCATCAAAATGATCCTTTGACAATTCCTCACCCTGAAAGAGGCCAAGAAAGTTTTGAATGATTTCCATAGTGGCGCATGCGATAGTCACTTATCTGGCATGTCCACGACACAAAAGATCATTTGGGAAAGCTATTTTTGTCCCATGTAATTTCATGATTGCATTCACACAGTGAAGCGATGTGAAAAATATAAATTATACATGCACAAGGCTCATGAACCACCTTCCCTTTTGCACCCTATTATCATGGTTGGCCCCTTCTATAAATGGGGAATTGATTCCATAACATGTGACCCTCTTTCTAGCAATGGACATAAGTAAATTGTAGTCATCGTTGACTACTTCACCAAATGGTCTGAGTCTATTCCCATATTCAACAATACGACCAACACAACGATGCATGTTTTATTCAACCATGTCATCTCTCGCTTCGGGGTCCCCTTGGAAGTAGTATCCTACCATGAAAATAACTTTGAAAAAAAATTCTTTGTGGAGCTATCAGTGAAATTAGGATTCAACCATGAGTTCACCTCACCCTATTACCCACAATCCAATGGGCAAGTCTAGGCAGTCAATAAATTTCTTAAAACTATGCTTCAATGCATAGTTGACAAACACAAGACCAATTGGAATCATATGATTTTTCCAGCTTTATGGGCATTTCGAATAGCCATCAAAATCACCACTAGTTTTACGCCCTTCCACTTAGTCCATGACATTGAATCCTTACTCCCCATTGAGTGTGAAATTTTAACATTGCGCGTTGCGACCAAGCTCTTTCCCAACACACCACCACTTGAAAAACGATTTTTCTCCCTCAAATCACTTGATGAACATTGACGAACATCATTATAGAACAATGAATAATAAAAAAATCAGGCCTAAGGCACCTTTCACTGCCAATTTAACCTTCATTCATTTACCAAAGGTGAACTTGTGTTGGCATACAATATCGCCCACAATACCCTTAGGCACGAAAAATTTGAATCCCTTTAGTGAGGACCCTATGTCATCTGTCATTTCCATACTAAGGGCACCTACATCTTAGGCCATCCTGAAGGCACTACCCTCAAGGACCCGGTCAATAGGTTATACATGAAGAAGTTATACCCCTGAGCATAGCCATCTTACCTTAGGTTTTCCTTTCTCTCTTTGTTTTTTTTAGTCTTTTTTTATATATATCTCTCATTATGTGAACCTAATCTAGTGTCCTTGTGTCAACAAATGAATTCTTCATTCACTTATCACATCGGGTATGCAGATAGAGCTAGTGACTGGACAAAGAATTTAGCCTCAATGACCTAGGCCATTTACACCACCGACCACATGTTGTTCCACTCTAGCTGCATATGCCTCGTCCCTACCACCATTAACCAATTAGAATATGTTGTCATCATTGGTCTCCTCTTTGAGGCTAGTTACCTTCATATTCATCACCTTAACATCGTCTTAGATTGTCATCTCATCGTCCATTAACTCAATAATGTGTATCATGTTTATGATCCATGCCTATATCACAAGTACCTGCAAGTCAAACTTTTTCTACGAAATTTCGAGTCAATCACATTTTCTCATATATTTAGGAACCACAACCAAATGGTAGATAACATAGCTAATCAAGTAATATATTGGAATTTATCACATTAACATACATGTTGAATTCATCCATTAGTAGATAAAACAATAACGCATAGCATACCATACAAAACACCTATCAAATACATACACACATGTCCCAAAAGATCTACTCATATATATAGATCTCTCATGTGTTTGATAAACAAATGAGTACATATATGCCTTAGCTCCATGTCTAGGCCCTCTCATGACATCTATATGAAAGGGGAGTTCAAACGACTCCTACATAGTAAAAAATCAATCACGGCTTGTATATGATCCTCCTATCACCTAGGGTGACCCTAGTTGTGGTACATCATCACCAGTTGGTGGATCTCCCTCAAGAGGAATATCCACAGTAGGGATATGCCCCATCATAACCACACCTGCAACTTTTTCCCATCAAATCACCAACCACCAATGCTACTCCCCACCAATGCACATTTCTAGCACAAGCTTCTCTCGTATCTAAAGCCACAATTCCTCAAGAACTCCATCCAAAACACCTTCCAGTTTCCCCCTCAACTCCTTCATCTCCTGGTCATGTGATTTGGTTATAGATCTTCCCTAGCCCTCTGTTGGGCCTGCCCCCACTGCATGTGTCAAGCATGCCCCTGTATCACCAAAACAATGGTGCCTCCTGGAACACCCCTCCTCTTCCAACCCCTGCACAACATCCACCTCACAGCCATTGTGTCCCACATCTACATGACCAAACCAGAAAATATGTATAAATACTAGTCATATACCCATATATAAACTCAACTAAAAAGTAGAAAAACAAAAGTATCATACACTCACCTATGTCATCATAGTGCTCCCCAGGCGGCAGGTGCATGCCTGGATGGCATAAAAAATCAATCCCATGATATGGAAACTCATAAAATACCTGAGGGGTCTACCACCAAACCCTCTTGAACATAGGGGTAAAGTAGTTCCACATGACACCCTCCCCCTCACGTGGAAACAACTCTTCCCACCTCATCATTCTCAGATCCTACATTGTTGGCAGATCCAAAATAGCTTGAGGGTGTAGAAATACCACCCTCTCAAACATGACTGTGCACAACACCGATCCAAAAGAAAACTCACCACCTCTAGCTGATACACACTGGTCCAGTTGTGCCACCATGCAGGAATGCATCAACCAGGCCTAAGAAAACATCTGACCATTCATGGACTTCTCTGCAATCACCATATGCACATTGAAAATGTGTTGTTTCCCTAGTGAATCATAGATCCATACCACCATAACATATAACACTTATATCTCACGAGAATCAATGAAGTTGATGCTGATAGAGACACCACTCATCATTGTCATCCCTGAGAAGTATCATCCAATCGGTCCCCCCACCTCACCCTCGGAATCCATGAATTCTCTACCAAAGAAGTCTTGCAGAAGGATATCCTAGTAATAAAGTAGATGTCAATATCTGTGACAATCTGTAGATCTCATCCATGCACCAAGAAACATTCTTGATCTAGCTGTCACATATTTACTATGATTTCTAGCAGTGACTCCTGGGCCTGGATCAGGGAACAATAAAAAAAATGGAACAAACCGAGTCGGGCCAAATGTCACTAGATCCATGCATCTTCTCCCTACCCTCCCAAAAAAATTCCTACATTATGAAGGATGTTTTGACGTCTTACCTAGATATCTTGCCACTCAAATATGAACTTTTCTACTCTCCCATAGATCCAAAACATCCATGCAGACAACTCTCATACCTCCACAACAACAAGTACAATTGAGGTGGTTATGTGGGCCCCATTCCCTTATATATGCCCTTCAGAAAAACTTCCTCCCATTAGTACTAGAGCATACGAGCTCAATTTCTTACATCATTCGCACCTATAGGATCCATACTCCCTCACCTTCACAATGGTACTCTCAGATACACATTTCAGAATGACGCCTCGGGGAACCATTCTGGCACCCCAGGCATAGGTATGCATCGCTTATCCATATTTCATTATCAAGAAACTGTTATATATATGTTTTATTTTCAGATATGTTTCACATCGAGTATTTGTTTGAATGTACAATTCCTCACCAGCGACCCCCTTCACATCGTCAATCATAGAATCCACTAGATTCTCTAGGTATATATCCAAAACTGGCATAAAATTCAACTCTTTGTTCATAGTTTCATTCTCCAAGCATACCACCTAACATTTATCCTCAGGATCCTCACACCTGGCTCTGTGGTACCATCACCTCCATTGCATTTAGGTACCGTCATTCGATATCTCTCTCACCTCCATGAGTTGTCCCACATATATTTCCACCTTGGCATATTGACACTCATGTTGTTCTATCCATTAGGCTCAGGAGTCCTGGTAGTGTTACAACCTAGAGAAAGAACCTCATAATTCTTCCTCATCGTCATGCTAACCATCCGATTATGGACTCCCACATTATTCTTTTGGTTACATTCAATGCAGCTACACATTATCATTAACCCTGCATATCATCCAACATCAATTTCCCATCCACCATGTCATCCTCCATTCATCTACCTAGTAGAGAAACTAACCAATGCCCCCCCTCCACCCTCCACCGATCTCTTCTTATGCCCTATACAGGCCAAGCTATACTTCACTCAGGAACATGTTTCTGTACATGTACTTTCAACCCCATTATTTATTCATTTGGTAATTTTAAAAAGCATGTTTTACATTTCAGTACGTACAATAATTTTTTTCCATTGCACCCGACAACATTTTCCCCTTGGCACATCGCAACCCTTTTTACCCTTTGTTGGGGAATCTCACTTCCCTTACACCCTATGCAAACCATTTGTATCGAAGACAAAATTTTGACCACCATAGACCTTCGTGTCCCATATCACTCTATATTTTTACCTATGCTACAACTCCTTGCAATCTCATCCTTTCAACAAAGTTTTTTCTATATCTGGTCGTCCCCCTGACACCAGATAGTATTTTATGTTTTCTACCATCCACACCTCCAAACCAAGGGAATTTCTTGAATCCCATATGGTGCAAACCCCCTTCCCTCCAAAGGGTTTCTCGACCTTTGAGTCTTGGATCATTCGAAATACTGAGTCAGATAAACTCTTTAGGTCCTTTTTTTCCTCCTGGTGACCACGGTTATAACCATGGGTCTATCCCTTTGAGATTCAGGCTTCGGGGATATCTCAAAATCTTCCTTCGACCTTTCCCAAAATGCACTTCTCTGAGTCTCCGGGCTTCCACCACATGTATCCTTGAGTTTGATGGCTCCACTATGGTTTAGGTTTCATGACTTCATGAAACTCTTGTCTTCTCGTCCATGAACCCTCGAACTTGTGAATACCAAATTCCTTAATCCATTTCCACGTGCTCCTTTTGCAATCAAAGACTGGGATCCATTCGTGACTTCACTTTCATCAAGACTTCCAATGCTTCAAACTCTGAAGTTCCAACACACCCTATGGATATCCTTCATATGTCTCTCCCAGATCTGATGGTATGGAATCATTCATCTCCCTCTAGAACGAATCTTGTCTACTGACTTTTGTGGAAGCTTCAGGGACTTATCCCCTTGGATATTTTCCATCACTCCCCCTCTTGATATTTACCTACTCAGTTTCCTCTGGACACCTCCTTCGAAACTTAGTCAAAATCTTGACCTATGCACACCTTGCAACATATCCTCTTCCACAATTGACTCCTTTATGGATGACTTTTCAGTCCTTGCAATTTTTCTCCAACTGCTTCTATCTCTCGTGATTGAAATCACGCTACTCCTCCTGATATTTCGAGTCTTAAACTCTATCATGCACTCCTTGAGAACATCGATGCACTCCTTACACACATACAATTTCTCATTATTTTTCTTAGCTTCAAGTTGAAACAATTTCGGTCACTCACTCCTTGTGGACACTATGCATGCCTTGCACTCGCTCAATGAATATAAACAATTGAACTTGTTCACTCTTCATAGTGAATCATACATTAAACTATGGAAATGCGGTCATGGATACAAGATAAGAAAAAAATATAACAGAGAATTGAAAATAAACAGAAATTCTATCACTCATTCAGACAGATGCATAACAACACACATTTGGAACAATATTCCTCTATGATAATCATTCAACTGCAGCTTGCATACATTCATACAATATTTCTCTATATCTCCTAATTCTCGACTACAATGGAAATCTACACATTAGATTCAACAACCTCTCATTGACAACAATACAAATCTTTATACAAAGGGACACTCTTGATTTCTCCCGTCCAACTACTCTATGTTATCCTATCAGAATTACAATCTATCAACTACTTAACATTTTTTACAATAAATATCGAGTCAGACAGAAAAGAGCGTAAGCTCAAGATTTGTATTGCGATCTGATTCATAAAACAAAATACATTCCCCATCAATCTTACGCTATGGTTCAGCCTTCGATCATTAAAGATGTTCATAAATAAAAAAAAACAATTTGTCAGATATTACATTAATACACCAGTCTTTGAAATTCAAAAATGTTTCAAAATATGTGCTAATGGGCCCAACTATGTCTTGCTTGTGCTTTGCTAGCGATGCTCCTGCATCATACTCCATTGGATAAACAATTCATGGACTCCTGTGCATGAGCTCCTGCATCGATCTTCCATGATTCTGGATATCTATTTCACCAACCCAACTGACATCTTCTATTGATCATCCTTTCCACTTCACCAGGTATTCAAAATACATTTTCCTTCTGGTTTTCTTACCAACTTGTTGATCTATGATATTTTCCATCTCCAACTTCTCTTCTATAGGAATGTTTTTCCTCCACTGGATCTCTCCTTGATCTACTGACCCTCCAGTTCTATCTTCCCTATATGGATACATGTCTGCAATGTTAAATATGGGTGATATACCCACATCTTCTGGTAGCTCTAGCTCATAATCATTCTCACCAAACCTCCTCAGGATTTTACATGACCCTATCTTTTTCATATTTATCTTATTGTATGTTTCCCTTAGGAACCTTTCCCTCCTTAGGTGTGCTATAAATTGATCTCTAACTTCCAATTCATGCTTCATCCTATGTTGATCAACTCTGCACTTGTATTCACTATTGTTTTTCTTCAACTGCTCCTTCATCTGATTGTGAAGTTCCTGCATCTTTGCAGTGAAATCTTCAGCTATGGTGCTCCTAAAATTGCTCTGCATCAGATGTCTCAATTCCGATACTCCCCTCGGATTCATTCCATAAACTATTTGAAATGGAATTTTCCCAGTTCTTCTATTCATTGAGTCATTATATGAAAACTCATCTTGTGCTAGAATATGATCCCACTGACTATGGTGTTCAGTGACCAAACTCCTTATCAAATCTCCTAAGATTATATTCACCACTTCAGTCAATCCATCCATTTGTGGGTGATACGCATAACTAAAATATAGCTCTGTTCCCAACATTCTCCACAATATCCTCCAGAAATGACCAACAAATTTGGTATCCATGTCTGAAACTATACTCCTGGGAAATCCATGGAGTCTCACAACCTCTTTGAAAAAAAAAATCGCAAAATGTGTTGCATCACTGGTCTTCTGACCTGGGATAAAGTGTTTCATCTTTGAAATCCTGTCCACCACCAAAAATATGGAATCACTTCCTCTCTGTGTCTTTGGCAATCCAAAAACAAAATCCATGCTTATTTCATCCCAAGGCCTCTCTGGAATAGGTAATGGCTCATAAAATCCAGTGTTTTGTTTCTTCCCCTTGGTATACTGACAAACCTTACAATGTTTTACAAATCTCTTCACCTTTTCTCTCATACCTAGCCAATCATATGAACCATTTAATTGGGCAAATGTTTTTCCATGGATGAAATGTTCGGCTAGACCTGCACTATGCTTTACCTTCAAATTCTCCCTCATCGAGCATCTTGGTATGAAAAATTTTCATCCTTTGAACAACAACCCATCTTAAATCATATATTCAGCCCACTGGCTTCTGTATCTGAGTACAAAATTCACACACGCTTCATATGCCTCTCCAAAATCTCGATCATTGTGCTACATTTCCTTAAGATAATCAGATCCCAAGGTCTTGACCTGAAATTCCTATAAAATCAAAATTCTCCAGCTCAATTCATCAACAACCTTGTTGGCATTACCAAAAATATTTTTAATGACAAAAGTAAAATTTTGCATAAATTCTATCCACTTAGCGTGTCTCTGGTTTAATTTCTCATGTCTATTTATGAATTGCAAAGCATGATTATCGCTATACAAAAAAAACTCCTTCGCTACAAGATAATGCCTCTACTTATTCAAGGCTTGAATTATGGCATAGAACTCCTTATCATATGTGGAGTACTTCTTCTTAGCTTCATTCAACTTCTTGCTGAAATATGCAATAGGTATGTTGTATTGACTCAAGACCACTCCAATTGCAACTCCACTTGCATCACATCTCACCTGAAATGTCTTCCCGAAATCTGGTAAAACCATAATCAATTGTTCAATTATATTCTCCTTCAATATGTTGAAGCTCTTCTCAGCCTCTTATGTCCATTTGAAATACTTGTATCTTTTCTTCACTATATCCATAATTTGAGCACTAATCCCACTAAAATTTCAGATGAACTTACGATAAAAACTCGCTAATCCATGGAAGCTTCTTACGTAAAAGATGTTCTTTGGTGACGACCATTCTCTGATCTCTTAAACCTTTTCGAGATCCATATTCAACTCATTTCAAGAAATAAGAAAACCCAAATATATGAGTTTTGTTTTCATGAAAGAGGACTTTTTCAGATTAATCAACAACTTCTCTTGTTGCAACCTCTTCATTACCAATGTTAAGTGCCTCAAGTGTTCCTCCTTAGTCTTAATAAATACCAGTATATCATCCTGATATACAATCACAAATTTTCCAATGAAATATTTCAACACTTCATTCATCAGCCTCATAAAAGTACTTGGGGAATTCGTCAAGACAAAAGGCATAAAAATGAATTCATACAACCCCTCATTTTTTTTTAATGTTGTTTTCCACTCATCACCTTCTCTCATTCTTATCTGGTAATATCCACTTTTCAAATCTATTTTTGAAAAATAGTTCATTCAACTTAAACAATCCATCAAGTCATCCATCCTTGGCATTGGGAATCTATATCTGATGGTGGTCTTGTTTATGGACCTCGAGTCCATACACAATCTCCATCCTCCATCCTTTTTTAGACTTAATACAGTTGACATTACACATGGACTCAAGATTTCTCAGACCAATCCTTTATCTAACATATCCTAATCCTAGATTTTCACCTCCTCATTCTCTTGAGGTGTCAACCTGTATGCTTCTTTATTCGGTGGGCTTGCTCCTAGTATCAAGTCAATGTGATGGCTGATACTTCTGATAGATGGTAGTGAGTTTGGCAACTCATCCACTACAATGTCATCAAAATTCTCTAATAGTTCCAGAAATTCCTCAGGTAAATATTCCATTGAATTACTGGTAAGGATAACCCTCGACTTCCACACTACAACAAACTACATCTCTTGTTCCTTCTTTACCTCATTTAGGAGTTCCTTCCCACTCATGAGAAGTATGCTTGAGCTAGCTTCATCCTTCACCTTCTTCTCTTCAATTGGTAGCAACATGTGTGTCCTACCATTATTCTCTAATGTGTAAGTATTCCTCCTCCCATAATGAATGAAATTCATATCATACTTCCATGGTATTCCCAACAAAACATGACATACATCCATTGGAATCACGTCACACAAAATTTCATCTCTATATCCTCCTATTTTAAATTCAACCAAGCATTGTTGAGTGACTATTACCTGATGACTTTTCTGGAACCATGAGACCTTATACTACGTCGGATGTGTAGTCATATCCATATTTATATTCTCCACCATCTCCATGGATACTAAGTTGTCATTGCTCCCACTGTCAGTTATCACCTTGCAAACTTTGTCCTTTGTTTTACAAGCTGTCATGAAAGTTTGTTTCCTCTGCATTGGATTTTCATTCTCTAGCTCTTGTTTCAAAAGAACCTTCTTCATCATTACGAACCTCCCATCCTCTACACCTTCTTCCTTAACATCTCATTTTTGTGCTTCTAAAATGTGAGCATCACCTCCTTTCTTCCTCTCAAGACAATCCCATGACATATGTCTTGTTTTTCCATATGCATAACACCTTACTTGTCTTCCTATGCCTCTTCCTCTTCCTTTGGGAAAATATTTTATACCACCACCCTGTCTTCCTCGGGAACTTCCTCCTCTCTCAGAGTGACTATGTGGTTTCTCTACCTCATCTCTGGGCTTTTGTGCTTTCTCCTAGGCAACTCCTTTTCTTATGTTCAAGCTTCGACCCCTATTTTGTTGACTATGCTTCCTAGTGAACTTCTCTTCTTCTTTCAATGCAATTTGATATGCATCCTCTACTATCATGACTGTCGCCATATTGATTTCATATTGGATATCATATCTCAGGCCATTAATGTATCTGGAAACTTTTTCTTCATCTCTCTCTCCCTGTCTAGCTCTAATGTTCAATTTGTATAACTCCTATGTGTACTACTTCACAGTCAATCCTCTCGGTCTCAGGTTCTGCATCCTCCTGAACATATTTATCTGGTAATCCTTGGGCATGCATTTCTCCTTTATCTTGGCTATCATTCGATCCCAACTCTTGATCTTTTGTTTTCCTTTGCTCCTTCTATCAGCCTATAGTTCATCCCACCACAATGTTGCATTTCCTTTCAACCTAGTGACAACATGTCTTACCTTTTTTTCCTCCTCGACATCTTCATAGTCAAAATAATTTTCCATTTCTCATATCTAATCAAGCAATTCTTCTATTTCTAAATGTCATTCATACATAGGGAAGTCAATCTCCACTCTGGCTCCCAATTTGACAATTGATTTCAACACGCGTTCTTCCACAACATCCTCAACTACAGATTCCTCGACTTCCACTTCTTCAATTTCTGTCTCACTGACGTCTCCATCATCAAGAACTCAGAAATTCTCAATTTCTGTCTCGCTGACTTCCAATTTCTGTCTCGCTGACTTCCACTTCTTCAGATTCCTCAATTTCTGTCTCGCTGACTTCCACTTCTTCAGATTCCTCGGCTTCCACTTCTTCAATTTCTGTCTCATTGACTTCCACTTCTTCGAATTCCTTTTTGTTGTCACCATGGCATCCATCCTCGCACACAATTCTATCATCTCCTTTTCCATAGCTCTATTGGCTACGGGTGGCTCAACACGTCTTTTAGGAGCCATTGTGATGACGCTTCTAATACCCCTCTCCAATATCATCCTGCTTCTCTTCCTATGGAAATCAATTATGTACTATCTCTGATACCACTCCTAGCATAAGCCCCCTTCCCTCCAAAGGATTTCTTGACCTCCCAGTCTTGGATCATTTGAAATACTGATTCGAAGGGACTCTTTAGGTCCCTTTTTTTTCTCCTGGTGACCATGACTATGAACATGGGTCTATTCCTTCGCGATTCAGGCTTCGGGGATATCTCGAACTATTCCTTCGACCTTTCCTAAAACACACTTCTCCAAGTCTCTGGGATTCCACCGTGTGTCTCCTTAGGTTTTCCGGCTCCCCTATGGTTATAGTTTCACAACTTCGCGAAACTCTTTGCTTCTAGTCCATGAACCCCCAAACTTTCGACTACCGAATTCCTTAATCGATTGCCACGTGCTCCTTTCACGATCAATGACTGGGATCCATTCGTGACTTCAGACTTCGAAACCTCATTTTCATCAAGCCTTCCAATGTTCCTAACTCTTAAGTGCCAACACACCTTACGTCTATCCTCCATATGGCTCTCCCAGATCTGACGGTCAGGAATCGTTCATATCCCTTCGAAACGAATATTGTCCACTAACTTTTATGGAAACTTCAAGGACTTCTCCCCTTGGATATTTTATGCCGTTCCCCCTCCTGATATTTACTTCCTCGATTTCCTCTGGACACCTCCTTTGACACGTAGTTGAAATATTGACCTATGCACACCTTGCAACAGATCCTCTTCCACAGTCGACTCCTCTGTGGATGACTTTGCACTCCTTCGAATTGTTCTCCAACTGCATCTATCTCTCGTGATTGAAATCTCACTACTCCTCCTAAGTTTTCGAGTTTGAAAATGTATCACACAGTCCTTGCGTCGATTCACTCATTGCACACATACAAGTTCTCATTAACTCTTTTTATCTTCATGTCTAAACAAACTGAGTCACACACTCCTTGCGGACACTATGCATGCCTTGCACTCACTCAATGAAGAGAAACAATTGAACTTATTCACTCTTCACAATGACTCATACATTCAACTATGAAAATGTGGTTATGGATACAAGATCAGAAAAAAATATAACAAAGAATTGAAAATAAACAAAAAGTATATCACTCATTCAGACAGACCCATAAAAACAGACATTTGGAACAATATTCCTCTGTTATATTCATTCAACTAAAACTTGTATCCATTCATACAATATTTCTCTGTATCTCCTAGTTGTCGACTACAATTGAAATCTACACATTAGATTTAGCAACCTACAACAATACAAAGCTTTATACAAAGGGACTCTATTGATTTCTTCCCTCCAACTACTTTATGCTATCCTATCGGAATTAAATTCTATCAACTAGTTAACGTTTATTACAATAAATATCAAGTCAGACAGATAAGAGCGCAAGCTCCAGATCTATACCATAATATGATTCATAAAGCAAAATACATTCCTCATCGATCTTACGTGATGTCTTAGCCTTCGATCATTAAAGATGTTCATAACTCAAAAAAAATCTTTGTCAGATATTACATTAATATATCGGTCTTTGAAATTCAAAAATGTTTCTAAATATGCGCTATTGCGCCCAATTGTCTCTCGCTTGTGATTTGTTGGTGATGATCCTTCATCACCATATATTCTATACATCATTCATGATTATCATCCCATTCACTTATACCAATACAATTTATGACACCATTTTGATTAATCGGATATCTAGAAGCCCTTTTCTTCTTATCATTGCATCATCTTGCGTGTCAACATCGACTAATTCCCAGAAAGGTGGAAGTATCTTGGCTCACATTCCATTGATAGTGAGTAGGCTCAGATGACGTAGAGAGGGTCCTCATTTCTCTCTGATGGCATTGATCCCCATAACATTTGACTTCATCACAGTTTCATGTTACGATGGATCTTACTTTGTGAACAATGTATTTTTTAGTAGTTGTCAAAAACCTATAAATTTGTTAGGTCGTCCATGCCTCAGAGTCATTCACCACTCCAATTAGAGGTAGTTTCATCCTAAGAATCATCCTTTGTTGTTTTTTACACCCCTGAGGGTGTTGCAGATATTTACTTCATCAACAAGTTCAATTACTTCTAACGATTTATGGTTTCATGATACAAGCATGGGGCATTCCCGCCTCATTTTTACAAACACATTTTGTTTTCTAGCATACCTTGTATTGATCTTCCTTCCCCTCTCCCTCCGATAGATGTCTCTCAAAACTCCTCACATTCAAAGTCTTCTCACTTTCTACATAATGTAATCATCACCAAATGAAATGATGATGTATTTCAGCTATATGTATGATCCTAACCTCACACATCAGGGGGCATTTGTTATCACTAAAAAATGTCTCAGCACAAATGCAGACAATGGATGAAGAAACAATTAACAAAAACATAACATACTACCAATACTTATGGAAGGATTACACTCATTTTGGAAACAAAATCATAAAACTATATAAAAGTGGTTCTGGAAATATAATCACATTAACCAAAATATGTGTGCACACTTCCGTGTGGGATAACACGATGTATGATGTGCACAGTGTGTGGTCCACATGACTGACAGTCAAAGGACCCACCCAGATGCAGAAACAACACATTAATGAGTTTTTTTGGGCCTCAACTACTTTTGGTATGGAGTGGATCTCCCCCATACCCAAAATCACCCCCAAATTTCCCCTTGGGATGACTGAAAAGGATGGGAGGTACCTCCATAGGCCTCCCATTCACATTTTAAACTAGTTGGGAAAAATATTTCCATCCTCCTATAAATAAAGGGCCCTTGTATGCAAAACATAAGAAGAATTTGAGTATTTTTATGCTGCTAATTTTTATATTTGGGAAGCCATCTTCCTCTTAGATATATTTGGGCATCCATATAAGTTTTAGGACTCTCTCCTCTTGAGTATTCCAACACTCTCTTCTTCACCATTTTACCTTTTTAGCCATTGATAGTAGAAAGAATATTTTCTACTTGGAGACTCAAGAGCCTTCCAAAGGAGGAAGAGGGGAATCATAAGTTCCCATATTTCTCCAAGGAGTATCAATTCAAAGATCATTTTACTTAGTATATATCTCTTGTTTTTTCTTTCTACATTTGTTTAAAGTTATTTATTGCTTAGTTTAGATTTATTTCATTATTGTTTATTTATTGTTTATTTATGTTAGTTTAGACACTAACCAACTAAATCTCTTTTGTGTTTTCTAGATAGCCTAACTAGATATTTTAGGGACCTTCTTTTTCTTACCCTTGTGACAAAATGAACCGAATAGTTGGGTTGTGACTTTAAAATTGTCTACGAAAAAAGGAAAACATAATGTTTTGGCATATTCCCTTTCAAGGAAAGAAGAAGAAACAAAAGGTTAACTATGTGATATTTATATTTTTCAATCTGATTGGGTAGAAGAATCAAGGATAGAATGGAAGCAAGATAAAGAGGTATGAAATATCATTCAACAACTACATGAGGACCCCATTTAAGTAGATAGTTTTGTTTGGAAGAATGATTTTCTATGGTATCATGATCACCTATATTTATGTAAGATTCTCAACTCAAACAGAAGGTCCTTATTGAATTTCATACTTCTCCTATAGGAAGACATTCAGTATTCTTGAAAACAACCATAGGATCAAGAATTATTTTTTTGGGGAAGGTCTTAAAACTGAAGTTCAAAAGTTTTTGTCTAAATTTTTGTTCTACCAATAGAATAAGGGAGAGACAACCAAGACTCTAGGTCTCCTACAACCATTAGCTATACCAATTCAACGTTGGGGAGATGTTTTAATGTATTTTATTACAAGTTTACCAAATTTGGAGGAAAAAATGTCATCATAGTAGTAGTAGATCGACTGACAAAGTATTCCCATTTTTTTCTCTCTTTCTCATTCTTTCAAAGCAAGTAAATTATCCACAACATTTATGGAAATAATTCAAAACCCACATGGAGTCCCCTAGATTATTGTAAGTGGCATAGATCCAATTTTCACAAGAAGCTTTTGGATTGAACTATTTTCTTGGTTGGGTACTCAACTGGATCACAACTCATCTTACCACCATCAATCCAATGGGAAAACTGAGATTGTGAATAAATTTCTTGAAGCATATATTTGTTTATTTGCATTTGATAAATAGACACAATGGGTCAAGTGGTTTCCATTGGCATAATGGTGGTACAGCACATCCTTCCATACTTCATCAAATATGTCCCCATTTGAATCACTTTATGGATATCATCCTCCATCCCTTACATCACCCTTGAAGGGGTATACAAAGGTTCAAGCAATGGAGGACCACATAGGGAACCAACAAGACTTCCTCAAACTATTGAAGGACAACTTGATTATGGCACAAAATAGGATGAAACAACAAGCAGGTCAACATCGAAGTGAACAGGAATTTGAGGTGGGGGATTAGGTATTTTTTAGGCTAAAACCATACAAACGGATGTAACTTAATCAATAAAAGAAGGACAATAATTTAGAACCAAAATATTATGTCCCCTATAAGGTTTTTCAAAGTATTGGAAGTATGGTTTACAAATTGGAGTTGCCTCCATATTCACGTGTACATCCAGTATTCCATGTTTCTTTCTTAAACAAGGTCATCGACAACAAGATCCCAGTCCAAACTATTTTAACAAAGATCAATGAAGAAGGGAAAATAATGCTAGAGCCAAAAACAATCCTTGAAACAAGAATCAAGCAGTTTATAAATCAAGCAATTACAGAGTACCTCGTCAAATGGAAGAGCCTACTAGTGGAAGAGGTGACATGTGAAGATGATTTCTTCATACAGAAGAACCCATGTTTAGTCAAGTGTTGAGGAAAACACTTTTTTGAAGGGGAGGGGAATTTTAATCCCTAGACAAACCTCATGTTATGTATAAAACCCTTTATGAATCCCTAGATATTGAATTATTACATTTCTATTGTTATATGTGTACATCAGCTAGAACCCTCCATTGCACCCTTTCATCATAATTGCACCCTTTTATCTCCTATATATATCAAGGATACCTTGTGTTATCACCCTATAAGTTATAGGATCAACTGGTGACTGGAATATTATCTATCTCTAGTGTTTTTCTTGACAAATGATTTTTCATTCTGCAAATAATTTGAAAAAGAAAAATGAAAAAGAAAAGGAAAAAGAAAGAAAAAGAAAAGAAAAAGAAAGAAAAAGAAAAGAAAGAAAAGAGGGCATAAAAGAATTTCAATAAAAGCCCCATGAAATAATAGTAACTTGGTCCATACCTTTCAAGCATGACCAAGTTCTCTTTAAATTGATGTTGATAGGGCTAGTAAATAAGTTTGGCTAAACCGTTTCATCTTAGACAAAGTGTCTAGGTTAGATTACTGAATAAATCTAGCCAGACTGTCTAATCTTGGTCAGATAGACACAGGGTAGATGTAAATTCTTAACCCAACAGTTTAATCTGGGTTAATTGTCATAGAAAACTAGGTTAGAATATAGGCTAGTGTCTTTACTGCAATAAAACCAACTTGATGATCAATGTTACACCATCATTTGGATAGCTAAAAGGTTGTTTGACTAACCCCTTGGTGGTGTAGACATGAAAAGCTTTGGAAAAACCCATGAAATGCACTTATCCTAAGTCTCTCGGTGCATGTATTTTCCACGCCCTCACTTATGCTTCGTTCATATAGCAATGGTCCAGATGATTGCACCCAGATCTATGGTGAGGAGATATTTTCAGACCCCCCC